>JAQHUG010000225.1:2345954-2385010 GCA_028555095.1 Dicrostonyx torquatus | reverse complement strand
CACAGAGGCCGACCAAACACCTCCTAAACGAGTGTGTAAAGGAAACACAGAGGCCGACCAAACACCTCCTAAACGAGTGTGTAAAGGAAACACAGGGGCTGATCAAACACCTCCTAAACGAGTGTGTAAAGGAACAAATGAGTGATGAATGAATGAATAAATAGATAGACCGATAGGAAAAGGGACTTCTCATTGGTCATGGTGGGAAGCATCTGGTTTTCTTCAGTTTATCTCAGTGCTGAGTGAATGGGATGGAGTGAGAGAAAATATTTTTATAACTTTAGTAGACAGAAGAAGGAAATGGCTCCTAATAATTAATAATTAACTTTAGATAAGCTTTGAAAGTTGGTAGAGCAGGAGAGTAGACTCATTCTTTTTAAATTATTGCCTCTGTTACAACCTCACTCTTCCTAAGTAAATCAAAAGTTAAATTTTTTTTTAAAAAAAAATCAAGGTTGCATCATTTTTATATAGCTGGAAACCCATCACCATATATTCCTAAAATACAGAAGAAAATCAAGGTAGTCTTTTCAAGATGCAGTAGCAGCTCATCATCTCATTTTAGGGTTCATCTTCAGAGCCTCACCTTCTGTGGGCACCTCCACCCCTTCCAACTCCTTCCAAATTCCATTACCGCCCCGACCCCAATATGTCATGTTTTGGTTTTATTCTTCTTTTATGCTTACTCAATGGAAGGACTAGAAACAAGACCCTCAAGCCTCTTCAAAGTTCCAGCAATACAAATGAGCAGACTTGAGCCAGGGTGAGGTCTAGTTGCAAGCAGAGCAATCATGAAACCACTGAAGTTCAAGATCCAGACAGCTGCAGCTCACCCTCAAGTCCCCACACCCTGGGTGCAGGGGAAGCTGAACACGGGCCCTCCATCACCCAAGTGCAGCCCTTGAAGTGATCTCCAGTCTCAGCCGAGAGGAAGCGCTACAAACGGGCTCATTTCAAGGTAGGATGTGATGCACCACAATCCTTCTTTGACGTAAGTGACACTTTTGGTCTGAATAAGTGGGATGCTTCTTTGCTCTTAGCTTCTGCAATGAGACCTTTGCTAACAAATAAGAAATTATCGTCCTCACGCATGCACAGATAAGAGAAAAAGTCCAGTTTTCCACTTCAGCATTTTTTTTTTCGAGACAGGGTTTCTCTGTGGTTTTGGAGCCTGCGCTGGAACTAGCTCTTGTAGACCAGGCTGGTCTCGAACTCACAAAGATCCGCCTGCCTCTGCCTCCCGAGTGCTGGGATTAAAGGCATGTGCCACCACCGCCTGGCAATCTTAGAATATTTCTGTAATTTTTTCATGGGAACAATTCTAGGCACAGACAGTAAAGGAAACTTCAGGTTACCAGGAATGGATTAGGTGTTAAGTCAATATTTTAAACCTTGATAAATTTGAAAGATTAATTTTTAGCAAAAGCACAGAGTAGTAATATAGGTGAAAGAGGTTCTCATAAGTTCTTATCTAATTTTATACACATGTGGGGGAAAAATCGTTGTTCACAGAGGGTAAAAATCACACAACCACTATCTTAGCCTGTGTGTAACATCATGGATTACAGCATCAACGATCTACTCAATTAATTGTTAAATGGGGTAAAATGCTACGCTACCATTACAGTTTTTAATAAACCAAGTAATAGCTCCCCTAGTTAATAGAAGCAAATGCCACTTTTTGTTTTAGTAACTGGCATGGATTATCTTTCATTTTAAGCCCGGTGAGTCTTCTGAACCATTCCCACTCGTCTGCAGTTGGGCACAGTATCATGATGACAACAATGTTATTCTTCCGACTTGACAGCAAACAAGCTTCTTATGACATCTGTTTAAAAAACATATCCCAATTTCATTAAGCTAAGACAAATCGATAGAAAAGTATGTTCAAAATGTAAGAAAAAAACGAGGTAGATAAATGAATCTCCAAAACATGAGGGCCCTTTTCCAGGCTTTACATTCTACTGTGTTATCTCCTATGACTCTTAGCTATTATTAGTTTCTTTCATTGAAATAGCTTCATTCAAATCCAATACTACAGATAACACTGGGTGTCTAAAGAAAGTCAATGTAATTATCCAAATATCATTCCTCCATAAGCAAGAGTTTGTATATTATGAGAAATTCAAAAAAGTTTAGAAATTCAAAAGAAAAAATCCAAACAGAAACAAGAAAGCAGTGATTACTTAAATAACATTACACACAGCAGTGAGTACATGGAAAGGAGGCTGGTTTTTTGTAAGGATAAAGAAGAGAAAATGTACTGTGTTAGAAAGCACAGGTCTTCGGCATCAGATAAGCCATGAGTTCTGCTTGGCAGGCATTATCGTATTGCCCCGGATCAAACACCTCAACTCCTAAACCACCCCATCCTAATCTGCAAAACTGTAGATAATAAAGTGAACTCCACGCCATGGTTTGAGGATTAAAGTGACATCAGGAGCCAGCCACCACAAGAACCTACTTAAAAGTTACGTCTCTAATACGCTGTAATACTCAGCTTTGCAAAATGTCCACAAATCATTTTTCCTTTGTAAATTTTATGACTGCCAACTTGTCATTTACTCAAGGTGGTGGGGAGAAGAGAAAGGAAAGGTCAGGATAGATATGAAGGCACGATCACTATCACCTAGCTACGGGGAACATGGACGGCAATGTGCCCTCAGGTCTTTGCTGTTTTGTACGTGTTGCATACATACACCATGTCTGACCTTTTAGAGCTCTGACTCTTAAGTCAAGACTGAACAAAAACAGGATTTAGAAAGGTTCATCAGTACGGAAGTATATTATGATATCATTCTGAATCTATGGAAAGATGCTATTTTGGTTTTCAATGCCAGATTTTGACAAATCATCATTCGATATAATAACATTTGCAAGAATTTTTCAAAATAATAAATTCCTTAATTTGGGTTTGTTCCCCCTCCCCACTTTGTCCTGGGCAGCTTCTTTTGCCTAGGTAAGCCTCCACCTTTCCCAACTCCTATTATAAGGACTATGTAAGGCGGCTTGGCTAAAGTTCTTCCTTTCCAACTCAAGAATATTGTAAATGATAAGGACAGTTCCCAACCAAAGGTGGGGGAAGCCTTAAAGACATCGGCATATACGCGGATACCAGCTTCAGGCTGCCTGTTTTCAATACTTGAAGGATAGACGGTAGCTCACTGGGTTGCAGTGTTTCAGTAGATCACGGTCATGATCTAACTGGGGACTGCCCCTCCCTACAGCATTGGACATAAAGGAACCTTGCCTATCCTCAAAGGGTATGACGGACTCAGACAACCAGAGACAAAGCAGAAATAATACATCAAATGGAAGGGTGAAAGCAGGAGCAACAGTGAATCTAGATCCGGACTAGATTCTGGGGGAGAGCACGCTCCTTTTGTTCTGCGGATTGAGTCTGAATTGGGATAGGAAGATTTAGTTAAGTCTCATGTAAAAATCACACCTAAAATGGCATAATATATATACCACATATGAATAATAATTATTTAAACTCCATTTTCCCCCTCATACGAGAGCAGTCATTGTTACTGTTTCTTTATCGCTAATCTGAGTTACAACTCATCGGGTTTGCTTTGCTCTGTGATTATTTTGGTGAGGAAACTGACTCTTATTTTTCTTCGACCCACGTTGCTTCATAAGTAAAATGATTTTGTGAACATGGATTCTGACCCTTATAAATCAAAGAAAACTTAAATCATTGTGGAGTGCAACTTAGCAAGTTCAAAGTTATTCTTATTATGCACGTTAAAAATAAAACCTGTGTGCTAAAATTGAAAGGACTCCTACAGACGCAACATATCAGAATGTATTTATTTATTTGATCAGGACATTTTTTAAAAAGGTGTTAACAGGAACAGGAAATTTAAAAGCCAAAGGAGCATACTGAAATAATTAATAGTTGATTATAAATGGTACTTTAGATGGAAACTTTATACTGGATTAGAAAAAAGTGGCATTAATTTTCTAAATTTCAAGTGCATCTTATATTCCTGAACCCGCATTTTGCTCCCCAACCTGTAGGAGTTGGTGCTAGTGTTTATCTCTCAGTCGGAGACTGCAGCTTCTGCAGCCAGCCTGTGGTGACAGCTGCATCTTAATTACAGCTCCCCACATAAATACAGCAGTAAGGAAGAGCATTGCTGCAAAAGCCCAAACAAAGTATGATAATTAATAACTGTATAATCCCTCTCCTCTAATGCTGCAATATCAAGGTTAACTACCGACACTGGCGTGAAACCTCCCGCTAGGCAAATCTGCATAGCCCATTCCGTACACCTACATTAAGGGAAAGGGAGACGCTCGTCCTCAGCTCACTGTCCTGAAGAAGGGTGGGTTGTTTTTCTCCTGCAAGAGAACACTTTGAAACGTGTGACCCTTTTCTGTGGTGTGCCTGATATTCCCTTCCAGAACTAATCGATCGTGACCCATTGAAGCTCCGGGAAGTTTCACATACGAGTGCTGATGAACTGTCCTAACCTTCTGACGCAAAAGTGAAGTAACCACCTCCAATCGGCCCTGAAAAAACGTTATGACTCATGTAGAGAAGGAGCAAGTCACTCTGACACAGATTCGAACTTGAAGGTTTCCTACTATTCCCAAGGAAGCTAAGAGTAAAAAAAAAAAAAAAATCTATAAGGCTGCAGCAACTAGGGAATTCACCTGGTTATCAATTACCATTAGAAAAAAATAATTAGAACTATGGCCCATGAGAGAAGGGAAGAGCTGATGTATGAATTTCCTGGTACTATAATTATTTTTCTTTTGAGCCATTTTGTTATAAAAATAACAAGTCACACACTCTCTAGAAGGCACAAGCTTATGCTAGCTTGTCCAAAACTGACGCATAGAGAAGAAAATTCTCTTCGAGGGGAAAAGTTTGTGTTTGTTTTGAAATGCCGACATCTGCTCTGTAATAAGAAGCAGCAGCAGCCTGTCATGCCTGCTCCGACATGTCACAGGAGCAATTTAATGCGAACCTTTTCTCTGTTCGCTTTCTTGAAAGGCACAAGGACATGAAAGAGCCTGCTCTCCGCTAAAACCAGGAATGTGCCCTCCACCACAGCCATACTCATTCTAGGACCCACGCGATAGAAACTATTTTAGTTTGAGGCTGCACCACACTGAACGACACCACTGTAATCCTGTCTGTAAATGACCCTTGCATTAACCTCCAATGAAAAAGGACGTGATTGCCACAGACCAGGCTACAAAGTGATCGTTGCTGGAACCCAGAACTAGAGTGCGCTTTTACATGCGGGTACTTGTCTATGCGCATTGCAGTTTGACCTGCTCAACTCTTGCTCATTCCGGAGAATCTCTGTAAAGCTCCCACAGGACTTCCTACGTAAGATCATGGAGTATGGGAAAAACCAGATTTAGTCCCAGTTCTTTGCGCATATACATGCTCAGTTTCTCTTCCTAGCGAATTTAATTTTAAAATTTTCTTGAATGTAGATATTCTTCTTATTCCATACAAGTGACACAAGAACTCTGGATAGTAACAACCTGTGCTGACCATATCTTCTATTCATCTATAATTCTCTAATATATCCTAGAAAAATTATAACCTTAGAAATTCTAAACTATATTTTTATTTCCTAGGTAAAACTATTGATAAATGTGCGAAACTACAAGATCTGTTCCTTTTTTTCCCTCTGGCTAATACTACCCTTTCTTTCTCTGGCCCCTACTTCACATATTGAAATAAAAGTGTTGGAGAAAATAAAAAAAAATAACTTAAAAACAGCAGGAAGGGAGTAAAATTAATAAGAGTCATTTCTGGATTATCGGGGGGATTTTGTTTTCCTGTGTTTTCACATTCTGCTTTGTCCTGCTAGAGACATGTGGAGGTCACACATAGGCTTTTAATTTTAAATATATTTACAAGCTAAATGAAATTAATAAAAACATACCCAAATATGATTTCAGAATAAATTCAGTGTACATAGTGCATGTACAACTAAAACCTTAAAAATCCAGGTTTTAGAAAAATGAAGAGCTCAATAAAAATCAATAAAATTTTTAAAAATCCGGGTTTTGTAGGTACAACCTGTATTTCACTTAGTCATCTTGACCCAGCCAAACTGCATTTCAACTACTCCACTGTGCCATGTGGCTAGAGGCTACCACCTGGGCAGTGCCATGAGTAACACAATGGGGTAAATTTCCAAACTTTGCTGTCTTTTTCAAGTCCATGGAATCTGCAGTGAGAGTCAGAGGAAACTCCCAGCAAAATGCTCTGTGTATAACAGGTACTACAAAAGGTGCCAAACAAATTCCTGTCTGAGTCACCTCCCCACCCACACCATAAACTTTATTAAAAAATCTGCTGAGCCGTATAAAAAATATTTCTATTACTAATACATAAAGAGAAAGGATAGCCACTTTTCAAAAAGGTCCAAGTATGAAGTCTACTTGGTGTGAGGTAGGGAACTAACAAAAAGTGTTGTCATGGTGGGATTAAAGCAAAGGAGGGGCCAAAAGCAAATTTAACAGACAGCAAGTGCTTTAAATAGAGCTAGCATAAAAAAGAACAGTAACATCGACTTACCAACTTAGCCGCTTATTAAAGCATTTCCACACTCATTAGCTCATTGAATGATAACCATAAGCCCTTGTTGGGAGAGACAGCTTATTCATTTCCTGGCCGCCCAGACTCCCAAAATAATAACACAGAAATTTGTATTAATTGCAATACTCTTTGGCCAGTAGCTTAAGCGTATTTCTAGCTAGCTCTTATATCTTAAACCAACCCATCTCCATTAATCTCTGCATCACCACGAGGTCAAGGCCTACCAGCAAAGTTCTGGCAGGCTCCAGTGAAGGCATCTGTCTCCGGCGGCAGCTACATGGCTTCTCCCTGACTCCACCTACTCCTCTCTCTCTCTCCATCTTTGTTTGGATTTCCTGCCTGGCTTTACTCTGTTAAGCCATTGGCCAAAAGCAGCGTTATTCATTAACCAACAAAAGCAACACACATACAGAAGGACCTCCCACATCGAGTAACCAACAAAAGCAACACACATACAGAAGGACCTCCCACATCGAGCCCATATGGTAGGAAGTGGCTCCTTTTAGTACCATCTAAATAAAGACTGAGCTGCATGGAGCTTTAACAGAATCAACAGCTCCTGGTGCAGCACCCAGCACATCACATTGCTTCACTATTTCTCTTCCGCACGACAACGCAGGTTGGAACTTTTAGTCAGCTGTAGCACAGGATCGCTGCTGATCTTTGGCACTGGTGTACAGTTTTTCCCCTTCAGTCAACCATACAGCTTTCCCTCTAGCGTGGCCACAGCGAGCCTGTCAACTGGACAGGAGTACTATCGCCTAGTGCACGCACCGCCACACTGCTTTCTAAAGCACCGGGTGGAAGTGAAACTTTTCGTTTGTATATTTCAGACGTGATGAAGTTATGTTGCAAGATCTTTTAAGGCAGTAATGGATTCGCCTTTTACTGTAACACATGTCAGAATGTCAAAAAAAAAAACTACAGTATTTGAGGCACACTTGCAGTGTTAAGTTATTCGATTTTTCTTCTGAGGCGATGCAAAATATGTATTTAAAAATAAGTTTTTCAGAAAGTCTACTCTATTAATTTCATTCCTCAGTTCAAAAAATGTTATACTAATTCTTTTTCTCAACTAACATACCTACAGAACTGTATAAATACATAAATAAATCAATTACCAATAAAACATAAATACAAGGATATACGTATCTAGCTGTATATTCACATACATTAGCTTAGGCTACTTTCCTGTCTCTATTAATCTAATGTGATATTCATTATGAGTCTTAATTTTAGGTTCTAGCTTGTCATTTTTGAGGCTGAGCAATAAAATTGTCTGTAATTTTGTTTTAATTGTTATTATTTTTCTGCCGATTGGGAATTCTCATTACCTTTTCGCAATTTTCTTTAAACTTTAGTCTCACCTCAAAAATGTCCAGTAACATTTACTTAGTCTTTACAATGCACAGCCTGTTTGAAAGATTTTAATAGGATCTTTCTCTGCCCCCTTCATTACTATCACGGGCTCTGAGAGTTTTCTTTGGGGTAAATCCTGAACTATAAGTCTGCCTTCTGTGCTTCTTCTTCTATTTATTTGTTTGGTTTCACATTTGTTTGTTTGAGATAAGGTCTCACTATGTAGCCCAGGTGACCTTCAAACCTTTGATCCTCCTGTTCAGGCTGAGAGGTGTGTGCCAATACACCTGACTCCCGTGCATTGTTCTGCACCTCTGTAATCTATGTCCCCCAGAACACAACTGAAATCTTCTTCATACCACCCGTGTGGCTAGAAATGACAAACCCATCTAGCATCTCATCACCCTTCCTAATACTTTGTATCTCTGCCATCTGCCACTGTTCATTATTCTCTCTCTGAAATGGTCTTTCTCAATGTCTCAACATAACAGACTTTATTAAACCATTCTTTGGTCTTGTGATAGCTAACTCACTGGTCCCAGAATTTCCTTAATTCCTTCCATGTGTAATACCCTAATGGCCTAAGAAAGTACCCTCAAGGTCCCATTTAACAACACCATCCCCAAATGGATCATTAGTGCCTCACCCACTTCTCCCAGTGCTCAGGGATCACTACGGAAGAGGGGCTGTAAGAAGCATATGAGCCAGAGGTGGGATGCAATGACAGAGAAAGAGAATCTTCTGCACACAGCAGGATGCATGAGTTCCCAGAGCTGTGCCAGAAGGCACTGGACAAAACCCCAAGACAGACAAATCTCAGCATGGAGATGGGAGCTAGGCTTAATCCCATCCTTAGCCATGGGAGGGACTGCTGGAGGTTCTGGAGAGGGCCAGGCTGTTTTCTCTAAGAGGGTAGCCCCTGGAAAGCTGACTGCACTCCAGGGGCAGGACATACACCCAAAAGATTAAGTAGTATAAATTGGTGTTAGAGGGTTTAAAAAATATGGACACAATAGTTGGGAGTAGCGTGGGTGGATCTGGCAAATAAGAGACCAAGAGGAGATGTGATCCAAACAATAAAAGAATCCCAAAGAACTAACAGAGATATTAGCAATAGGAAGTGAGTCCAGACATTCTAGCATAGCAGGGATGAGCCTTTAATACATGATCTCAGAGGACAAATCACAGCGGAACTGGAAAAAGCACTGAGTGGAAAGAGTATTTGCATCTGTCTGTGTCATGGTTCTAAATTTTAATCCCATTTCTCAGGACACACCTAAACATCCTAGTAGACACGTCTGTACAGATGTCTTTCGGGCTCCTGACTCTACAAGTGCCAAGGTGAATTTAGTACCTTTTCCCCTCAGAATTTTGTCTACTTAGACCATTATATCTCAGTAATTCAAAAGTAGAGTCCTACCATCCATGCCGAAAGGGGAAATTAGCCCCCTTTCTCTCCCCATTAACTTATGCTTTACAACCCCTTCACCATGGCACCCAAATGTCTTGGTCTTTCCCTTCCTCCCCTTCTCTTCCTCCTCTCACTTCTGCCACTAACATCCAGTCTTAAAACACAGTGCAATGATCAAAACCAGTGAGGCAAGATAATAGAAAATCATCACCAGTGAAAAGGTGGTTTGTTATCCATGGGGCCCAGGAACTGGGACAATGCCACGCACCTCTCTAAGGGACACAGAGAAGCAGGGTTGGTCAGGAAGGAGAGAAAAGGGGGAAGTGTGAGCCAAAGGCTTTATTGTGGTTCCCTGGGAAGGCTTGAGCAAGGGTCAGAGAGGTCAGCCCACGGCTAGTGTGCATAACTTGAGTGGGCTCCGAGGCACAGAGCGTGGTGTCTAAGCCTTGAGGTAGTCTGACAGATCAAGAACACTGACCAGACTGCACATTAGGAAGATGGGCAAATGTGAGTTCTGGGTTTGATTGACTGATATCTAAAAATTGCACTAACTGGAAAGATTATTATCTTTCAGAACTACCTAATCCTCTAACGCTGGCAGTGGCTGTCCTGCGGGGAGACAGAAAGGACCCTGTTGTCACAGCGGCAGAATATAGAAAATAAAGAATGCTGTTACATAGCTCTATCAACTACTACAGTGCTATAAATAATCATCCAATTTAGCTCCTGATTCGGTTAGTTCACATTATGTTTAAGAGCCAGACTTATTTACTTGTCTGTAAAACTGCGAGTCCCTTGGTACTTCAACATAAAATCTGAAGGCTTTGTTTATCCATATATGACATTATGTGTTTATCCATATATGACATTATGTGTTTATCCATATATAACATATATGACATTATGTGTTCTTTTCATCCTCATTCCTATCCTACCCTATAAATCAAAGTGAAAAAAAGAGATTAAGTCTATTATTCCATTACGAATGTACCAAAGTATTTTAATTTTCTACATAAGCTGTCTTCTAATTTTTTACTAGGGGTAAAATGGATGCAAGTGTGTTAAAAATATATAAGCGCATACAGCTATAGCTGTATCGTGTATTTCAGTACATTCTCCAGAACAAACTTTCAGGATACAAATACAGCCTTTGCTGCTTGACGTTTAATTGCAAGAAAACTGTGGAGCGAGCGACTCTGCCAAATGCTGCCGGGCCCCTCTGTTACAGTGAATTATGGGAACTGTTTGCTGGGGTTAAAATGAGGCTTCTGTGATCCTATCTCATCTCATGGCTTTTTTCACTTGAATTATTCATAAAAAATCCTAAACGTTAATACTGGGCCAAGCGGAATACATACACGTTTGGGTGCTGACCCGAAATGGCAGCATGTGTTCTACAAGGGTACCATGTTCTCCATGGTACCAGGGACTCTGTCCCTATTACTGACACTTCTCTCCTGCTAAAACAAAACCATACAGAAGCACGGAGAAACCGGGCAGTATCTCTACCCTTAAAAAGGACACAGATTACATTTCTGTACAAAGTAAGTTTAGCGACTTCACTTCAATCTCAAAAGAAGTTAGATGGTTTCATATAAGATATTGGAAAACTGAAGGTGACAGGGGCTAAATCACTTGGGTCCAGATTAAACCGCGGCACCTGTGGCAGCTCAAGGACCAGGTTACGGTTTTATTGATACCACTCTCAATATGCTTGTATTTTCAGAGTGTTTTAATACAGAAAGGCAATGACTTTTTCATATATTGAAGATGGACAGTAAGCACTTTTATCTCCTGAACCATCTCCCCACCCTGATCCTATAAAGTTAGGCTGCCACTGTCTGCAGTGCAAAATACAACACAGGGCTGGACCAGAGGCAAGCCTAATGGCACAGCCAGCGGTGCAACCATTCGCTTGTGTGACTCTTCCCTTGGCCCTGAGGCCCGTGGTCTCCAATGGACGCTACTCACACAATGGGTCCCAGCTCAGGACCACACAGCTGGGAAAACCACAGCTTTATGGTAAGCGGTAACAAGCTTGTTCTTGGCTAAGACCTCAGCTCTCAAGGTTTCTTGTGAAGGGCACCAAGGGCCTTACATTTCAGAAAATCTGGTGAGGATGTGTAAGGGACAATCTCCGGATCCTGGGAAGAAAGTCCAAGCATCAATGAAGAAGAAAGGAGGGCACGTGCAAGTTTCTAAACACAGTGATAGCTAAAGCCACACAGAGCATGTGACGCTGACTCTTTACTGCTAAGAAGATATACTCTAGTGATGCCAATAACAGAGAGACTCAAAAAAGGTCAAGAGAGATATTTTTAAACTAAATTTTACAGGATTCAGTAAAAGTACAGCTGAGATCTTAGCTGGTGCATCTGTGTTTGTTTATGCCTTCTGGTTTGGGGTGCAGAATTATGCTGGTCTAAAGCATAAACAACATACCTGTATTTCCTAAGTACTTTCCATCCACTTGCTGTTTAATTCCATCTTTTTCCTTTTTTTTCTTTTGCCTTTTTTTTGGTTTGTTTTTTGGGTTTGGGACATAGTGTTTGTTCACATGAGGTTATTTATTTCTCCTGACAATTATTGAAATGAATTATGTATCTGATAATAAGATTCTATGTAATATTTTCCTTGAAATACCTTAGGAAACAGAGAAATAATTGATTTTCATATTATCATAAGATCAAATAAACGTGCATGAAATATAATCAATAACGAGCAAGTACCAAAGGAGCAAAGCAAGCCCTCCACAATGCTTAGCGGATTATTTTTATTAAGTAGGGCGAAAACAGTTTAAAACAGATCTGGAGACTCCCTCAAGAATTCATACTAAAAACTATTAGCAAAAAAAATCTGTCGTTGCTGAAATGGGGTTATAAACACAGTGAGAGGATACGGGGACCATCTGAGTCCCAAGCTTTTTGTCAGCAGAGGCAATTTCCATTAAAGTCCGGGAAAGATGCACGCGTGCACACTGGACTGCGGGATGGGTACCTCCAGGCTCACTGGCACACAAAGGAGCCCCACTAGATGGTCACAGCCACTGCCAGCCACGTTGTTGGAGTGAGTGTGTTAAATAACTGATAATTCTGTCCAATTCAGTCACATCTCAATTTACATGTGCACCAGAAGCCAACATTAGGGAAATTAGCAGTAAATAATTATTGACGCTAACATCAGACTGTCACAGTTTTACCAGCAGAGGAAAATTTACCGGACGTTAATGTCTTATTATGGCTGGCATGCAATTTATTTCTCTGTTGGAGCTGGGTTTATCAACTGTTTCTGTCCATGCATAGAAATGGTCCCACCTAAGAAAGCGATAGGAGAACACAGGTAGGAAGCGGGAAAGCTGAATTGAGAGTCTGAGTCGGTTTGTCTTGATTCAAAAACAAGGAGACCTTACTGCCTTGCCCTATTCAACAGCACAAAGTCTGACAGCTAATTACAGGCTGATTAGTAGAAAGCATGTCAGTGTAGATCAGACCATATTAAATTGCAATATGCTGAATAAAAGATCCTATCATTTACTGTTCAACTATGAGATCCATGAAAGCATATGGAACTGAACACCAGCGAAGGATGAAAACATATTGTGTGTGCATCTGAAGCCAACATGAAGAGTTGACAATGACTACTGACTCTCACGTCACACTCCACAGTCGTGAAGCTAAAACTGTAATAGTGATGATAATTATAAGGTCAACTTTTCGGTCGTTTTTGATAGTAAGTCAATTTGGGCAGGTAAACCAATCCATACTATCTAGATATCTGCATTTCACGAACTGCCCAATGGAATATGCATCACAATAATTACAACAGAGCCAGTTCCTAGAAGCCGCTTTAGGGAAAGGTATAAACTATTTCGTAAATTTCCAAACGAGAACAAAATTCCTCCCGAGTATTTGAAATGAAGATGCAGGGTCTATTCCCCAAAACATTCACAACCGAGGCAATAACAATCAGGAATATTGACAATAATGGTGGCAAGGACCTACTGTGAGCGTGGGACTCTCTGGGCATCTCATCACCATGACAATTTATTAAGGTAAACTGTATTCCATGCCTATTTTATATGAAAAAAAACTGAGGCTTATCAAGGTTGAATTAACGATGCCAGATGATCCCATCAGACAACAATAGAACCAGGCTTCCGAGACAGGAAACCCAATACGTGAGCTTGAACATTGACGAGGGGGTACAGAAGCGGCTGATCTACTCCAGGACGCCAGAAAGGACAGTTCGCTATGATCAAGATGGTGGCTTAAACCACAGATGCACTCACAATTTAAGTCTGGGAAGAGACCAATTATATATAAGACTATAACACGGAGATAATGTTAAAGCACTATCTTTCAAGATACGTTTTTCTCTCTCTGCCATAATTCGCCGAAGGAATGACAATAATTACACATTAGGCATTTGAAGAGATGGATCCGGATGCACTGTGGCTGGCCAGTGGCAGTCTGCCAGACACTTGATTAAATATTTTGCGGACTCTCCTTCTCGAAGCTGAAAATGTAAAAACCGCTGCTTCCAAAAGTTCTCCCATTAAAAAGAACAGTTACTAGCTACTTGCTGTGCGCTCCCTTCTATGGAAATGTCTCTTTGAATGTCAGGCTTTAAGAGAATCCTGGGCAAGACTGAACTAAGGGAGCCTAATGCGTACATATTGACTGTACAGAAAGAGTCAACGCAATTGCCCATGACCTCCGGGCCGGGGGTGTAAAAGGGGGAGGTTGATACTGGTCTCAAATATTTAAGTCCCTGCTAATTGACTTTTAAAGATACCTGGCAGTGAGGTTTTAGCAACAGAGAAAGGCACCAGCGCCATGAGAATAAGGAAACACTGAAGCTGCTCAGCTCATAGCTCACGGTGTCTTCAGTTTTTAGCCATATTAATGGTATAAAATGATGAATAGAAACGTTCAACATTCATTCCAAAGTCTACATTTTCAATAACCCGGACTTCCTTTATTTTGCCTAATTTTTCTGTGCTTTTTTTCCTTAGTGATAACCTAAAAACTTAATACGTATGGAGACTAGCTTTTCAATTTCAGATGTTGATGCCAGTGTGTCTCTCTTAGGACTGTGACCTACTTTTGAGCTCTACTTTCTGCAATATGCAACCTGACTTCAAAAGAGGCGTCGTGGCTCGTGAGCATGACAGACAGAGATGCTCCAGTGTCCTCCAGAAAGATGAAACAGACAACCTTAACCAACCCGTACTCACTCACCAGATAACGCAGGCAATGAACTGTTAAGATAGGAAGAACCATGCAACTGAGCAATTACATACTGTTAGACACAGTCAGGGGAGGTCGTGGCGTGTCTTCCAACTCTTCACAGAAGCATGTGGTATCCATCTCTGAGCTCACCTCTTCCACACTCCTTCAGACCCAATTGCTCTTTTACTTTAATCTTTCATATACAGTCTCTATGGGTTTGTGTGACAAAATTTACTTCAGCAACATACTCAGGGGATATGCACTTACGTTATAACCCAACTCAATTTAAATATTGAGTATCAAGAGACCAGACCTTGAGCTTTGGGTTTGTGTTCATTGTAACACAGCATGCAACCCTAACACGCATGTACACACACATACGCACCAGATAAATCTTCATTAAAGAAGGCAGAGAGAACTAGGGTATTGGCAAGGACTCATCATGTGCCAGGCCAAGCCTTGACTCTTTAAATTTTCACATGCATAATTTCTATTTATCAGAATTGAAGTCCATCATCTAGCTGTTAGAACATCCACTTTCAGGTGGTGCTATTGAGCCCAATTTGAGGATGAGATTAAACTTCAGGTCTTCTGATTCCTTACCATGCACTTTCGATCCTATCTGACTATCCCCAAATATTAAAACAAAAATGCAACCTATAAATAAAAGCAAGAAAGAGAACGGTCTACTGGGCTGACTGCTCTTTGAGTGGCATGTGTTCAGGACAGGGGTGCCAGGGCAGGCATGATGCTTCCAGCTGTCAAGCCTGTATCTGAGACGCTCGGGTAGAATTTGTCCTCGACTGTCTTCATGGGATTTTCTAATTTCTCTCCCATTCTGGGAGAAAGCTGCTGTATCTACCTGCATTAGCAGTCACCATAGGTCCCCACTATCTATAACTAGTATGGAACTGCACTATCTTTTAAGTTAACTTCATACACAGTATCTACTTTTCCTTAGAAAAAAAATAAATGTTTTGATTTAATGAGAACCCCCAAGCCTGTCTCCTTCCACCTTACCCTGTTATAGAAGGCTTGTTTCAGAGAGCACTTGATGGCGATGTCAATCAAGGAATGATTTATAGTCAGTGACAATGTCACAAGGGAAGTAAGACTGGGGTATGAATGTAAGAGCAAAAGAGCCATGAGGGGTCTGACGAAAAGGCAGAGTGGGTTTCTTAAAGACTATTTATTTATATATCTAAATAAGCATCTTCCTCTCAAAGGAGGCTTCCCTTCCTTTGGAATGCTATCTGGCAGGTGTGAGATCTTTAACACATAGGGTGTGATACTGATTTCCGTATTTGCAGAATGGATATTGAAATATCCACACATTATTTGTAATGAAAAGAACGGCAGTGTATTTAGACATTGTTGCACTAACATTGTCTAATTAGAAACGAGAGCTGGCTCCACAGTAAGGCTCTCAGTGCAGCTTGTAAGCTGGCTCAAAAGGTAATTCCACAGGAGGAATTTCAGAAGGCTTTAGTCGATACAGATGATATTGATTTCGGTTTATGGCTCCCTGAGCATCCTGACGTGTTTGTCAACAAATAACCATCATGGTATTGTAAACATTTAACAAGTTTTCAGTCTATCATATTAGTAACAGGAAGAAGATCACCCTAGCCACATCACCATGGAGAGAGAGACACAGAGAGAGAAAGACAGGGAGAGACACACACAGAGAGAATGAGTACACGCATGGGAGTAGGCACAGACCTGGGCTGGGAAGATCCCGAGTGGTAAGGAGGACAGAGGGCAATGCATGGACGATTCACCGAAAAGCACAGTCCCAGGCACTGATGAACAACTGATGGGAAAGAATTGCACTGAGGTGACAGGCTGGCCTGCAGTCACAAGGAGCAGGGTTCCATTTTGCATTCATAAGGTTAGAAGTCATGCTAAAAATAGCAGTAGTGCGTTTAAATTCGGATTACGAATGTCATATTTTCGGTGCAGAAAATGCTTTTGATGCCACAGAGGCCCTTCCATTCACATCTGCACAAAAACTGATACACTTTTCAGGAGGTGGCTTGCTAGGCTTGGCAAAACGAAGGACAAACAGGAAACCTACTCAGACGGCAGCAGACCAACCACAACCCATCTCCGGATGGTTCCTAGGCTAGGCCAGTCGACATAACGCTGTGTGAATTAACTTCTAAAACAATCTTAATTAAATCTGTATTTGATCATTTGTACCAAAGCCAATATATTAAAGCAAGATTCTTTATTTCCAAGTATTGAAGGAATCAAATTTCCATTTTGGAACAGTTGGTAGATGGTATTTTCTCCTCTCTCTCTCCAGACCCTCTGAAATGAGAGCCAGAGTGTAAGCCATAAGGTCAAGGGGAACAGGGTGGAGGCTTTCAACAAAGTTTCCAACAGAAGACCAGTCTGAGTGTGGCTGGAGAATTAAAAGACAGAGGAGACTTGGAAGCCCAGAGAGGATCTTCAGATGGTCTTAATACCTTCAATGCCTCACGCACTGTTCTAGACTCCAAGTAAACGGCAACACACAAAACTAACTTTCTGTCCTCCTGGAGCTCACAAATGTTCTAGCTGAGGAAGACAGAAAGCTGGTAAAGTAAGCGTATATGATGGTTAATTCTGTTTCAACCTGACTGGATTGAGGTAATACATCAGACAGTATACACTGTGATGAAAATTGAAAAAAAAAAAGGAGAACAGGGAGTGAGGCTATAATAAGTCTAGGACGCAGCTAAGGGAGCCCACAGGTGTTGATATTTGCACAAACACTGGAAGTAGGAGTGAGGATCAGGAGACCATTAAAGCGTGGAAGGGTTAGCTCTTTTCCCCTGACCTCATCACAACTGACAGTGAATTTGGCCAGTGATGTGGTTTGGGCCAATAGAATACCGGACTATGTGGGGAATGTCACACCTAACCAAAAAACTTTGAAGGCACTTTCTGAGTTTGGCTGCATCCTCCCTGGAGTTTTGGCCTTTGACCATGAAAACCACACACTCCCCCCAGACAGACCACCTGAAGTTGAAATGAAACTGAGTCCAGAGACTTTCAGAAGCGCCACTGCCAAACAACACGCCATCTTGAGATCCTGGATGATTGGTTGGAGCGGTCCATGAAGGGAGTTGGTGTAAGCACAGCTACAAACTGCAAAGGCTCTGGGGCAGAAGCCTGATCTGTACATGAAAGCAGAAGGAAACTAGCCGGGTAGAGAAGGAGAGCATGTGAGTGTCAGCTGAAGCAGCGAGAGGAAGTTGATCTGGCCCATAGCAACCCGGAGAGGCTGAAGACTGGGCGTCCACAGGCAAGACAAATGGCAGAGAAGCTTGGGACGGAAGATGGGAATAGGCTGAAGGTGCAAAGTTACGGCCACTCCTGTCCAACTAAAAATTCCCAGAAAGACAATTATCATATGTGGTTTTTAAAAATTCCCAGAAAGACAATTATCATATGTGGTTTTTTAAACATAAAGCAAAGAAAACCAGCCTACAAAACAGAATCCCAGAAAACCTAGGTAACAATGAGGACCCTAAGAGAGACATACATGGATCTAATCTGCATGGGAAGTAGAAAAAGACAAGATCTCCTGAGTAAATTGGGAGCATGGGGACCTTGGGGGAGGACTCAAGGGGAGGGGAGAGGCAGGGAGGGAAGAGAAACAGAGAAAAATGTAGAGCTCAATAAAATCAGTTAAAAAAATTCCCAGAATCTACAACACTCTCCCTCCGACTCCTCCTAAAGAAGGAAGTGTATGATATATTCTCTGAAGAAACAGGGTGAAGACATTGGGACATTAGACTACTAGGTATGATAGAGACAGAAGTAACATAAAGAGTTAAAACACAACTGAGCTGTAGCAAGGTGTAGTGACACACACTTGTGACCTCCAGTCTTTGGGAGGCAGGGGAAGGATGAGCTGGATGCCAGTCTGCTGCAGAGCTAGTTCCAGGAATCTATGGGCTGCCTAAGAGTGTCTTGTCTCACCGAAAGAAAGATGTAACTCCAAAGAAAGAATACATGGGCCAATAGTCAACTCCTTCAGCTTGTATACAGAAATTAGCAGTCGAGTCGCTTAACCTTGGGACAAAAGCATAAGATCCTCTTAGGGAGAAAGAAACCAGCTTCAGATACACGATATTCACCCCCTAAACATTCAGAGGAAAGGAGCATTTTTAATATGCAAAGATTTCAAAAACACTTCCCTTGTAATGGATCTTTGAACTTCAAGGATTTTTTCTAGCAAAAGAAATAAAGAACAAAGGTCTGAACAGTACAACACCGTCGGCAATACATGCTTAGTTATTTAATTGAAAAGTCATATACTATATGAAAAAAGCAGCTGGACAATGGCACGAGACAACTATACTATACCCATCTCACAAATAATATCCAAGATGGCTAAAACTAGGAAAGTATGGTGTTACCTACTTATGGCCAAATTAAAAACAAATGAATGAACAGATAAAAAACGTAAGGGTCTGAACGAGGAAACAGAGGGAGATGAAAAACGATAGCCATTCCTGATGGGCCTTCCAGTTCGGTCCAGTTTCTTACCTCACTAAATCAGTTGAACTAAAATTAATTTATGAAAGATCAAACACTACAAAATACGACCCAATTCACTGCGGTGACCTAAGCCCTACTAATTATATTTCCTGCTTGATACTCATAAAACCTGGGTAAAGGCCTGCTAACGAACGCAAGATGGAAGGCAGCAAGACCAATGCCAAGGTACGATTACGTGAAACCCAGTGGTGCACAAAACTCCTCGACATCTCTTTAGTTATTTTTAAATTTCAACACCCCTTTCAAACTATCCCCATTTTACATTCTTCATTCTCTCTTTATTGGTCAATTTTAGGCTGCCTGTAAGGATAATGGCAAAGTTAGTGGTTCATTGCTCCTCTTGACCTAAAGACTCTTGCATGGCTTAGCTTTTAGGACCCAAGCACAGCCACTGCTTGCCCGACAGAACTTATCTGAATGGTATGCATCAAATCACCTCATATTCCTATCACAAAGTTTTCTCTTTACTTTTTAGATCCAGAAGTGACACATGTTCATCTCTGTAGCAAAGTTAAAGTCCATGAAATCAAAATGAAATAAACGATCAAAGTATCTCCAGCTCCATGCACTTGGAAACACGTATGTTATCACTTAGGTGTGTGTTGTTTCATTACCTTCCCACCCCAAATATACACTGCACACACATTAAATAGGAGTGTGTCATATGCGTGCTCCTACCGCTTTCTCCTTAATAGACCCTCAATTCTTTTGATGATTGCTGGAGGCCATTTAGGGCTAAATCAGCAACTTTAAGGGATATGTTAAACCCTTCTTTATTTATCAATCCCCTAATATACTGGGTACTTAGAGTTGGATCTTTTGGTTTTGCTGTTTTAAGATATCAAGTAAAGCTCACGACTGGGTGTGGCTGGGGTATTGATTACGCCAGCTCACAACTGGGTACAGCTGGGGTATTGACTTAGTCCAGCTCACAACTGGGTGTGGCTGGGGTATTGACTTAGGTCAGCTCACGACTGGGTATGGCTGGGGTACTGACTTAGGCCAGCTGCGGGGCCTAACCACAGAAGTAGAATGATGAGTCCAGCACAATCGCTCTTGTGTCTTCTCACTCATTCTCTTTCTACTCTAGAAATTCACAGTGCAGGGTGTCCAGCTAAGCCACACTTCACACATCAGAAGAGACAAAAGGAGGAAAAAGTAGCAGACAGGCATAATAAGAATTATTTAAGGTTGTAGTAGTTTACACTTTGGCTTCTAGTTTTAAAAAAAGCAACACAATGAAGTATTGGGATTGGGGAATATAGGAAATCAAACACCATACAGCACAAGACAGACTTGCAGTACAGGTGAGTCAAAAGTAAGCTATGATTGCGTGGCTCTTGAGTCGTAATACAGCTGGCAATATGCCCTTTGAAGATGGTTTTTGGAACATGGTCTAATTTGCATGTTATCTTTCGGTATTTACTTAATTAGTAATGCAGTGGACAACCCCTAAATTGATTCCGTTTTATTTTATTATGTCTGAGTTACTTGGTTTAATCCTGAATCCTGCTCTTCTTGCAGCAGCTTTAGAAAAGACCACAACACCTTCCGACACTTCAGAACACCATTTCAGTGCCTGTGCAAATTGATGTCACAGAAGGGCCTCTTTCAAGCACTATTTTCCCTTCCTTAGAGTTCCAGCCGTGTCACTCACTGTTGGAGAAATAAATTATTGTGACAGTTCCACTAACTTTCCTTTGCAAACACACATCTGCTTTATGATGAGACCTGTGACCCCATGCTTATGTAGCCAACATGACTATGATGCCTGTAAAAAGTTTTAAAGAGATTTATACACACGCACACACACACACACAAACACACACACGCACGCACACACGCAAGAAGAAAATTTTGATAAGACAGTGGTTATATTTACACAGTTTGGAGTCAGTAAACTCTGACTCCATGGTGACACTACCACCTTGGCCTTGGTGCATCAAGCAGGACAATTTCTTAGTAGGAGATACTTAAGGTGCCATCATGAGGATAAAGTTGATGGCATGCACACATTTTAGTTTTCGCTATTTACTTGTTATGACTTGCCAAAGGGAATCAAAGAAGAGAGAACAGGGGGAAGGTACTTTTTCCTAATACAGATGTCTTTCCAAAGTCAGTCAAGCTATGAGTCACACCAGTGTGCGAGTGGGCAGCTTCTCCCTAAAAGACTTTGCAATGACAAATCTGAGTCCCAATACCATGCGGTCCCCTTCTTAGCCCGATAATGTTGGCGAAATCATTTGTTGACATTCCCTTGAGTGTGGGGCCAATACTTCCGATACTTGTGGGAGTTAAATGTCCTTGAATATTTTGCAATAGTGCTTTAATATAAGATCTTATTTCTTTGAACATAAGGAGCGAGCTCTTTAACCTCCAATTGTAAGGACATTGTTCAGATCACTGTAGTTTGAATGACCTGGTCCTCCTTTTGCTCTTTATTGCCACAGGAATAATTTTTATTAATAAGTCAGGTTGTCTCAGTCTTATCATTGTTTAAGCACCTTGAGGATCAGAGACCATGTCGAGTTAAAACTGCATCCACGCCACTGTCAGGCTTCGGCCAGATTTATATTACTGTACACTATAAGTTCAGGCAAGCACTTAATGTTAGTGACTACAAAACTCCTAAAGGGCATTGAGAAAACTTGCCTAATTGGCCACATTTGTAGAGATGCAACTTTACAGATCACCCTGTGAACTGCACCAAGATTAAGAACACGGTTTAATAAGACATTTTCATGAAATTTCAGAGTGTGCAGGAAGCCACTGAAAAAGCTAATGAAAGAAGAGTTTGAGCAAGATGTTGCCCATCCGGTAACATCTCAGGGAGAGACGATGTGCGTAGTGAGAAGAGATCACAGCATTGGGCATGGGGAGAGGCATAACTATTCCACAGCGTGCACACAATTCTCAAGAAGGGAGGAAGCAACGAGCAGTTGTCCTCATGGGTCTTAAGTTCTGAGCCAAATTTAACGTGTGTCAACGATCACCAACCAAAACACTTCACGTTTGGGTGCCCTACTTGATGTCACAGAACCACATCTCAGTCAGCAGCTGAACTCTGAGCTGAGGCCTCAGCTCTCGGACTAGGAGGCGTCACACTCACACACAGTAACATTCCTATCACCTCCAACACTAACCCCCCACCTTTGCTGACTCCCCAAGGGAGGCCTTACCCCTCTGAGGAGGGGAGGGGGGTTGGGATGGGAGAGAGGTTGTGGTGGTGGGAGAAGGGGAGGGAGGAGGAACTGGGGTTTGCATGCAAAATACAAAAATAAGTAATAAAAATAAATAGATAAATAACCCCCCTGCCGAACTTTCAAAGAAAAGGCATTACTTGCGTTGATGCGCACATGGTTGCCACACTTTCCTTTCTCTTTCCTTCCAGAACTTCCATTTTGATTTTCAGTTCTCCGTGACTGGTAAGCAGTATCCTTAAAGATTCCCCTTCTAGAGGAGTTAAGTTTGGGCTCATTAGAGTCACCATTTAATCTACACACATCTGCGTTTAAACGTCTGCCTGGGGTTGTCTATTTCAATAAAGAAGGATAAAGCTAGTCCACTCATAAACCGGGAATGGAGTCCAACTTTAACAGAGGCTCAAAACCGCTGCCTGGCTTTTAGGTTCCGCTGCCTATGGGTCATCCTCTAAGACGAGAAACACAATCCTAGAGCTCAGGGTCTGTTGATTCAGAAACCCGCCACTGGCACGAACATGCCATTTCCTCCTTCTAACCACCAGAATGTTGTATGGGGTGCCAAGTTTTCAAAAGCTTGTATAAACTCAATTTCAAATTTTCTGCAATTTTTAAAATTTATTTTGCTATGTAGCACACCAAAAGAAAATTCCCAGGATTAGGGTCATTTATGGTTTTAAAATAGCCGCACATATATATGCTTTGACCCTAGACTGAAACTGACTAGGACAATGGAGGCCCCCAAATATTTCCCAATTGCTGATGCTGTAGTCCACAGTTTGTTTGTCTTTTTTAAATTATTCTGGTCCACAAACACCTTAAATTAGAAAAATCCAGAAATGATGAAGGATGTGTTTTGATCTAAGTCTCAAGATGGGCCAGTATTTACTAATGATTTCAGCTACTTATTTTACAGGATAAAAATCTCTCGCAATGATCTCAAGAATTATGTCACGCCCTAGGACTTGCAGCTTCAGTCTGCTCTATTCTGTGGGTTTTTTTTTAATGATAAATGACAAAGCACATAGAGAAAGAGCGGTTCTGTGGAAAGAAGTTGTCATGTTTTATATTTTAAGAGTTTCGCCAGGCGGTGGTGGCGCACACCTTTAATCCCAGCACTCGGGAGGCAGAGGCAGGCGGATCTTTGTGAGTTCGAGACCAGCCTGGTCTACAAGAGCTAGTTCCAGGACAGGCTCCAAAGCTGCAGAGAAACCCTGTCTTGAAAAACAAAAACAACAACAACAACAAAAAAGTTTCAATCGTGAGTACACAGACAGGTTTTAATGAACCTACAGTCGAGAAAGAAAACATAGTAAATAAAAACAAATAGCTATGAATGGTCCTAAGATTGGCAATGACTATAACAAGCAGAAATCAATCAAATCTCCCACTGGAACTATCTCCATTTTCTTACAATGCACAAAGTCACTTCGGCTGAGCAGGCAAGGCATACCAACTCAAGACACAGACATCAACTAATTACATAACAGGCACAGACAGACACACACACACAATTTCCTGTTTTTAGGACTCTAAAGTTCTTTTTCCCCTTTAGAAAAATGTACTCTGTGAGTGGCTTGAATAAATTCCTGTGTATCATTTATGGAGAAGCGAGGGAGGGAGATGGAAACAGGAAAACAGCATTCCAAGGCCCTAAATAAATTAGCTCTATTTAAAAGGGCAAGACTAATCCACTGCTTTAATGGTGGTTTCCATTAAGCTGGAACAGTAATACTAAACCACTTCAAACTACGAGCAGACAGGAGTAAACCGAGCAGCCTGTGAGTGGCCCCTTTTTAAAAAGGGGTCTGGACACACACAGACTTTCGTTCTGCCATGTCGTAAGGAAATGTTGAATAAATTAACTTTTTCCAAGGGCCATTATACCTTAGCTCCTCATTACAGATCTCATTACGGACTGTCTTTATAATGCTCACCTGACAATATCATGCAAAATGCTTAGCTCCTAAGGTCAGTCTAAATAAGAGAACAATTCTCCTATTTATAGCAAAGGATGAACTTTTCTCATTTAGATGTTTAAGCAGCTAACCCCTGAGTTTAATGTAATTAGGGAAGGGATATTCAATTTACAGTATCCACAAGTAATGATAATTAAATTGATCCAAAAAAGCTGTTGGTAAGCATAAGATACCTTTGTAATTACATCCCGTTTTCAGAATGACTTTAGTACTGTGAACTTGAAGCATTTCAGCAAATGAAGGCCAATACACATAAAACAGAAACTACAGTAGCTTAGAAGCCAGGCTGTTTAGCATAATGAGCAACGCCACCAGAGGGAAATCTCCAAAAACGTTCCGTAACTCACCACGACAGCCTATGCCTTCGCCTCTCCTCCCACAAATATCCATTAAAAATATGTAAGACCGTCCTTCATTTTTCACCACATCCATTCTTCGTTAATAAAATCATTTTGGGGTTCATCCTTTAAAGGCAACTATAGAATCAGCTCCCTCGCTCCTCTGTTATTAACGTGGCTATGGCTTGCTTCACTTTTGTGTTTATTTGAAAGAACCCACCAGAGCTATGAATATGAAACCGTTTTCCCCAGGAGCCCTGAAGATGAGCTGGGTCAGCATTCCACCAGGACCAAGGTGAAGAATAAACAAATAACCACGTTCGCTGCAGCTGCAGCGATCAGTCTCTGGAAAATTATTCAGGCATTATGAGAAAGACGATATTAAATGCTGCCAGTTGCAGCTTCACGGCTCTCTGAATATTCGCATCAGAAAAGGATGAGCACTTAAGGGGTAGCATCAGAGAGCTCGCCCATCTGAGCATCTTCCATTAAGTTTTTTGCCTTAAAGGACGAAGGCGGGAACCTCTGTCTGACAGGCAGAGGGCTTGTCATCGTTCATTAAGATCACAGCTTTGCTCGGGTTTCCTTCAATGAGGACCACGGAAGAGTATGGGAAAGTGCTGAGCACACAGCTTCAGGGATGCCGCTGAAATGAACCTGCTACTATGGTCCTACAGCACTGCTGGCAGAGTTTCCAAATTGTGCCCCTAGCCAACCAACACCATCTCATTCTTGTATAGAGCACTGTCTGCCCAAATTCCGTAAGGATAGGTTATAATACCCTATCCTAGGAGAAATAATCCAAATCGCAGCCGAAGTACAAAGGCTAACGAATTCCTTATAGTGTTAAAGCACTTCCAATAAAACACGAAAGTCTTTGTATTGTTGCATCTCCCGACATCGGTTATTTTAAGGGATGATGTAGACACATCAGCTCTGTGTCATGTCAAGAAGCCATTGAACATAAAACGGGTCACATAACAAAAACTCTTCAGTCACTAATAATATTTATGCTGTTGCAAGAGAGCATCACATCAGGATGTCTGTTTTCCTCCCCAATTTGGAAAATTCAAAAATGGAAGAGTAATACACCCATGTACCAAGCAGAGAGAAGTGTAAGTAGTTATATTTAAAAATGCCACAGCGGGCCGGGCGTTGGTGGCTCATGCCTTTAATCCCAGCACTCGGGAGGCAGAGGCAGGCGGATCTTTGTGAGTTCGAGACCAGCCTGGTCTACAAGAGCTAGTTCCAGGACAGGCTCCAAAGCCACAGAGAAACCCTGTCTCTAAAAACCAAAAAAAAAAAAAAAAGCCACAGCGGGGAGTATTAGATGGACATGTCACAACAGGGAGTATTAGATGGACATGCACCCCAGTTTTACCAGTTTTACGTTCTCAGTGTAGGCTGAAAATGAACAGTAATATGTCTTCAAACGCTAGTAGTTTTATAATTCTAGAGCAAGATGATTTTGTGCTAATGAACCAACTATAGAACTTTTCACGACCGGCTTTGAAAATTTGGGTCTAAGCGCCACAATATTTCTTTATTTTAGACTCTAAATGTGATGATATTTATTGTTTAAAGTGCACGAAATCAAGACAGCAATAATGTATATAATGATCACAAAGTGAAGGTACAACCTAACTGACTGAACAGAAATCGATAATGGTATTTAATGACTTCAGGAGGAAAATAATGACCCTCGCACCCTTAATGGATTAGTGTCGGTTATGAGCAACACAACATCCCATAATGCTGACACAGTCCCACTCAAAGTGGTATCACTTTTCATAGGAGTGCCTTAAAGCCTTATCAAAGGAAGTGGTGTTTTAATGCTAGTTCATTTGAAGACATCGCTTTGAGAGGATTTTTACAATCCAGGTTTATTCAGCACAGGGCAGGTTCTAAATTCTTACAAGGAGCTGCTGTCATTGGCTCATGTTCTGGGTCACCGCTAGTAAAGCTCCCAACAAGACAAAATCCGAAATACACAAAATGATATATATATATATATACATATATATGTGTATATATATATATATATATATATACACACATACACACTTTATGACATTACTCAAATAATCCACTTGCCGCCTCCTGGCTATGAATACCTATTCTCTTATTCTCTAATGCTACTCCGAATGATCATTTTATTTTACCGAAGAAGTCCATGCTACAAACACGCACTGTGGCCAGTTCTCAGCACAGGGACCCCAGGGGTGTCTTACAAACCGCTAGATGATCAAAGCAGACACAAGAGAAGCCTCAGCAGTTCGTGGATCTGCAGCTACTAATTTGTAAAGTCATGACGTTGTCTAGGATGACTGCATAAGGAAGAAATTTCCTTGCTTCTAAAAACCCCTCTTTAGAAGGAAAACATGTTACCTCCATAGGACAGCAAATGTTAGAAAATACGAGGCTCTCAGCCTTTTCTTTTCTTGAGAAGATAAATGTCTAGCCTTGTAGTATCATATGCAGATAATTTGGCTTTTGATCCTAAAAGAAGGTCATGATCACAAATGATAAATAAGGGGGAAAAGTAAATATGCAATAGTTGGGATTTTTAATTCTTACTGAGAGTCGGCAAGCAGTACCAGAGGGATAACGATGGTGCCATGCGCTGTAACTCAGTTGACTGTTATTTTCTCCAGGATGCTTTAGAATTCATTCTGACTGATTCAGCAGTCAGGGAGCCACAAAGTTCCAGTAATCTCTCTGAAGATTTGGCACAGATACGGAGTTCAGAACAGGAACGAGTGTGCGGTGATGGAGAGGAGCTACTATGGTTCTAAAAATAGCGCGGTTTCAGGCTTTCAATGGCTTAGGATTCTCACAAACCGAAACTGACAAAGTCTTAAGATAGAACCAGGAAACTGTAGCTAAAGATTCCTGACTGACATGAATATTACTCCCTTTATCCCAAAGGATATAGTAACTTCTCAAGCACAGGCAGCATTATAATTAGTCGTAATTGACTTTGTCTTTTAATTTTTCAGGCAATCTATAGATTATGGGTTGTTGTGTCAACGGGAAGACAGTTTTTGACATCATACCATATACCTCATTATTGTCATCAAAACCAAGTCCCTCGCCAGGGTGTCTGCTACATCTGAAAACCACCTCAGGAAATCTCAGCTTAAAACACAGAAGCACAGCGCATAAATTTAGCATATGCTGGCATAATTCTAGCATGACTTCAAATACTACAGAAACATGGAATGCCACTAGGAATTCCAAGAGACATAATGCGAGCGTCTCTGGAGAAATGCTAAACTTGACGGCCCTCGTTTCGAGAACACAGGATCTGGGCTACTCTTCTCAGCTCTGTCCCCCACGGGCAGTCCATCTCTTCCTTCAGCCCAGGACACCCACTGGGCAGATGCAACCCACTGCCATTCCTCTGAAATTAGTGGGCTGCTAGCCTGTACCTGTTCTCCTCAGCTCCTCAGCAGGTGCACTTTACCTGGGACATTGGGAGCCAGTGAAGCAGCCGAAAGGGAAGGATTTATTTCCCTCTTTCCAATTACTGTTCTGCATGCCAAGCCCTTCCTCTTCCTTTACAGCAGCGTCAACGGAAACACATGCTGACAGCGTAATGCAACTCTAAGGTAACGTCCCCCCGCCCACCGTCAGAGGGGATCCTGTCTCACATTAAAATTGGTGGCAACGTTTTAGGCTACTGAAAAGCACACTTTGGAGACGTCTTATAATCAACAATATAACCCATGCCGAAAACAAGAGATGGGGAGAAAAGAACCACAAGCTTCGCTAACGTATTTCAGAAAATTTAATGAAACCTTTGAGCAAATCTGAAGATATTTCCTACTGATATAATTTCAATAGTAACATAATGCATTGATAAAAAAAAATACAGATGTAAATATTTCAGCACATCTAAACCTGACAGAGTGCCATGGTGATTGGGATAGCCAGTTGAGTGTGCTTGCTTTGCACATGCCAGGTCATGGGTTAATTTCCAGCACTATGGAAACTGTGTGTATTTGCATACATGTATGTTAACTTTCTTGGCTAATGAATTTGGTTACAAGTTATAAGAATTTTTCTATAGAAATTGAGGTATATCGTAACAGATTTTGCTGCAAATTCTTAAGGTAATGGAATTAAGCAGATACCATATTGTTTAACAGTATTTCTTGATAGCATACATGTTGTAAAATTCATTCTTCCACCTACTAAAAGATCCCACGTATCTCAAACTAAACCATGACAAATATCACCCCAAATTGACAAGAAATGGTATCTAAAGGCCTATGTAGGGTGGGTTCAAAGTTAACATGGTTAGGTAAAACCATGTTGACCATACTGCATCCAGAGAAAATCATCATTTTAAATCTTTATCAGTATGTAGAGAGCAAAAAACAGGCTTCCTAAGCCTGAGAACTGAGGTCAGTAAGTAATAGGTTTCTTGTTGATTGACTGAAGGGCTCTTGCTTTGTCTCAAAACTATTCACATCATTTCATGGGCACTATCCTGAAAAGTTAGAGCAAAGATGCCCACACCAAAGCAGGCACAGAGTAGACCCCGGAGTGGCTAAGACATGCTCAGAAATTAATGCCTGTTGTTTTGAATCTTTGTACTCCAAGGCTGACAGCTAGCAAGCCAAGGTCCACATGATGCCCAAATCCACCAGACTTGCCAAGGAGTTCCCGTATCCTGGATCCATGCACCCGGGAATGATTTCTGAAACTATCCTTCACGAAACTGTTCAAAATCAGACTTTACAAGCAATTCTTTAGCACAGTAAAAAAATAAATGAGGGAAATTCTTCCTCGTAAGTCACGATTTGATCAGTGCCTGTCCCACATAGTTTTCCAAGGAATTTAGAGTCACAATCACCCAGAATACACCACTGCTTCTCCTGCAGCCTGGCGTCTTTCCACACCCACTACCATGTGACAAACGCCCTGGTGAACTGCTGACTCAGGAGGCCCCACAGAGGGGTGTACTGGATGATGTCCTCCAGACTCTCCAAGGCCAAGAAGGAAAATGATGGGGGTTAAGACAAAAGAAACTACCTCTTGTGACTGGAGACGCAAAGCCTAAGAACGACGGTGCATCCTAAGCAACACCTTTCGGCAGTGGGTGGCTGTCACGGCGGTTGAAACGCAGCACAACAA
Source organism: Dicrostonyx torquatus (assembly GCA_028555095.1). Classification (NCBI taxonomy): domain Eukaryota; kingdom Metazoa; phylum Chordata; class Mammalia; order Rodentia; family Cricetidae; genus Dicrostonyx; species Dicrostonyx torquatus. The sequence continues at coordinate 2,355,219 of JAQHUG010000225.1, read as the reverse complement.
AGCCTGCCTCTGGAGGAGGCTTGTTTATTAACACAGCGTTGGAGGAGTTATATTTACTCAAAAAGCCAAAACATGACTAGAAAACAGCAGCAGAGACGAACGGTTTGAACCATACTGTTGGCCTAGCAGCTGGGGAACTTCTGTCGGGATCTAGTAGGGTGAGGGGACCATACTTGTGACAGGCGATGGCTTCTTCATGCTCGCCATCACTTCCCCGTGGCTAGGAAAACAAGAACTGCACTGGTGAGGAGCCACGTGAGACTGTGAGAAGCCACGGAAAACTAGAGCCCCCCAATATTACTCTCTGACATGAGTACTCGGGTTCATTCCAATCTAATCTACCCCTCTCTTAGGTAATGAAAACAGCAAAGAAAGAAATGTCAGTAAAAAAAGAAACAAGGCAATTTTATCTACATGAAGGTCATTATTACTGTGCTTACTATACTGTACAGTGGGAAAATATATGTATGTATGTATGTATGAAATGTAGACCCAGCTAGCACTGTATGTATGTATGTACGTACGTGTGTATGTATGTAATGTAGACACAGCCAGCACAGTAGATTTGCTCTTTCAGAAGGAGACAAGCAAATGAAAACATACATGGCGGGAAAAGGTGGCAGCAAATCCACCCAAAAAAGGCTTTTCTCATAAGGCTGCGAACAATTCTATGCAAACCAATTTTTACAATGATGAACAAACACAATTCTATGTACACTTAAAATATCAGCGGTAAGCAAAGCCTGCGAGAGCACCAAGTCTAACTTCATTTCACACATGGAGACAAAGCAAACCTTACCCCAGGCTTGCACAGCTTACTCGTGGCAAAGGCAACACCCACCCCAGGCACATTCCACACGGAGTCCAGAGTCACTACTGTTTGGGCACAGTGCCACAACCTCAGCAGCTCTCCGTCACTTAGAGATAAGCTCACATGCTAAATTTTGAATTTGGGGTCATCCGTGATCTGATGTCAAACTTACTTTCTACTAAGTTCAAAGCAAACATCTGGATATTTCTGTGAAGGGCTCCCTCAATCCCACCGCTTCTTTTCAATTCTAAATCACTCACCATTTGTAGGATGGCTCAGCTTGACTCTCCTGCTCTCCCTAGCTGAGCACCTACTTTTCTCAAATACCATTTGGTCACGTTCCTCACGCGCACCATGTTCTGTCTTGTGCGGCGTTAGCTAGAGAAACCTGTCCGGTTCTAACTTCTGCCAGGGAGACAGCCACTCATGTTCTGCACCCGAGATCTTTCAGGAAGATCCAGCAGGCCACACTCCTCCATTTAAAACGAAGACTTGCCAAGGTCTTCAGCATCCTCTTAGACCTATCCCTTCCTACTTCTCCCCCCTCTCCGTCCTCCCTCTGCCTGACTCACTCACTGGCCGCTTCCTGGTAGCAGGACGAGTTGGATTCTTCATTAAAGGCCGGAATACACACTGCTCCTCCTCCTCTGACACTCTGCTCCTGGATCCTTGCTGGGATCAACCGTTCTCATTTTGGAGATAGAATATGACGTCCCTGTCCAAACACGGCACCCCATCTCCACATTACTCTGTATTACGTCATCACCTCAAGTCCACGGCTGTAACCATCTGCATCCGGCGTTAGACTGCAAGCTCCCTTAGGACAAGAAGTTCCCTGCATTTTCCACTGATAGATTGCTAATTTGCTAATGATGTCAAGCACCAAACGCTGTTTAATAAGTAATAAACTTTTCTCACTGTCTCTGCCTTGGCATTGTCTTAGGGATGAAAGGAAGGAAGAAGGGAGGGAAGAGAAAGGCAGAAATCAGTCTGCTTGACTTGGTTCCTACCAGCAGGGCACTTTCCTTTAAAATGTTTAAATGTTTGTCAAACTGTATATTCTTATGATTATGAAACTCTAATATAATCATTAAGAATAAAAGCATCCAAAATGGGAAAGAAGGAAGAGGGAAAAAGTGTGTGTGTGTGGCGGGGGGTTTGTCAAAGCCTCCCTGGCTTTGTTGCAAGAGAATTTTGGATACTTGTAAGCAGTAGCTAAGGTTTTGTAAAATTTGTGTCAGTGGGTCACTCGTCATGAGAGCACCACCAACCATCCCAACTACTAGTATGGTGCTCTTCCTCGTGAACTCAGTCATGGTTAGTTTTTCTTTCTGCTATATTCTACATATTTTACACGTGCCCACCATGTGATGGCGACTTCTCTCCTCCATTGTGTAAATCCAGACAAACTCTCACTTTTAAACTTACGACTGAAATAATCAGAACTTTTTTTTTCCAGTTCTTAGAGTGATACGATTCAGTGTCGTGGTTTTCTACACCAAGCCATTGAAAGTCGTGGTAATATTTTTCTGATAAAAAGCCTCTATGAAAATGTACCTTAAAAAAATCTAATATGTGGGGCTGGAGAGATGGCGCAGTGGTTAAGAGCATTGACTGTTCTTCCAGAGGACCTGAGTTCGATTCCCAGAGACCACATGGTGGCTCACAACCATCTGTGATGAGATCTGGTGCCCTCTTCTGGCATGTGGGCATGCATGGAGGCAGAATGTTGTATACATAGTAAATAAATAAATCTTTAAAAAAATCTAATATGCATTAAAATCAGAATGAATTTTATACAGAATGTTGTTCCTCTGTTGATTATAGCACATTATAAAGTCTATCTTCTTTCATAACCTTCAATCATTCCAAACATTTCGTTTATGACTCCCAAAGTCAATGTAAACAATCATGTTTCAAAAAGTAACAATCAAGCGTCTGGAGAGAGGCTCAGAGGAAAAGAGCACCGGAAGCTCCTCCAGAGGTCCTGGGTTTGGTTCTCAGCACCCATACAACCACTCACAACCATCCCCAACTCCAGCTCCAGGGATCTAAAGCCCTGTTCTTGCCTCCATAGGTAAAGAACAGGCAAACATATGATACACGGAAATCAGTCACACACATCAAGTATAAAATATAGAAGCCTTTTAAAAAGAACTAGAAAAAATGAAAAAAGCAAAGTGACCTTTTAAAAAACTGTTTGATAACATGTATAAAATTAGAGTCATTTAAAAATGGGAAAAAAAGGCTGAGAATATAATTCCGTGGTAGATGGTAGAGTATGCATCTAGCATGTCTGGGGGTTCTAATATTCAGTAAAGTGTGCACGCATACAAACACACACACACACACACACACATGCACACGCGCACACACATACACAGAGAGAAAAAGAGAAGAAAGGGAGGGAGGGAGAGAAAGACTAACACAGAAAGAGACAGAGAGAAAAGAAAGAGGGATGGAGGGACAGAGGGAGAGAGAGAGTAAGAGAGAGAGATCTCTCCCATTCCCGAGATACTGATTCCCGGTAGACCCACCCCTTCTCATTTTCTTCTTTGCTCCCTCTCTTTCTTCCCCACCTCCTGACACAAGCTTCTGTCCCAGCATTCTTCTGGAACACATAAATTATTAGCCCTTTCTGGCTTTACATGCAAATTCCATTACACGTGACACAGCTCTCTTCCCACAGTCCCCCTGTAAAGCTGCTCATTCGAAAAGCAAACCTTCCTCCTGCCACAGCTTCTGGCCTCGTGTTGTGTGACACTGGATCCCTTTAATGGTCACCTGCCACTCACTTCTGCCCTAAAACCTAGTATTTGCCAACTTCTCAGCTGAATTTGGGATTTTATTCCTTTTTCTTTTCTTTTTTATCCTGATACTATCAGAACTTCCTCTTTAAAAATAAAAGATTTATTTTGTATTTTTATTTTCTGTGTATATGCTTGCCTGCGTGTGAGTTTCTGCACCATGCATGCCTGGTGCCCATGGAGGCCAGAAGAGGGCACTGAGTTTCCTGGGGCTGGAGTTACAGCAGCCATGAGGAACCATGTGGGTGCTGGCAACCAGCAAGGGGTCCCTAGAGAGCAGCAGATGCTTTTAATGGCTGAGCTGTCTCCCCAGCCTCTGGCTCAGACTCTTAAAGCATCAACTCACACCCAAGGATGCCCGTAAACATCCCATCTTCGTGGCTCCACCTCCCTGGTGCTGGGATTATGGGTACGCACAGATTGCCAGTTTACAGCTAATCTCAGTGAACGCCTCATGCACGATGGACAGGCACTCTCTCGACTGACCTACATCCCCAGTCCTTATAGCTCTTATATTGTCTAGAGCCTTCTCTGTAAGTTGACACCCCCAGTCCAGTGCTTCAAGCCTAAACTCCACTTCTTTGTACCTAACACTGGCCTCTTAAATTGTCTCAACAATGACACCTAAAAATTGCTGAAAATCTCATTTCCTTGTGCCTGTCAACACAGTCTCTGTCAGAATTATCCATTTCTTTCAGATCAATTTATCATCTACTGGAAGCAATTAATCAATATTATTCTCTCTGTGGATGTGTCATGTTATTCAAAGTCCACTCAATGCACAAATTTTCCCCCCAAATCTTCTCCATGGAAAGCCTACTTTAAAAACTTATCATCTACAATTTATTTCAACACAGTACATCTTTGAATTCCTGCAGTATTTTGCCCAGTCTCTGAAAGGCTGTTTATACTGAAGGAAATGGCTTCGTTGCATTAGGTCATGCTCACAAGCCCCCTACTACATATTCCTTTGGCACCTGAGGAGGAAAACTGTATGAAGAAAAAAACAAAAACAAAAGCAAAAACAAAACCATCCAGCCTCGGTGTTGGGGAGACGGCTCAGCAAGTGAGTGCACTTGCTGCACAAATATGAAGACCTAGGTTCGAATCCTCATCACTCATGTAAAAAGCTGGGCAGGGCCGTGGATGTGACCGTAGCACTATTGAGAGGTGGAGACAGGAAGACTTCTCGGACTTGCTGGGCACCAGCGTGGCTTTAGGCTTGGGAAGAAACCCTATCTCAAGGAATAAGGTGGAGAACGATAGAGCAGGCCCCTGGCTTACACAGAGACGCACGCACATGCGCGCGCGCACACACACACACACACACACACACACACACACTGCTCAACCCTTTATCATGTATAAATTACTTAGGCACAGCCTTTTTTTTTAATAGAGAAAACATTTCATTTTATATTTTATAAAACACGAATATCCAATCCACATTGTTGGCAAACATTGAGCACAATGGCATCGTGCCAATCAAACTTCACTGGACAATCAAAAATATTTCAGAGTATGAACAGAAAGAGAAGAATATCTGCTAACTGTACTAAGTACACCAATGGCACAGTTTTACACATTATGAAAATAAAAATACCAATATCTTTTCCTTTAAAAACTATAGTTTTTGAATGATACAAACCCTGGTACTTGACGACTGAGTCCAGTTAATCCATTATCCATGTTAATTCAAAGGAAAGCGAAGGAGCCTGGGAAGGGAAGACATGAACAATTGCACCAATAACCAGCACTTAGAATTAAAAGGCACTTTACGTTTTATCTGAGGCTTTCAGCCAGACGCCCTGGCACTAGATGACAGAAGCATGAGCCTACACAGCAGCGAAGGCTCGCGGTGGTCATAAACAGGGCTTCCCAAGGCGGATTCTTTCCTCCACTCTATTCCACACCCCGGGGACTCTCCAAATCCCAGAGCTCGTGTTCTGGAGTAGCGGAGTATCAGGAAATGTCCACGGTGCATGCAACACCGCCGACATTCAGAACAAAGTGAGCCCCCAGGGTGAGGCCTGGTACAGAGGAAGGTCAGGGAAGGGAGAGCCTGAGCCTGACCACAGACTACAGAGGCTGGACTATGAGCTGGATCTCCTCTTGCCTGAGGTAAGCACATCATCCAAAAGACACGGGACTAGTATCACCAGGAAACGATTTTCAGATATTTCAGTTCCCTGAGTCATAAAGCAGTGTACCCCAAGGAGCCAGGAGGGGCCGGATCCTCAGCTGAACCCCTGTCAGGCACTTGGCTGATGAGGTAAGACATGTCCGGGCTGAAACCCGGGCCTCTCCTGAGATAGATGTGCAGCATCTGGAAGTCCTGATGTTGCAGTCCAGGGGCTTTTATGACCTGGACACTGTATGTGACTTTTAGTACTGTACCTTTTGCCAATTTCCTTCAATCACTCCATCTTTAAATAACCATGGCATGAGAAGATAAGGAAACATAATTTTACGGCACTAGAATACACCAGGATCACTAACTGTATCAAGTTGATGGTTGCGAACCAAAGCTTCCTTGCTCCCCTACCCTAAAATGGAGGCTTCTCTGGGAAGGAATCCAGCCCGTTAACATACCGTTCCTGAGCTGTGATGGTGGTGCAGCTTTTGTATTTCCCCAGGCTCACGGCAGACAGGGCGTTCCTGCCCATTGATGCTGGACTTCAGCAGGGAACTGCAGCGCCCAACAATCACATGATCACAAAGGTGAAGACCGACACCCCAAGTCAACCTGTATCACCAGTCTATGACGTCTGGGCGGTATGGAGGACCAAGTGTGCTTTCCACTGACATGATTGCCTCCTTACAGTTGGTAGACCGGAACCTAACCACACACTAAGAACTTCTTCAGTGCCAGCTCCCCGTTCTGGCACATAACAGTCCCCATAGGGATGCCACACAAAAATAAATATCATACAAAAAATAAATAAAAATAAAATAGTTCTGAAGAATAGAATGCAACAAAGACCATTTCTTTCTTTATTAAAAAAAGGAAGTTCTTAAAATGCTTTTGTTTTTTCTCTTGGGTTTTTGTTCTGTTTTGGTGAATGTCTGCTCACTTTTTGAAACAGTGTTGCACTCTAACCCATGCTGACCTGCAGTTCACTATGCAACTATTTTTAAATTCAGGGTAACCTTCCTGCCAAAGGCACTAGAATTCACAGACCTGAGCCACCAGGCTCTAATTTAAAATGGTCTTTAAAAGGCTGATGGGGTTGACAAGCATCTTTCAGTGGCTCATTCTTAGCCCCAGAATAAAGTCCAGTGTCTGGATTCAGCCTCTAAGGGCCTTTATGCTTCTCCCTTCATGCCCCGTGCTGAAGTCAGTCTCCACTCAGCTCACTGCACCCTCTCTGAGATCCAATCCTGCACCTGCTGACTTCTCTCACGCACCTCGTCTGCTTCTCCTTGTTGCCGAGGTCCCAGCTCAAATACAACTCTGTACATGAAGACTATGGAGGCCATCAAGGCGGGCCACCTTCTGTGTCCCCAGGGAATCCTGTACTTATCCGTCCCCCACTGTCACTCTACAGACTCCCCACTATCTGCCTCTGTCCACAGATGGACTACAAACACCCTGAGAACAGAGACCTCAACCGTGTATCCAAGAGGCTCACACACCATACCTGACACTAGAACTACTCATTAAGCAGAGGGACCCTTACTACTCCCATGTTTTAAATTAGCCAGCTTATATTGTTTAGAATATGAACAAACAATATGACATGAATGACTTTTTCCCATTATTAATCTTTACTAATATATTTGTAGATAAAAAAAATGTATTTTGTTGTTTTACCTAAAGAAAAACACCTAAAAATGTCAAGTAGCATTGCCAGAGCAATATGCTCACCCTCTTCCAGAAGACAGATTCATATACAAATCCTAAACTCCTTTGCTGTCTGCAAGGAACACACTATATCTTTGTCTGCAACACGTGTAAAATGAGACATGTTTTTGAACATATTGCTAATGTAGAAAAGGTGAAAAAATACTATTTAAATAAAAGTGTTACGTGCTATTTTCAGTTCAAGTGATACAATTACAGCTTAAGTGAGGATTCGTGACAGTTAATTTACTACACTCTATTAAATGATAATTTTTATTGTCAACTACAATTATTTTAAAGTTAATTTTACCTTGTAACTCCATAAATAATTTCCAACTCCAACTCAAGTACGCTTTGAGATCACTACCAGTAAATCACTCAATTATCAATGTCTACTAAGGACTCCTTTGCATGATTTGAATACATCTTGCAGGTTACCAAATCCAGAAATGATAGCTTTTCTTTAATGCCATCCTGTTTGCTATTTCCTGAGTGTTTTGTGAATTAATTAACACCGTTCAGAGGGCAATTTATATCAACTAACCTTAAAAACCATCCTCTGTTCTCCCTATGCATTTAAATAACTACAAGACATACTATTATAACCAATCCTGATATATTTACAGCGCAGCCATGGAGACAACCACAATGCTATTTTTTCCCATCAAAATACGATTTCGGTAGGTATGCCAGGTAAACAACGTTTGGTAAAACACATAAAAGATGCACTGGTGAACACCGCATTAGACTGTGGTGATGTCTTCATTCACAGAGAAAAACATACATAAAGATTAAGCATGTACTTTTTCTTACAAGAATCTGGGTAATGTTCATAGGTTCGATGAAAAGCTTTCACTACAAGGCATGTAGGAAGCTACCCTGACTCCCAAAAGACTGGCACTGAAGATGAATCTGAAATCCTAAATTAACCCATGCACTAGAGACCGACACTAGGATTGCTGCTATTCTAATACGACTTCTTTCCAATACAATACACTAGGTTACAAAAGAGATACCTGACGGGGGAAGATCAAAACAATAGGTGCATGCCTAGGTAATATTCACTTATTCCTAGACAGAACTGAAACGGAAGTGTATTCTCAAATAACACAGGTGTCGCAGAGGCAAAGCTCTCCTAGTGTGACAAGATGATGCTGCATGTAGACATTGTCTAAGGTGAGCAACAAAATTCATATCAAAACTTTAAAAGGTTATGGAAGAAATATCCTTTATTTCTCTTTCTGACTTAAAAGTACAGTGGAGATTCTATTTGCAATGCCAAAACTTAATCACAAAGACCCACTCGACAGTAACATTTGCTGGATTCTACTGCAGTGAGCTTTCTGTCTACACTCTATTGTGTTGTTGCTATGTAACTGGAAGAAAACTGGTCCATGTTTATGTCCGTACTAATACATACAGGATAGATACTAAATAACTCATATGAATAAGAGTTTTCATTTGCACTAATGTCAAAGAATATATTATAAATTATAACATGTATATATAGTAAATGAATAATTATCCTTTAAATATATTTTCAATAAATGCTTCTAGTTCATTATACCCAAATAAAAGCTAATTTAGACAATTTAAAAAAATTATCTTTGTATTTTCTGCTAATTTAAGTACATTGCTAAATAAAATTCGGTGTATACTTTATGGTATAGTTTTTAGATTAAGAGGAAAATACTAAACTAAAAGCTTAATTGATGCTTGATGAATGATGTTTAAATACAATCAACTGCCGGGTGGGGGTGGCGCACGCCTTTAATTCCAGCACTTGGGAAGCAGAGGCAGGCG
>JAQHUG010000225.1:2280697-2343134 GCA_028555095.1 Dicrostonyx torquatus | reverse complement strand
TCTTGTAGACCAGGCTGGTCTCGAACTCACAAAGATCCGCCTGCCTCTGCCTCCCGAGTGCTGGGATTTAAGGCGTGCACCACCACCGCCCAGCGTGTTATCTGTTATAATGTGCCAAATAAGAATATATCCAATAAAATTTAGCCAAGAACCATCAACTCCAAAGGTCCCGCCTTCCCAAAATAATCCACAACTTAATAAGACAAAGTGTTTCAAACACTGTGGCTTTCTAGGCCTACGTGACTGGTTAATGCTTTGTCTAGCACAGCAGGTTCAGCACTGAGAACAAAAAAAGGAAATATTCAAATTACAACCTGTAACGAAATGACGACAATCTAGGAGTCCTATACTTCCTTGACGGATGAAGGAGGGCAACTAGATCTGCTAGTCAATGTGACACCTAGAGCAGTGTGTGTGTGTGTGTGTGTGTGTGTGTGTGCATGTGTGTGTGTGTGAGCATGTGTGTGTGCGTGTGTATGTGTGTGTGACATTATGCTTATTAACGAAATCAATTTTTATACTGCCCTCTGGTGGCAAAGAATGAAGCCAGTGTATGAAGATGAAAGTCTATGATTATGAAAACACGTGATGGGGGTTATAAAAAGATCTTAAAAAATAGAACAGCGAAATTTTGTGCCATATGTCACGCTTCTTCTTTACAGGATATTAATCATTAACTAAAATAAAATTCCAAATATGAAGCTCAAATTTTACTTGCTAAAATCTTGTAAGAATGACATGAGCAGAATGAATAACACCAAAGCTGGAGACCGTGATTAAAGGACACAGAAAGAGCCAAGTGAACACTGGGAAACTAAACAAGCTTTGCCTACACACCACAGCATTAGACTGAATTTCACTGGACTTGTTATTTTTAGCGTTTATTTATAAAAAACAAGAGCGCTAGAACACTTTCAGTACTTCCAGACTGGAGTAACACAATTATAAAAGTAACTCTGTGCTCTCTAAAATTCAAATTGCTAAGCAAGTAAAATGTGATGGTCCTTAAATTTCACAGAAACAGTTGATGATCAGAAAGACAGTAGTCAATGCAAAAAAAAAAAATCAGGTATGTTTGAGAGATATAACATGAAAAGTCACCACCATGGAGAAAATTTATAGGTTGCATAACACCAAAGTATATATAATTTCTAACTAAATTAAATTTTGTTTTGTGTCAAACTAGTCACTTTGCGTTCTCGGTATTTTCTAGCACATCCTCACTGACGTTGCTCATTACATTTTAATTTATTTTCAACATTCAAGTTCCATAATCATAAATAATGATCTCAGGATTTAAAGCTATCTTTATGACCAGTGAAAATCAGTACTGAAAGTAAACCATTGTTAAACCTGTGTATCTTGGATGCGATGCTGCATCTCTTACAAAATTGATTAAACAACCTGGATTGTGAGCTTATGGAATTTATTTGCATTGCTTGTCTTAGAGGAAGATTCTGGAACACAATAGAGAGATGATCCAGATAAGGCATCATCCTGGCAGAGATCCCTGGAGGGGTTTCAAAGGCGAACGGGAAAGGTTCGCAGTACATCTATCTTTTTCCCGAGTTTCAGTCCTGTATTGACCGAAAGAAAGACACCATGCTCGACATTTTTGTTTACTTGTTTATTTTTACTTGGCATGCCCTTGGCAATCAGGCTCTTCTTTCCAGAAGTGTCAGGCAATGTTGAAGATTCAGCAAATCAAAGCCAGAAGAGGGGGGAGGCATGTCTTACACATACGTGTCTCTAGAGGCGCCTGAACATGTAACATTCGGCTAGGACACAGACAGCGCTCTCTCTACACACAGTATGGCACCTCCAGAATTGTGTGGACATTTCTAAGGTTCTTGTGTGCAAAGGCATTCAGGAAATCAAATGGTCTGAAGAAAACAGGAACTGAGATGCAATCTTAGACAGAGGAAAGACATCATCAGTTTGAGGGCAACCTGAACTACAAGATCTGTCTCAAAACGAAATAACTAATAGGAGGCAAACAGTACCAATAAAACAGAGCAGTAACAAAACACTGCTGAATTAATTTTAGAAGAATAATCACTATGCTATCATCCTTGAAATTACAATCTGATGCAGCATCATCTCATAAATATTTCTTTTTCATCTTGCTTTTGCCCTAAGATACATGGTGTTCGCCAGATGGAGACCCTGTGGTATCCGGATGGAGACCCTGTAGAAACTGAGCCCAGCGTCCTGAGAAACAAGCCCGGATGTGTGCGAAAAGACAAGGAAAACCTGTTTTTAAACACTGTCTTCTGGCTGTAAACTCTCCATGATATTTGTCAGAATTAAAAATTATGAAGACACTTAAAATTCCACAGCAACTGATTTACAACCCCTCCTTAAGCAGCGCTCTGAAGCAGATGTGAATGCAGGTAGCAAAGCCGGACGCTCGAGAAGGAAAACAAGACTGAACCGCTGGTCGAGCCAAGCCATGAGAAAGAAGTAATTTCAAGCATAAGTTCGATTTCTTAGGTGATTATACGTTGTGATGGTTTGAATGGGAAGGGTGGCTCCCTTGGCTCCCTTGAATGTGCGGTGCCCAGTTTGCAGACTGCTTAAGAGGGATTAAGAGGTGAGGCCTTGTTGGAGAAGGTGTGTGAGAGACTGCAAGGGGCCTTTCAGGTTTTCAAAGCCCGCACCAGACCCAGTCTTCTTCCCTCTGCCTGTAACCTGTGGATCATATGTGAAATCTCAGCAATGGCTCCAGTGCCCTGTCAGCCTGCACCTGCTGCCGTGCTCTCTGCCTTCATGGCCATGGACTGACCCTCGCAAAACTGTTAGCAAGTCCGCAACTAAGTGTTTTCTATAATAAGTATGTCACATAGAAACTAAATTAAAAACTAATACATTTGGCTCTAAGCTTCTTGCTAAATCTTATACTAACTAAATACAAATTACGTGTGTTTGCAGGCACATCGGGTCTCTATGAAACAGATTAAATTGCAAAATGTGGACACTGTTAATGTTCCGGAAGATGCAAGTGTCAAAATCAATGTCAGAACTGGTCTGCGTCATGGGAGGGGAGCTCTGGGGCCCCTCCTGCTAGTAATTCATTCTTATAACATTTACAACAGCTGATCTTCAAGACCAGACATTGTCCTTGGAAGACTTGGTCAGTTCACTTCCGCAACTGATGTAGAGCTCTTTAAGGAAAGCATGTATAAACCCAGAGGATCCACTCCGCACTCTGGGGAAATTACACATGACTGTCCAGTTTAGAAATCCTGAAGAAACTGCAACGGCTACTAAACTGTCACATTTTTAAGAGCACCCACCATTCTAAAAGTCAATGCTTTTTAATTCTTAAAAAGAAATTCGGAATGTTGAGACATAGACCCAGCTCTTCAAGAGCACTGAGCCAGGAAGACTGCATGTCTAAGGTCTATCTTGGCTACAGAGCCAACTCAAGACCACGGTGGGCAACTTAGACTCTGTCTCACAAAGATCACAACTGCAAAAATAGGTGGGGAATTGGCTCAGGGGCAGAGCACCCGCCTGCCATGTGTGAGACCCATGCCTTAATGGGTGATACTGAAAAACAAAAGAAAGCGAGCAGTAAAAATATATTTCTGTAGCATCAGAAATTAAAAAAAGCTGGTCCTTAAATTTGTATTTCCTCCCCAATGCTCTTCCCCTGACAGCCTCAGATAGTTAAGCTTGCAATGAGCATATGCAAGAACCGCAACCACATCAGCTGTTTTGACTGACAGGAGATTGGGCGGGGGAGGGGGAAGAGGCTACATCTGTTTCCGAAATCTGGAAACAGAGGAAAAGTAAAGACTTGGCATAGTTTGAATGGCTTTAGATAAGGACAGGCATCTACACAGGCAATAAGACTGGGAATCTCTCAGAGGGGACACCACTTAGGTGAGTGGAGGTCACTTTGGAGTGAGTCCGGTAAAAGTCCAGGGACTTGGGTAGGAACAGTGAATGTTATATTTAGATAGCAGAAAAGTAAGAGCGGGAGCCTGCCTTCAAGATCAGTGCTAAGTAATTCATGCAAAGTCGGACCAGCTCACGGCTTGCACTTGAGCCGGAAGCTAGCTGAGCGTACTAGAGAGTCGGGAGCAGCAGACTTGACTAGGACAATACTTGCAAAGCTTAGATTCTGATTTGGAATCCAATTATTGCAGTGGCTTTAGAGACACCAAATTATTATTTATCCAGTGAAGACAGAGAAAGACACCTGCAAATGTTCAATAGAGGCAGATAGGAAAACCATCTGTGACTATAGAAAGGTAAAATGCTCGATAAATTAGTCACTGAAGATTAAATCCCCAAGTTCAGGCCTGATAGGACTTGTCATTTCCACAAGTTATATTTATGAACCGAATAAAGAAGTATGTGTACATATTAAGGAGACTGTGGGGTTTCTAATAACGCAGGCCACTAAAATTCCAATCCTTTAAGAACTTCAAAATGCTTACAAAATTTCCTCCGGCGCTATGACATTTCCTTCTAACATCCATCCGGCAAAGACACATCCCCTCTCATAAATGATGGGATTTCTTTACTACAGCCTCCGTCCGGCAATTCTGCTGAGTATTTAAACTTACTCAAAACTAAAGAGAACAAAAGAAAGACTATTGTTCAGTGAGTAATATACATAGACACTAGATACTCCATTTCTTGTGGTTTGAGTGTTGGCTCCAAAAGTCAATGAAATTTAACTGCCACTTGAGGGGACATTGTTCTAATGAACTGGGGCCATTAAAATATCAAGAGGTAAATTATAAAATGGGAGGAGTCTGGCCTCCTTTTCTTCTCTCTTTCCCAATTCTCTTTCTCTCCTACCCCCTTTTCCTTCTTGTTCTTGCCTTGTGTTACCGTCCACCATGTTTTAAAGCAACAAGATATTCCCACCAGATGCTGCAACTCAATATTAGAATTCCCAGTCCTAAGTATCATGAATCAAACACGGTTCTATGACATCTAATTTACAGTCTACTGTATTCTATCATCGTATCACTAAACCAAGACACCACCGTTAAGAATCCTATATTTATATAATTTGCAAACCACTGATACTGATATATTCGATATATTCTTTAAAAGGATGAAGGTTATGAATAACCAAGTTTAATAGAACTGATAATTTGCACATAGGCATCTAATGACTTTTTTCCACTCCTAGTGAGAGCTGAACTGATGGCTACAGATTGAGCCAAGAGACAACTTGTCCACAGAGAAAGGAACCCCTCACATTCTGAATCCCGAAGAAGACCATGTGCTGTACTGACTGGAGCTATGACAAGTTGCAAATGAACTGGTGCTGCCCTGCCCAGGAGATCTCTGAAGCATCACAGGATTGATATAGAGAAATCCCAAAGAAGTGCGACTAATGGACCAATATAACTGAGGCGCACATGGGGGAGGGTCTAAGGAGGGTGAAACCACAGGACTTGGAACAGATTATGCCCACGAAGACCAAAAGTGTCACCCAGCAGATACACCAAGAAGGCTATACAGAAACCTGAAGGCATAAACAAACAAAGCAAATCCCATTGAAAAGACAGTAGGAGCCACAGTAGTCATATTACATGAAGTAAAAGTCATCATATCAAAACATTAAGTTGAATGAAAATTATATATTGAGCTAGATGTCTCTGGTGAAAACCCAGAAGGCTTGAACTCACATATCAAACACAGAAAGAAAAAAAAAACTTTTAAGAAACACAAAAATGAACAGGAACCAAACAGTAGTGCAAGATGTTAACCATTTAACAGAGTTTTAAACCTTCCTTTCAAGTCAGGTTTAAAAGGATATTGGGAGTTTAAGTCAGTGACAATACAAAAAACAGGGTGTCATGGAAGAGGGGTTTGCAGTATCTTAAAACACTGGCCACAGTGTTTAGAGTTTGTTTTTAGGTTTATCTCGTTTTATGTGGCTGAGTGTTTCACCTACACCTAACTATGTGCACCACGTGGGTACTTGCTGTTGCTGCCGCTGCCGTCGGAAGACAGGACTGAGCCTGCCAGAACTGCAGTTACCACTGTCTGTGAGCTACCACGTGGATGCTGGGACCTGAACCTGGTCCTGTGCAGGAGCAGCCAGTGCAATTAGCAGTGGAACCACCTCGCCACCAATGTCTGTTTCATGTCTAAAAATAGCTCTGGCACTTGGAGAGCAAGGGTCGGAGGATCCTGGATATCCTAAAACAGATGAGAATTGCCTCATATCGGAATTACCCCCACACAACACTAACTAGTGCTCCAGGTGACTTACACTAAGTAATTAACAAATAAGAGTTTCAATTAATGGATACAGAGCACATGTGGGCGTCCAATTACAATGCACTTTTTAATGTATACTAACGCTTATAATATAGGCCTGCTTATTCATCAAAATGCACCATCTGCAAGACCAATAGCCTTCTTCCCGTGGTAAGCCAGGCTCCTGCGTGCAGAGAACAAAATCACAAGGCTAGCGTGAGCAGTGGCCACACACACCAGTTTCATGCCTTCAGCTGATTTGCCTTGAAGTGCTTTCTGCATGGCGGAGTTTTTTTCCCCTTCACTACAAAACTGAAAGGCATCCAGCGAGAAACACACCACAAGGCAATGCCCTACTCCAGGACAGCAAAGCGGTGAACAATTAAGTAGTTTCCCAATTAAACAAAACATTACAAGCACCATCTAATCTCATTATGAGGTACACTTTCCCACAGAATGTTATTCTTCATAATAATTTTTATTGGAATGTGTTTGGTGTTGGAGCTAGTGTGTGCTGTAATTGGATTTAACCTCAGCGCAGGCTTTTCGTGTCGACTCTTAGAACCATACGCTACAGCACATTTCTAAAATTTAAGTATATATACATTGTTGAGATGTTTTGCATTTCTAGATACATACAAAAAGGGAGGTATAGATATATCACATGCATTTTTCAAAATAAAGGTATGCTAGATCAAAATAAAAGGAACAGTGGAATGAAAAGAGGAATTTTTAAAGGAAAAAATATATCCATGCAAGTTTCTGAGCTTATGGGTAAGGAGATGATGGGGTGCCTAAAACTGCTTGGGCTCTTGGCACTTATCATTAAAGTACACTCAGAACCGTGAGGTTGCGTGTTTAGTCAAAATATCAGTATCTGCCACACACTGCAGAAGATCTTTTGCATTTGCTTTTATTTGAGATGAAAACCAGATTTCAGTTTAAAAGTATGTGACAGGGAACTCAGTTCATCTAAATTCTTCAAGTTCATAAGCAAAAGGTTTGATGATTGCCATCAAAGATGCAAAGAAAACCTCCATATACACCATAAAGTCACTATTTCCAAGCTACGTTTTCTGATTTCACTGAAATGCACTTGCAAAAGTTTTAAGGGTAAAAATCAGCCCATTCAGAAAAGAAATAAACATCGAAACAGACGCTGAGTAATAATTTTTTAAAAGAACCCATGGAACGGGGACAAATCTGTGCCTCTAGACTATGTTGATAGCCGTTATTTGGGTCCAAGGAAAACAGGGAGAGTCTGAGACATGACGAAGTCAATGCTTATGGACTGGAAAAGGAAGAAAGAAGGCTGGTGTAGGGTCGGAAGCATGCAAGAGACTTCTTGCCATACTTATTAATAAAAATGTGCAGACAGCATAATGAGCAGGCTTGTGAGGCGGAAAGGTGGTAAGTTACATGCGTGTGGGGAGCCACGGAAAGTTCAAGATGCGAGAAAGATTGGAGAACTAGGCTACAGCCTCTCCTCAATAATTTACTCCCAAGACAAAAATCCCTTGAAATTCAAGAGTCCACTCAAGGAATTCCCCCATGGGTATCTTTAGTAATTAAAATGAACGACTCTTCTAACTTTTGGAGAAAGTTTAATTGGATATAGAGATAGAGAGGATGAGTCCAGAGAAATACATTCTACTAAAATAAATCATCTTAATTATCTCTGGTTATAATGATGATTTAATGAGGCTTTAAAATAAAAGTCAACTGTGGAATCCAGTTTTTAAGGCTATGGATGAATAAGATGTATGTTAAGCTATAGCCTAAGAAATATTGCTCACGTGACCTACTCACCTGTAATTATCCTTAAGCTCTATGATTTCTTAAGAAATATTTGTAAGCGATAAACTTATGTTAAAGTTAATATAGGCATACACATATGCATACTAATATGGAAGTGAATATTACAGAGATGGGAGGATTAGTGTGTGTGTGTGTGTGTGTGTATAAAATATATATATATATATCAACGCATTTATCCTCCGAGCACCCCAGAAGGACATTTCACACTGTTCTAGATATCCTGAAGGTTCCAGTGTCTTACGTGGAGTCTTATGATACCTAGAATAATTAAGCTTCTTTGAAAGTATCTTTATTTTATCCTTCCTGGCTGTCTAGCTTTTGGTCACTTAACTACATAGAAATTTCCACAAGAATCCAGGCAGGAGACAGATGCAAATAAAATCAAGGCAAGGACAAGTTTACTCGTATTATCTGATGTGGTCGCCTCTGTTACTGAGATCTCTACTACAGTTGAGTCTCTGAAAACACTAACCCAAACCTAGTTTACTTAAATCCTGTATCTGATGTACACAAGAAGTTTCGGACATATGCAAAGGTCTTGCCCTGTCCCTGAGGGTTATGGAGAACTTTGGCTTGAGGCCACTTCAGAAAGTCTCCACAGAGGCCCACCCCATGGAGGGTTTTTGGCAGTTTCCTATATAATGGGTACAGAGAACAATCTCTAGCTGCAACCTCTTAGCCTGGAAAGGCAGAGGTTTAAATAGCACGCTAGTCCTTAAAACACAATTTGCATGTGTCATAGATGAATCAAAGACCCTTTAAATTTCCCAGGACCCTTCTTTCTCCTCTCAGCAGCCAGTCAGAGTCATTCTTCTCTATCTGCATTCTGAATTGGCTACCTGCCCACATCCTCATTTATGGTCTGGGGCACCATGGGGTCAAACTGAAGCCAATGTTTGGCTGAAGAAACTGAGTTCTTGACATTTGGAAGTGGAATTGAAGAAAGCTATCATCTCTGAGAAATGGCACGTTGTGGGTTAAACTAGATTTTGTGAACTGTCCTGGGACGCCCTGGTTAGCACATAAAGGATTGGGCATCATTACAGCATACTTTCTCTAAAATATGGATTTAATGAGTTGGAGGTTGATTTTATCTGTTTGCTTTAAATTGTTTTTTTGATCAAACATATATTACTCTCTCTTAAGAACAGATGGCTCACAGAGGACTGTACGGCAAGACAGACAGCCATAAGGACCCAGAACAGGGTCCTACAGTACGTAAAAAACATTCATACTAGTGGGGAGGTGGTGGCACACGCCTTTAAACCTAGTGCTTGGGAGGCAGAGGCAGGCAGATCTCTGTGAGTTCAAGGCCAGCCTGGTCTATAGCGGGAGGTCCAGGACAACCAGGGTAAAACAGAAAAACCCTGTCTAACAACAAAACAAACAAACAAACAAAATCATACTTTCCAATAACTTAGTGGATGACATCACTGTCAGCCACATGAGGCTTTTTCCAACTCTCTAATTCTGCTACTTTTCCCAGAAAGCCCCTGGAAGATACTTCATAATTAAAAGCATTCATATTTATCGGGGCTCTTCCCCAGGCTTTGAGATACCTCAGATGTAATACTGGGAAGAAGTGTCTGCCTGAGAATGCCTTCTCATCTTCTACCCCACTAAGGCAGACCACACTCTAAGGCTCCCTCATGATGGGATCTTTACAGGTTGTGTTCACCAAGAAGGGTTTGTACATGTGTGTGACATACACATGCCATACATACACATGATATAACACATGTGCAGGTTCTTCTACTGGCTGCACTGACCCAAAGTCAAATTATAAGGCAGGGACACTGTGTGCCTGAGGCTCTTCTCTATTGTCTCTCCTGCAAAGGCCTTTCTCATATCTAATTAACCAATATCTGCTCACAGGAAAAGATCTCATACATCACTCCTTGGGAATATAGCACTTTAGACTTCCAGTGTGTCATTTATTCTCTTGAAAGATGATGGTAAAACTGAAATTCCTGACCTAGATAACTTGTTCACTTTCGCAGACCATGATTTCATGTTTATCCAAATGTTGATTTTTTTTCAAAATATTTTCTGGTATAAATAAATAGTTTGTATTAATAAAAAAAATAATCAATCACTCAAAAGCCAAGGATAATTTCAAACTAAATTACCAAGAAGTCTTACTGATAAGGCTCTCTTTTCCTGTCCTTTCTTCATTAAAAATAACTTATGAGGTCAATGTGGAGGGAACTGACTGCCATCAGAGCCCAATCACGAAGCTTATCATAACGAGTGGCTGCGGCATCAGGCGGGAGGGTCATGCATAACTACAATCCCTGAATGATACAGCAAAGTAAGTTTTGCTTCTCTCTCGTTTTTCAAATTCTGAAACATCAAAGAAGCAAAGAACAAAAATCTAATCTCCCTTCTGGATGAGCAGCAAGCATCTGAACTCCATGACTTTCTTACTTTTCCATAATACACGGTGGTTCCATGAAAGGGCACATGGGTCAGCTTGGGCAGATTAATATCTTAAAAAGAACAGGAATCCAAATGCAGGGAAATTTGCAATGAATCTGTTTCAAATAGGAAACTGAAAAGAAAAACATCCTAGCAGAGAAAACCAGCTTTTACCAACTTCTTTGGTACACACATTCCTTCTCCGATGGCTTGAAATCATCCTCCCCCAAGCTACACACACCCGACCCTCAGGATGTGGTCATAGCTGAAGTAAGGTCTAGCCAGAAAACAATCAGGTAAGGCAAAGTCACACTGAATTGAGCCTAGGTCTCCAACCCAATGGATGAGGAATTTGTAAGATGGGAGAAAGACACAATGAGTTGTAGTGGGGGAACCATATGAAGACGAGTGGACTGGAATCCAGGCACAAAATAACTTCTGGAGCCACCAGAAATTGAAAGAAGCAGAGGGATAGTCTTTGGATATCCTTGGACCCTTCAGCAGACAGACACATAGCTCTGCTGGAGTCTCGTTCATTTCAGATGTCTAACGTGTGACCCAGTTGTTTTAAGCAATTCAGTGTGTATTTGTGACAGCAGGACCAGGAAGTTAAGACACTTTCAAAAATCTTTTATAAGGGGGAAAAAGTACAGAAATTAATACAGAATCTCTCTTGGCCTCCAATGGAGTTTTTGTTGTCTTCTCATGTATTCATTGGGGATGAATGCCAAAATAGGAAGCCAGCCTTCTGATCAACACTGACTTAGCGCTATCTATTCCACCCATTCATCTGCTCACTCATGCATCCATGCAGTGGTACTGAGCCCTGCACCAGGGCTTCGCAGGTGCTGAGCAAGCATGCTGCCACTGAACTGCATCTCCGGCCTTTCCTCCATGTCCACAAAATGTTAGAGCAGAAGCAAGACACTACCTTCAGTCTATTGAAGAAACAGAACCAAAACCATGTCAATTAAAACTTTAAAGACTTGAAATATCTATTAAATATATTGGTTAACATTTATGACTTAGACACGAAAACTACTGCTTTATCTGTTTTTTTCCACTTTATAAGTGAATCTCTTGTACCTTAAATAAGTACCGATATCAAGCCCACAGTAGGTACTCGCCAAATCTAATCCCACTGAACCGAACATTCCAGTAGTGTATTAAGCTTACAGCTGGTGGGTGGGTTTTTATAATGCCCTAAGACTTTGGCAAAAATACTCATTTACTTATCTCACGTATTAGTTCCAGCTGCGTGAACCAAACGCCATAAATTCAATGGATTATGAACAGCCGAAATTTCCTTTTCCTAGTTCTGAGTCTGAGGAGTCCAAACTCCAAGTATCAACAACTTCCAGGTTGAAGACCCATTTTTCTGGTTCAGACTGCCATTTTGCTGCCTTGCCTTCACAGGGCAGGGCAGGCGAAGAGTGCTCCCCTTTGTGAGGATACTACTCCCATTTAGAAGGGCTCCACCATTGGAAGAGTTCTCTTTCCAATGTAACCCCCCCCTCCGAGGGATCAGGTTCAACAACAAAAAACTGGTGGGGAAGGGCTGGGGACATGGCTCAGTGGGTAAAGGGCTTGCAGAACAAGAGGAACTGAGTTCAATTCCCAGAGCCCTCAGAAGAGCTGGAGCACAGCCAAGCACTGCAAACCCCAGCAGCTTAGAGGGCCTTGACAGGCAGGTCCTTGGGGTTCACTGGCTAGTGAGTTTCCCACACTCCGTGAAGAGCCACGCCTCAGAAAGCAAGGTGGATGGCGCCTGAAGTGCCTCTGGCCTTCACAAGTGCGTGAACAGCTCCCCACCCCCACCCTCACACAAGAAATTTGGGGAAGAACACAAATATTTATTCTATAGCTCCCGCAAAACATTGTCTTATCTTAGCAATTTATGTAAAGTCACTGTGAATGTTTATTGTATTTGTGCTCATTCTTTTCTTAAGAAAACTTTACTAGAAAATTAATAGGTTGAGTGGGTATTTTACTCAAGTCACCTGAGAGCCAGTGATCAATACAGCCTCCACCTGCCCAAAACCTCAATGATATTATCACAGACACTGTGTCTGAGTTATATGCCAAAAGACCTTCAGAGATGCAAACTGAGTTTGTTTATTCAATAACCACCAGAGGAACAGACACATTTGGGCATGGGATACTGACCATTTAGGGAGCAAGGAGGGTCATACCTGCAAACCTTCTCATTCAACAACGACCAGATGATGTGAATATTACTACATACAAAATACATGAAGTACTTCTTGAACTTAACAAGGTTATTAGCAGAAAACAAAACCAAACAAACAAAAACTACCACAATGCAGAATTCTGCTTCTCTGACATAGTCTATCCAGGGCAAAACACAAACTAAGAGCCCTACATCAGGCTCCTTTGGACCCCATTGTCCACACTGACTGTACAGGAGTCCGTGGGGAAGTTCCAAATAAGCTGAAGGCTAGGAACCCAGCAGCTACAGGATCTAAGTCAGCTAGTTTGATGGTCGAAAATAATAAAAATGCACATTGGATTAATTGCTTATATCAACAGATTTAGCTGATTCTAAATGCTGAACGAGACCATATATCCTATGATGAAGAGAAACCTCCCAAAAGCTTAAACCAAGTTCAAAGGTTAAAATAAATAAGAAAATGAGACCGAAGAGCAAATACGAGAAGGAGGAAGGCACTGTTAGAAATCAAACCTTGTAGTCGCTTTCAAAGCTGTCTCAAGCCAGCTTAGGACCGGCTACAAACGAACAGGGAACACTAGGCTCCTGCTAGTGTTTGCGAGTCTAACTACTCGCCCACACTGATCACTCTCTGGCAACCTTGCCTGCAAGGCCATGCGTCACATAAATTTCCAAATGTATCCAATATAGAAGGTGGAAAGGACTCCATATACAGATCTTGTTGAGAAGACACAAATGCAAGAGCTTGGGCAAAGAGCAGACCTAGAGAAGACATACTGTCGTAACTCTTGATTGTTCAAAACGGGGAGGACAGGCCATGTGCTAGGGCTTAAAAAGATCGTTGTCTGACTCAGCCAGTGCCTCTGCCCTTCTGGGCTGATGCCCAACTTTGCAAGGTCAAAAAATAAAGTGCCTTGGTTTCACAATTCTGGGTCTCCAGCGCTCTTACTATGAAATGAGAATTCTCTTATTCTGAAGTGAGGACCACTGTTTCCCATAGAGGACACTTCATGTGAAATAAGCCAGACGCAGAAAGAAAAACACGCAAGATTTCACAAGTAGAAGGAACGAACTAAGTCAAGTCAAACTAGAGCCAATCAACAATAAAAGCGAGGTTGCCTTTGGTCAGAGGCGCTTCCCATGGCTGTGGTCAGCAGTTAATGGAGAGATAAAAGAGTCGGTCCAAGTGCTGAGAAGAAGAGACCCAGTACCCAGCCCTAAACAGGACATTTATATTAATCCGCCACCACCAACGCTCTCAGAAGATCACGAAGAGGGGCAGAAATAATGGCAGGGCTGAAAGGGAGAAAGCATCCTGTGACGTGCTGTCCTACGGATGTGACACAGCCTCGGTGTTCATGATCTCGCAGTGGCTGTACCTGCAAAAGACCTAAGAGGCAAGATCTAGACGGCCCAAATCCTGGCACAAAAGGAATGAATGAAATCCAGATCCCACCACTTCCTGAGGAGCTACTGGCCGTAGACAATTAGCAGGAGGGAGAATCATTCTTTAGTGAGGACATGGTGTCCGGTAAGCCTCCAGGCTCCAGTGGGTGGCCCCACACCCATGAACTTAAGGACGGCTCAAACTGTGCTTGGTAGGGCATCAAAATCAAGGCTGGGAGGAAGCATATTGGGTATGGAAGGAGATGGAGGTAGGGATGGGGTAGAAATGATATCATATGAATGTATAAAATTCTCAAAACTAAAGAATAAATTAAAACAATTATTTTTCTGATATAGCTATCTTAATAAACATCTCCAAGTTTTTGTTATTTAATGTTACTTTTTTTTTTTTTTTGGCTTTTCTAGACATGGTTTCTTTGGGAAGCTCGGAACTCACTCAGTAGACCAGGCTGGCCCCAACTCACAGAGAGCCACCTGCCTCTGCCTCCCAAGTGCCGGGATTAAAGGTGTGTGCCACCACCACCTGGCTCTAAGGTTACAACTTTTAAGACACTAAGTAAAAAAACTTCCAGGAGTAGGCATTATTTTGCAGATGTAGCACGAACCTGTCGCACACTTAAGTATTCTTCATTCGCCTTGAGATTAATTGAGCTGCCACTTATTTATAAATTTTTGAGCCTGAGAAGCTATAGTAATAACAGAACTGTGGGTCACAGGTAAATCCTTCCCTCCCTCCCTCCCTCCCTCCCTCCCTCTCTCTCTCTCTCTCTCTCTCTCTCTCTCTCTCTCTGTCTCTCTCTTTCTTTCTCTTTCTGGTTTTTTGAGACAGGGTTTCTCTGTGGCTTTGGAGCCTGTCCTGGAACTAGCTCTTGTAGAGCAGGCTGGCCTCAAACTCACAGAGATCCACCTGCCTCATAATTTAGAGAAACACGTTATTTAAAACATAACCACATGTCTACCCTTTTCCCTCCTTTTAAATATGATTAAAGTATCTCTAATTTAAAGAAGGGTACCCCAAGTCAATGACAGTCCTGCATGTTGATAACAGGGCTCGATTTCCTCACCCGCAAAAGACCTGCCACTCCTCACTATGTTACTGATGGTTAGTAATAAGGAACATTATTTTCAGGGAAAGAAGTCAGTATAAAATACACACACGTGATACTACTTAGATTAAAGTATTCCATCAACTGTGCTGCTCTAAGGCACAGAAACGCACGGTCAGGAGACATAGTAATTAATATTCACACGGAAATGTGGACAGTAATAGCGGCGAGTTGGCTAGCTCTCACCACGCTTTCACACCATGGGTCTCAGTGTGGCGCATGTGCGCTCGAGGCTGTCACTCAGAATCAAAAGAGCATTTTGATTTTCCTTCCTTTGGCTTTGAAATTGCAAGATGATGAGCTAATCATGAATTCGCAAGGTCACTCCACAGACCTAGAGAAATCTTAACTGTTTCTATTGTTTTGATTGCCAAGACAGGAAAAAAAAAAAAGAGGAGGTATGTCAGAGGTAAGAGGTCTTTTCCAATCTGATAATAATAATTTCACTCTATGTTTCCAACTTCTGTCCAAGAACATGAGTATATTCCTCTGATACTTTTTTCCTTCTGATCAAAGTAGAATTAGAAGGGAAGACACTATTTCTGGCTCTGGAACTGGGATGATTTAACCCTCCCCGCCTGGAAGTAGACATAACCTGATACAACCTGGTGATAGTTCAAGGGAAGCAACACGTACTCGTGCAGGAGAAAGCTGGCAATGATTTCATGGATGAAACGAAATACAAAGAAACGGGGCTGAGGCTGGGAAAGGTGGAAACAAACGATTAGGCTAATGGAAACACCTGTGTGCGAGTCTGGCACGTGACTGAACACCAAACTAGGAGCCGGGTGCTCTTTTCTCAGTAAGATACCAAAATTTCTCTTTGAAAAAGCCTAGAAGGCTTTTAGCACCACTTTTTTTCCTGAATATAATTAACTGCAGTAAACACACTCTCTTGAGAATTGATGTGACTTTTTGGGGGGAATAGCCAAATGCTGGTGCCTTGAGCCTGGGAGGATGATAAGCCCCCAGGCGTGCCTATGGAACCATAGCTATCCCTGTGTCTAGAAAACAAACTCCATTTCAAAAGGATGGTTTCGAAAGCATCTGGGAACTATACTGCAACGAACACGGGGGCCATCATCTTTTCTTCATGAGGAAAACAGAGCAGCCATTGCCCTGAAAGTTGGTTAGCAGAACACTGGTTTCTTAAGCTTCCCCGCCAGAGATGCCCTTCTTCATTTAGTTAGTGGAACCAACAAAGAAACGCCACCAGGGAGTCACTTCTTGGACCATACCTTACATAAAGTATAAGACATGAATAGAAAAAGACAGAAGGCCGGGCGGCGGTGGCGCACGCCTTTAATCCCAGCACTCGGGAGGCAGAGGCAGGCAGATCTCTGTGAGTTCGAGGCCAGCCTGGACTACAAAAGCTAGTTCCAGTACAGGCTCCAAAAAGCTACAAAGAAACCCTGTCTCAAAAAACAAAAACAAAAAAAAAAAAAGAGAGAGAAGGCAAAAATGTACACGTTCCTTGTTTGTAAGTTACTTTGTTCTTTCAAGAATTTCAAATCAAGTGAAGAAACCCTACAGAACCTCTACTAGACACCACTTTATTTAAAAGCATCCGTGGGCTTGGTAAGATCAAGCCACTTTTCCAAGGTCATGCTTCCTAGTAAATATGCTAATTTACTTGATGTCCTAGGTAAAGGACCTCAGCAGACTAAAACAATTATAACACAAAGAAATAAACACACACACACATACACACACAAACAAACAAACAAGACCACCAATACATTAGCCTTGGGAATAAAGGAATAAACACAAACATAATTTATCATTTTGCCAGGTTCAATAAATACTATTTTGATGTGTTAATAGCTTTTAAAAGTAAACACATTAGCTATCAATTAAGTAAACAAGCTATTAAATGGGGAGCTAGAAATGTCAATGAGGGCATAATTTACTAATTTTCTAATCAATGATGCTAATCATCGTTAGATATTAATCAGGGAGTGGACATGGCCATCAGCCATACCATAGATGATCATTTACGATCGTGCCTCACAAAAATACACAAAACTAAAATTAAAAACAAAAAGAGGAGTAATAGAAAACTTGCTCCCTTAATAAGAACTGGTTGCTAAATGAACTATTTGCCTTGAGCAAATGAGGAGATCTTTGCAATAGTCAATGGCGGTACTATTGATAGACCATTTTACGCAGCCATCACATCGCTGCTCATGGTTGATAGTAAAGGGAATGCAAAGCTAAGACAAAAGTCCAAGCAAATCCTAGCTGGAGAGCTTATTGGGAGACGGTGAGGACGGACACCAATTTGAGTAGAATGCAAAACCTGAGTTCTGATCTCTTTTTGCAATTTAGTGGTTCAATAACTTTATGCAAATTACTTAATCTCTTCAAGTCTCACATAAGATGTAAAGAGTAAGGGAACTGTTTACTTCAGAAATAGTCTACATATTGAGGACCATGGGTCCCATACAGCCATTCCTATGAGATGGAACATGACCTATTTAGGTTCTCACTGAGTTGTAGCCTCTAACAAGATGGAAATTAGAAGAGTATTCAATTACATGAGTTGCTCTGGAAATCAAACATCTGTAGAAAGGGTTTATCAGAAAGCCTGGACAGTGGTCCACATCTGTGGTCCAAGCACTCGAGAAACTGAAGCAGAAAAGTTCTAAGTACGAGGTCATCCAGGGCCACACAGCAACTCAGACCTTGCCTCAGAATAAAAATCAAATGGGCCGGATATAGCTCAGTGGTGGGCTGCCTGCCTGGTCTGTGCAAGGCCCCGTGTTCAAACTCGGGTGAAGTAAAAAGAAGCAGGAAAAGGAAGAGAAAGAAGACAGTAAATACACAAGGGTTTATCAAAACAAACTTTTGCAATTGCTAATAGGCCTTAGCTGTGCTAACAAATGTGCAGTTTGAATTAAGATTCTTTTAGGTTCCTAAGGTCTCCAGTTCTATTTATTTTCATTTTTCATAAGAGAAGTTAGTTATATTGGCTTTTTAAAAATTGTGTGGTCTTTTTGTTTGCAAGGGCAAGAGAACAGAAATTCAGTCTCTTTTTCTGTTCAAATAGCACTCCTTGCCTCTTTTAACAGGAAAAAAAGAAATAAAGGAAAAAAATTATGTTTCTGCCCCAGTCCTTCTGACGTATTGACTTACTCCAAGCTGTAATTCTAAGGGATATAGCTTCCCCAGCAGAGGAGACAACGTATTTAGTAAAATGCTTGCCATTGAAACAGGAAGCCCTGAGTTCAAACCTCAACATCCACGTTAAAAAGCAAGGACGGTGGTGGCTTCCAGTGCTGGGGGTACAGAAACAAGAGTCCTGGAGTCACAGAGCAGGCAAATAGACAAGTCCAGCTCCCACGTAGAACTTGGTGACTTCTAAAGGAGGACAGCTGATGTTGATGTCTGGCATTCACATGCTTGTGCACAAACGTGCAGACACGCGTTGACACGCACACGTAAACAAATAAGAACAGGTCTTCTGTTTTGTTTTGCCATCACTGGCCAAACATGGTTTATTTCAGCTTATGGTTGATAGCCTACCATCCAGGGAAGTCGAGGCAGGAACTCAAGGCAAGAACTGAAACAGAGGCCACAGACCACCAGCGGAATGGCGCTCACTGGATTGACCTCCATGGCTTGATTGGCTTGCTTTCTTATGCAACCCAGGACCACCTGCCCCAGGGTGGGACTGCCCACAATGTGCTAAACCCTTCTACATCAATAATTAATCAAGAAAATGTCCAAGTCATTCTAGTCTCTGTCGAGTGGACGCAAACTAACCAGCCCATCTTCACTACCTTACTACCTTACTTAGACAAAAGATTCTCATGAGATAATGACACCAGTTAAGTCATCCATTAGAGCCCCGAAGGGTGACCCATCACCACTCGGGAGGCTGAGGGCAGAGAACTGCGAGAGTCCAGTTCAAGGATTATCTCAAAGATAGATCACTGTTTCAGTGCTGGATGTGTAGGTTGTGTGAGCCTACTTAGGATGTGCAAAGTTCTGAATTTATCCAGCCCCACTAAGTGTCTGCATCCGTCTTAAATGTATGATTTTTTTCTTATTCAAATGTACTATTACCACTCTCTGAACCTCTTTTAAAAGGCCTTACCCAAGAGCTACCCAAAACGCAATTATTCAAAAATCTCACTTGAGTCAAAATGCAAAGAAACAGGGTATCCTATCCATTCAAAAAGGGCTTCCATGAAGTTCAAGCTAATAAAGTTAATAAGATTGGGTCTGAGAAGAGTCAAACTTTTCTATTCCTATTTTATGTATAAATGACAGTAGCACCAAAAAGAAATCTTGGTTGCTTAATGGTGCAGAAATTGGAAATGAAAACCATGCATATACTAAAGGGAAAGAGTGAACCCTATTTTAAAATTTATTCCAGAACTTGAACTACAGAGGTAATTTTAAAAAGTCAATAAAAGAATTGGGTGAGTGTTCAATGGGAATGGCGGAAGCCATGGGGTTTGATCCCCCAACTAGATGGGTGGGGAACTCTTAACATGGTAATCAGGGTTGCTGGTGAAGAGCTAGAGACGACAACATTCAAATTGCTGTCTGCCATTACTACCCACGGACCCAATTTTCCTATCAGTAATATGGGGACATCTCTGTTTGGGGGTAGTTGCGAGAAAACGGAATGGTAGGTATAAAACCTTAAGCACAGCAAAGGCTCAAAAAACCGGGACGTTATACCAAGTGTGGGCACCGTCAACAGAGACCATTTAGACAGGGCAGACCTAGCTGTGGACAGCACCTAAGGAAACTGTACTACTTTAACACAGACCCATAAAGTAACTGGCGCTCACAATGACTTGCAGTCTAAGAAGTCAAACTGTAAGTAGTGTATTCATTCAAGAAGCATCTACTGACAACCACGGTCTCAGCACTGTGGTTGACGCTAGAATTGTAAAGATGAGTAAGACACAGTTCTAACCTGAAAGGACTTGTCTCCTGGTGGGGGAGAGAGAAGCATAAACAGAGGACTATGATTACGACATGTATGTATGTGTGCGTATATATGCACACATGTACAAATATATGCATGCATGCATGTATGTATGTGTGGGATGCTACGGATGCACAGAAGGCTTTGCCCCAGGCAATCAAGAAAGGCTTCAGAGATAAATGCCAGGCAAGCAGGCTCTTGACAGATCGATGAAGTAAGAGGAGGCTCAAACAGCATAAAGGCTGTGGAAATGCTGGAACATGGGTGGAACCACCAGAGCGATGGAGGCTGAGGTGGGATCATGAAGACTTTTGTAAAGATGATGGTGCTGGAAGAGAGACAGACAGAAGGCAAGGCAGCCATGAAGCAAACTAGAGAAACAGCCTGAGAAGTGAACGGGCTGAACCTTCGCCCTGACATGGAAGGGTAGGAGCCACAACAGTGTATAACTCAGTTTAAGTATAATACGACACAATAATGCAATAAACCCAAGACTTTAAAAAAAAAAAAAAACAATGTAACTCTACTGCAGGAGCTATTTTTAGTGGCTTTGAGTTCCTGAGATTCGAGTATTACATAATTCATAGCATGATAAGGAAGTATCTCCAACAAAGCTTGAAATAACATTTCAGGTATGTGATAACAGCAAGCCCCCTTTTTCTCTCTTGTGATTTAGCTTTGATTAACTGTAACAAAAGAGAATTTAGTAAAATGGAAAGCATAAGCCAACCTCCGATAAGTAACGCTTGACAGCTCGGACTGGGGAAACAAAACTCTTACATGCTCCACTTGATTGCTTCAGCTGAAGTCCCCCAAAGCCTACGTCTTGTGTGGTGTTTAATAAAGCTCCTATGCCATTGAACAATACACGTTCAAGACTTGATATAAAACACATCACAAGGAGAAGACTATAGACAACAAAGTAGAGAAATCTAAACTACAAATCTTACAATTCCGTTTCAATTTCTCCCAGGAAGTGGTGACTCCAGCATGGCAGCAACAGGGATACTAAAACCTGAGTAGTCTTCCAGTAAACACAGGCACTTGCTAAAACAAACATTTTTTTTTCTACTGCAGAAATTGAAGTTGGCAAGTCCCAACTAATAGCTTAAAACACAATTTGAGCAATGGTAAACTAGCAACTTCTTTGCCCAGAGACTAATCATCATCATTAAAGAAGGCCCCTTTAAAAGAAAATACAAAATAGCCAGTCAGCCTGACCGCTTTCAAGTTTAATGAAGGGCTATCTCCCTATACAAGTACCAATGTATTTGAAACAAAGTCACCAAGGAAAATCTACTATCATTTAAAAAGAAACTAATTCCAATTTTCGCCATTTGGCCTGATGTTCTACAACAAGAGAACATAAAACATAAAATATAAAGAAGGGACTATGACAAACCAATATAGGAAAACCTGTCAGTGATGAAGTAAGCAGGTGACTGTCATAAAAATGGCCACATGGCCTTTCCTACCTCCGTCAAGGTCACTTTACTGACGGTGCGTTCAATAAGATAATGCATTTAGCCACTTTCCCTGCATCTCACTTCGACCTCACAAATCCAAATGGCCTTGTTTAACTACCCTGGCCTTTCACCATTTCCCTGAACAAAGATAATTAAGGAGATGTACTGCCCCCTACTATCGCAGGAATTGAAGGACAAATAAACTTTTAAGAGCTCAGCCAGGTGTCCACTTTACTAAGTACAACTTTTAGGCAGGAGGTAAAGTGAAATAATGGTTAAATAATTATAGAAGGTTAACTGTGCTAAATTTGCTGTATAAGGTGATTTTCTTTTATCTAAAAGAAAAGGCATTAAAGAAAATAGGTGTTCAGACTTCTTTTTATGGTCCTCCACCTCCCTTATTATTAAGGGAGGGGAATGATAGTTTAAGAGACGCTTCCTCTAAATTACTATAACATGTGGCTTCCCAAACCTAACTACCATTTAAACATGACCTGTCCACAAATGTCTGCCTGTTCAACTAGTCTTTCCCTTGTGAAGTTAATTTGCCATCTAAGATCTCTGACACAAACTATTTCTGGGATACCAGAGAAGGGGGTAGTTTTTAAGCTGACATAGTGAAAATTAAAAGTAGCTATTTCAGATCTCAAATATGGGTTTTGGAAGTAGCAGCTAGGTTTGTAACTAAAGTCAATGTATAAGCATCAATTTTTAAACAGCTGGTTTCTTAAATATTAAAATGCATAATTTCAAACCTGCTAGATGTTATTTGTAATTTCTATACATTCTATCTCTATTAAAGAGAAAAAAAGTTTGACATGTCAAAAATCAAACTATGTATTCCAAATTGCTGGAGACTTCAAGAAAGGCCTCAGGTATAAAATAGCATCCTAATAACTTTGTATTCTAAACAAAAGTCCAATAAATCATACAAATTGTATTTATTTTGTATTATCTGCAGTAAGCGAAACCTGCAATGCCAAATAACCTGATACATCTAAATAGAATGAGTTCCTAATGTAAACCATCTCTTTTGGATGAAAGAATCAAATTGTTATTTTTGGCATTGAAATATCCATGTTTCAGGATGTGTAAATGCTTCGCAGACAATCACAGCCAAAACAGCACTTATGGCTGAACACTTCAAAGCTATGTTTAGATGCTTCAGACCTGTCCAGATCACTGAGATACAGCCAAAGTCCAGATAATCCCCATTAACCCAAACCTCTGGAATCCTCCTCTTCCTCTCGCCCAGTCTCCCACATCCCATAGTCTTCTGCTCCTTTCTTCCGCTGGCAAGTTCACAGTCTGTTTTCGTGACTATGTTGTATTAGCTAAGAACCAGTTGGCCAGACAATCTCAATCTTAAATTAGGCATTCTATTAGTTCTGGTTTGGGTCTTAAACCATAACTGTTCAGAAGTTCTGCTCAAACTCAAGGTTAAAAAACAAAAGCCTGTTTATTTTCTTAGTTCAACACATGTCTCCTCCTTCCTAGTACCATTTTCACAACACCCAGAAGTTCAGTAAGGCTACCCATTTCTCAACTGATAGCTGCAAAGGAACTCATGTCTAAGCTAAGCCAGAACATTTGCAGCTAAAGTTTAATTTAAACGAATGTGTTCGTAGGGCCAGGCATGTATTTGCACAGACCGAGAGATTCCAGTGAAGCTGTCATATATCATAGTAGTGTTAAATAGGCTTTTTTTTTAAAGTGAGGAAAAGTTAATAGAAAATAAATTTAAGTCGAAACTTAAAACAAATGACCAGACCACTTTTTAGACTTACTTCTGGCTAGAAGGGTAGTTTGTTAAAAAAAAAAATCTTTATTAACAATTCTTTAATTAAAGCCCAGGAAACAAAATAAATGACAAACATACAGAATTGATGCTCCAGCACTCGATCTCTTAATTGCTGATCAGAGCTGAAAATGGTCCCTTTCTCTGTACTAATTGAATGAGCCTTGTTAAACCCTTTGAAATGCACGTTAGAAAACACAAGAATACAGCTTGGAGCAGGTTCTTTAATCTGGGTCATTTTCTGTTGCTTGCAGTGGCGATGGGTGCTTAGCAACGCTGTTCTGGTGGCCCCTTTTAAGGAAATGAATACCTGGACTACAGCATTTTAATCTATTTTATGGCATTAATTATCAAGATCACTGTATTTAGACAGTGCCTCCTCTGCCACTTTGTCTACATTATGAAAGACAGACGTCCCGTGATAAATTGGATGTATTATTTCGGATGTCAGAAGATCCCATGCAGCCCCTCGCCAAGTAAAAAAGATGGATGAGAATAAAAGCCAGTAGGAAAAGAAAAAAAATGTTAAATGTTTAGATGAGGATTTTATCTGAAATCAGTATTCAGAAACCCATGATAGAACCCATGCAAATTTTCTTTTCTCTCCCTAAATCTTTGAGAAAAACTACGTTTTATCAGGTCATGCAGTAGGCCATTGGTATCTATGAAATGGGACGCAACACTGTCAAAAGTTGGTAAGCTGGTTTTTTTTTTTTTTTTGCTTGGTTTTTTTTTTTTGGTAAATATTTTCCTAATAATTTTTAAAATAATTTTTATAAGAGAATTTTGCATGAGAAATAGTAACCGAGGACCTCTTAAATTACGATGAGTTATTCACTTCAAATCATTCAAAATGTGTTCAAAAGAGTCCTATCTGGGAGATGAGAAAAAAGGGTAAAACAGAGCTACCAAGTGGTTTCTAAGAAATCAAACCATGAGTTATGTTCTTCACACTCTCTTATATTAATAACCCATGGAACGGGTTAAAAAGCCAGTGATTAAATATTCAGGATATATCTCTATCGTTCTGATCTCAATTATCATTGGTAAAAGTGTAACTCTTTGAACTTTTTCCATCTTGATTCCATAATTCATTTTAGAGTCCAACCCTTGTAGGTGAGGGGCTCATGTTTCCATCCCCTTCAGTCTTCTCAGCTAGGAGACCAAGTGATTCTTTGTTTAAAATTTATCCTTTCAGTCCTTAACAGTCATTTAAAAAAGAAAGAAAGAAAGAAAGAAAGAAAGAAAGAAAGAAAGAAAGAAAGAAAGAAAGAAAGAAAAAGCTTTTAACACTCAGTCCCCAGAGATGAGACAGGAACCAGATTAACAACCTGCAATCTTTTTTTTTTTAATTTCAGTCTATCAGCTAGCATGTAATCAACATCTCTTTAAATTAAACAGATTTTTCCACTGGATTTAAATTCATCATTAGGTTGTGCAAATCACAGGATTAAAAATGGGAGAACACAAAAATTCCCCAAGTTTTTAAACTGTAAACACATGGTCTCTGGGTGGGGGTTGTGTGTTTCAGACATCACAGTTGTTGAATGCCTGAGAATCTGCTGGGGAAATGTGGGGCACAGACAGTGTGAAGGCTGCACTCATAATACCCTACTGAGAGGGTAGCTTTCTAAGTTAGCTGTGTTTCTAAAATGCCTTCTCTGGCTATTTCCAATCCCTTCTGAAGAGCTACTTTAATAATTAGCACACAGAGGTCTCTGGATGGCTCCCCGAAACATTTAAAAGCAGAGAACAAAAGGTTTATTTTAAAAATGAAAACCTTGGCTTGCACCACGCCAGACTGGAATCTGCTTTCAATTACCGAAAGTATTTCCACTTTAGGGGAAGGGGATCAAATCTGCAACTACACCATCTTAAAACACTAAATTTGATTATAGTAGGCTTTCAGAGGCAAAACGACTCTGTGACACAGGCACATGCATCGGTATGTATCATTTATAAGATATTGCAGAGATACACGCTAGCACATGAGAGGGCGGAAATGTGATTTCTCATTCTGGGAGCTGCCGCAGATCTTTGTTTTATTAAAACACACGCACAAATAGGCAAATGATTCCTTTTTCGCTAGCACTACATAAGTTTTCCCCCAACTATCCCCAACTCTTTTTCCACAGAAGTAATCTACATCAAGCACATCTGTGAAGTTGAATTTCTTTCGCGACTGTGTGCTCCTTAAAATTCTCTCACGACAAAAACGGACAAGAGTATTTCGCAGGCGAAAACCTGCTCTTTTAATTAGCAAGATTATTTTGTACCTTTCTCCCCATTAAGCAATTAGTATGATGGATTTCGGTTAATGGAACCAAAAGGTTGATTCATTTACGTTCGAAGCAGATTTTTAAACATTTCTGACATGAATTATTCAAAATCATGACCGCTAAGACTTACTCCAAACAAATTCCAAAAGATATATGGCAAAAGTCAAAGAACACATGGAGGTTAAAAAAAGAAGAAAAAGGCAGTTTTACCTCGTGGATTAGAACTATATATTACTCATTTTAGAAATCCATTTAATTAAAAATACCGGGAACAAAAGACTTCACGTCCCCGTGGCTACCTGCACCACTCCGGATGACGAAGAGTATTCGGGAAAGTTCTGCCTCCACCTCTTCTAAATCCTTCAAATCTGGCCCCTCAGGGGTTAAAAAAAAGCCACCTCATTTCAGATGCTAATGTTGCCTCTGCACCGCTTCCCAACCCGTGCGGAGCCTCCTCCCATCCCGACGCCACCGGGGGCGACCGACCGCGGGACCCACACCGCGGAGACCGCGGAGCCGCAGCCACCGCGCGCCCGGGAGCGTGGAGCCGCACTCGGATCCGCGCGTGGAACCGCCCAGACCGCGCTCACCCACCTTGCCGCCGCGCGTCCTCGCCGTGGCCGTGCGGAGCGGAGCCCGGCGCTGCCAAGTTGCCAGGGTCTGGAGCGGATCGCGTTACAGCGCCGGGCTCGGGGCTCCGGCTGCGAGCGGCAGCCAGACGTGATAGGCTGAAGCTGCTCTGTTTACACCCGGCCGCCGAGGGGGCGGCGGCGACGCTTAACCCTTTCGGGCCGGGCCCCGCCGCGGCCGGGCCGCCGCCTGGCACTCGCCACAGTCTGCACACACGCACACACACACGCGCTCACGCATGCACACGCGCGCACACACATGCACACACGAGCCAGAGCCGACTGGAAACTGCTCGCAAACTGCTCGTCCGGCATGCTCCGGAGACCCTGGAGGGAGCGGCCGCCCCTCCACACACGCGCGCGCGCACACACACACACTCACGAGCGCACACCCCGAGACAGCAGTGTGTGCTCCCGTACTGCTCTCGGCAGGCTGCTGTGTATCTTGCAAACATCCTTATTCTCCACCCGCGCTACTTTCCCGGGCTTACAAAGAATCTCCTTCCTCTCGCATCCCGAATCCCGACCCCTGCTCCACCACCGTACCCGCACCGCATCGGCTGCATCCCCCACC
Source organism: Dicrostonyx torquatus (assembly GCA_028555095.1). Classification (NCBI taxonomy): domain Eukaryota; kingdom Metazoa; phylum Chordata; class Mammalia; order Rodentia; family Cricetidae; genus Dicrostonyx; species Dicrostonyx torquatus. Next base: position 2,316,269 of record JAQHUG010000225.1, on the reverse strand, counting down.
CCACCCCACCCCGGAGATCGCCACCTCGCCGCGGGTCGGCCCCAACTAAGTCCCGGCAGACGCGCGCCAGCTCGTACCTGCAGGCGGGAGGAGTCCACGCGCCGTCCGGAGTCTCGCTCGCCCGGCCCGGCGTGCGCAGCGCGTGGGTGGGTGTCGCCTGGGAGCGCCGCGGGGACCCGCGCAGCCCGCGCTCGCCCTGGGCCTCGGTCACGGCGCTCAGCCACTCTCGGCCCTGGGAACACAGGAACGCAGGGGCGGCAGTGCGCCCTAGTGCTCGACACCTTCGCCTCCTCCTCCCCTGATGCTGGGGACAGTCACCAGAGGCCCTGGGACTGGAAGCTTAAGATCGAGGAGTATGAGCTCTGAATGAAGTGCAGGGCTGGCTAACCTGATCTGCAACAGCTAACGTGTTCTAACCAGCTCTACTTTAAAATAAAACATTCTTCAATATTACTGCGCTTAGATTTTTTTGTTGTTGTTGTTTCCCAAACTGCCCCTTCCTCTCTTTAGGTTCCACTTTTATCATTTTTTTTCCATTGCCTCCGGTCCAACGTCCTGCCTTCCTTTTAATTTCTCCTTCTTCGAGAACATTCTACCTACCTATCCCTTCAAACACTACCTCCACCACGCCGAGAACGGATAGCTGTTCAAGGATTTTTAGATTTTTACCACCGTTTTCTTACAGTTCCAATCTCTCTCTCTCTCTCTCTCCTCTTCTCTTCTCTTCTCTTCTCTTCTCTTCTCTTCTCTTCTCTTCTCTTCTCTTCTCTTCTCTCTCTCTCTCTCTCTCTCTCTCTCTCTCTCTCTCTGTGAGTGTGTATATACACACACATACATAAAAGAAAATTAGAACACTTTATAACACTCATTTTAATCAATATATTATCAGTTTTCATTTTGCATTTTAAGTCTCTTTCCTAGACTCTCTCTCTCACACAAACACACCCCAAAAGACAATACCGTAGGGAAAAAAAAAACCTATCCCTTTTTTCCTCTATTTTTCAAGAAATTCACACACTTCCACTCCCCCTTTCTTCTGAAAAAGGATAATCACTTTCTATATTCCCAGCATTCAACAATAGCCATGTTTGTCTATTTTTTTTAAATTTTTTTGCATGGGGGTGGAGGACTACTACTTTGACTTCAGTTTTGACACGTCTTACATTGAGAGGTCTAACAAGGTGAATGCAAACCTGTGGTAGTAGAGACTGTCCCTTCTCAGACATTCCTCATCAGACCTAGAAAGAGCTGCTGAGACTCCATATTTTAAGCAAAGCCTCTACATCTTCCTGTGTTTCCCTGTCATCGTGAAGGCCCTTCTAAACACCGTGATTCACCCAACATGCTTTCTTCCAGACTGTTGAGAGTGATCAGGATAGAGAACCTTTAATTGGCCTTTAATATCTTTTAATTGACCTTTAATATCTTTAATTAAGATATCATGGAAGTTACTTTCAAATAGCAATTACTTAAAATTTAGACATTCCTTGACAGTCTAAAATTTGAAGTTATTTCAAGGTTCTGAAATTCTCTTGTAGCAAAATTGGGTCAAGAAAGAGAACAATAGACATTTTGTAGGGCACAAAAAAATTCTAAGCTCTTAAGTAAATACTCTCTTAAATCAACTGTTTCACAGAGTTTGTAATGCTCGACTTTTCTCGGGGTGGACAGCCCCTAGTCATTGCAAATACACATTATATAACCTGAAAGCATGAAGACGCTGTTCTTGGAGTCTTGCAGAAATTAACTAGGCAGAACACTGAACAGTTCACACTTGCTGAGACCCAGGGCCTTGTATGTCCTTGGGAAATGCATCTCTTGAATTTGATCACCACAGATTTGCAGAACTGGACCGAAACACGAGAGCACAGGAAGATGGACGTTCTCATGGAAGAATGAATGGTCTGAAGAGCTTAAATAAAATCAGTTTGGGGCAAGATGAATCTTAAGAAGACCGATATTTGGCACACTCATTTCCCCCAGATAAATGCTATGCAAATTGGTCACTGATTGATAGCATTTATTAAAATTCCAATTTAAAATGCTAATTGAGCAGTGCCCATTTATAAATATCAGATCCAGGTTAGGCAAATTTTTATATAGCCAATATGCTACATGTGTATCTACTTCTAGCTTTTCTGAATACAAAAATGATTATTACAAATTAGACAAAGACAGTAACTGTGGAGAATTATCAAGGATTGACTTTCAGAGAGACAGAATAGTGGCAGCAGCTGCCGATGTGGAGGAGACAAAGGAGATGTTCTTAAATTATTTCCTATGCTAAAACATGAAGGATGGTGCTTACATATATCTTCCAAGGAAAATCATGGTTTTGTGACCACACTCATCCTTACATCCCAGTCACAACCCTTCAAAATACAACAAAATACAAGAGCCCATCAAAGAGTCCCACATGGAAATACACAGGCAAAAGGCACACATCCAATTCCTGTTTTCTTCTATCATCATTTGCCATATTGATGATGCTGGAGTTAATTAGCATTATGGATACTGCCTTTCACAACTCAAGTAGTTCCTGTCACGGATCTGCAGAATTCCCTACAGTTGCACAAGCAGACACTATTAAATATGTTGAAATATGTGGCTATTTTATGTTGTGAATAAATAACCACATGGAATCATACTTGCAATATTAAATGAATTTTACTTATAACTGAATTCAGCTCTTTAGGCATAAAACCCTAATGACTTCACACCACAAGGAAGATTTTTAAAAATGCATGAACCAAACCAAATCAAAGTAAATTGTATTTTTTTTTAAAGGACCCATGAATGAGCTGTTACTTCAAACTGCTACTAACTTAGCTTCCTATTCAAGGTGCTTCTGGTCTTTCCCTACTTAGAAGAGTCCGACTGCAATTGAAACTAAGATGATTCCATTCCTTCCCTGATAATTACTGAGCACTACAACCAGAGTGTCCGCAATACTAACACAAAGTAAAACTGACTTATACCATCTCTCGTCATGATAGCATTATATTGAACATCTGGTGCATATATTTTTTTGGTTTTGTCCTGGATATCAAACCTAGGGTCACTGGTGCAGTAGGCCAATGCTACACCCTGGACTGACACATCCCACTTAAATTCTTTAAGGCCCTCTGAGTTAGTGGGAGTAGTCATAATATTTCATATTTTAAAGATGAAGATACTGGAACCTGAGGAGGTTGAGTGTAGCCACCTGTTTACAGTGTGTACCAGGGCTTAGGCTAAATCTCAAGGGTGAGGGCTTCTGATTCCAAAAATCGAATCACAGATTTGACTCAATGGTTAACCTGGTTTTAAATGTGTAGCTCACTTTTGAAGCCAAATGTATCGAGACAAGTTACATCACCTACTTTAAAACATGACGTTCCAGCTTACAAGTGGTAATCTATGGCTCTTAGCTGAGGAACAAAGAGGCCTAATACCATAGTTCTCATGTTTTGAAAATAAAAAGGTGTGTCAATATTTGTGCTGTTTGCAGCTGCCAATTTTGTAGGGGAACAAAATGATCATAAAACATTCCTAAACGTTGATTTAGAGATTACCATGTCACCAGAAGGCTTCTGGTAAGAATTTTACCTTTATTTAAAAATATTTTTTCTTTTTCTAGAATAAATGTGCCAAAGAAACTGTTATCAAAATTACAATATACTGACATATAGGATACCTGCACTGACATCAGCTGGCACATAGTAATTATACAAGTACTCTGGTCACATGTTGGGCATAAAATTTTAGATTTTATCTCAAGTTTTGGCAAGCAATATTTTTCTAATAAAGTTCAAGGGCCAAATGCACAAAATTAGAAATAAAGCGTTGAAAACAGTCTTGAAAGGAAGGCCATATCATAATTTTTCAGGGGTCTCTGAAACAAATCTAAAGAGCCAGTATCCTATCTAGGTGATTCTTTAACCAACAGGAATTCCACTTACAATATACATATTTATTTTACAACAATATGAAACGATCACATGAGAAATCATTTCTAAAATGTAAACGTCTTTGTTTTCAAAGCTATTAAATTATTTCACCAAAAGAAGCCAAATGCTTAAATCCAGTGCACGATAAAGACCTGAAACTCTCCCTTTGGCTATGAAATTATGCCTCTGAATACCAAAAAACCTGGTCTTTATTTCTGTCTTAATTCAGATGACCTTGGTCAGCCACCTTCTGGGTCCTTGCCAGTCTGTATAGATAGGGGAGAGGAGGAAGCAGGGCTTGGGTGTGTGAGGAGGTCTGGATTCCTTGCAGGAGGCAATCAAGCAAGGTTCTCTCTCCAAGCAGCTTGGTGAGTTCCTGCCTCCTTCCTGGCAAATGTCCAAGTCTGGGAGAAGAGGGTAAGAATGTGGGACCTGATGGAGCACTGGACAGGGCAGGCGTCCAGTGGAATTCGAAGATCAGCAGGCGTTAGGTAGGGGTAGGGACGCCAGAAACTGAGTGTAGCAAGAGCTGAGAGACAAAGTCAAGCACCACCCAAAGGCAACGTTTGAAAGCAGTCTCCAGTACAGACAAGTACAGAGCCTCCTTCCACCTGTGAACCAACAGGCTCCAGAAATGAAGGAGAGGCCAATGTGGACGAAGCACTAGTCATCTCTAGCACTTGAGTGTAGGCAGCAATACTAATTCCCAGGCCCACCCAGGGATGGCAGTGTCTATCCATGCATGGCAACTCACTGGGGTTCACCTAATTTTAGGTCTGGCAAAGAGGAATACATCTTGGGGGAACATTATGCATGTATTCTCTGACAGGTCAAGATTAATAAATAGAGATGTGATAAATAAACATGAATGAATGCTTTAAATTAAACAATTGAAATGAATGAATGATTTCAATTAAACAGCCACGTCATCCATCTGGACTACTCATTGTCAACCACACCCTTTCCCATGCCACAAAACATTGGCCTCAGAACTATCTCAGTTAATGTCAAAACACATGGCAGCATGTCTGTGAATTCACATACATTACTACAAGTATTTTTCTTTGTCTTGGAAAACCAAGAACTACTTATTCATGAGAAGCAAATATGAGTGTGGCCAGAGAAGATGCTGCCTGTCATGGTGAGAGTAGCAACCAATTCCTCCATGTAGTGAATGCAGCACAGAAGTCATAGAAACTTTGATGCTTACCTTTTAAATAAAATAAAATAATACCAAATTTTAAATAAAATAAAATAATACCAAATTTTAAATAAAATAAAATAATATCAAAAATTTCCAGATGATCAATAGTACTAATCATTTCTGGGTCTTTGCCAAACAAACATAGATAATCGACAATGGGTTGGCTTGTGGTGTTTTCACCAAACAGCCACATCAAACGTGTTTTTAATACGTTCTTTTGTTTTATGAGCTTGTGCTTCTGTTTTGTGAACATAAAGCATTTTTACACATCACTTTGCTATATGCTCATGGCTGCTCTTTACACGACCAATCACAGCTTGTTCACCATGTGACATAGGAGGAAGTTCCTCCTTTCAGCCTTTTCTGATTGGCCAAGACCAGACAAAGGGATCTGCTGTGTGCTCCCACTAAGCTCTGTAAATATCCCTTTCTATCAATCTTCATACATCTTCTGCTCCTGGTCTTCTTGTCCTTAACTCCTTCCTGAGCATAAACACATCACAGAGATGCAGGCTGTTGGGTAAGGAAAGTGTCTGACAAATGAACAATTCCTCTGCTAACTCCTTCACATGGACAAACTTGGTACTAAGTAGATGTTGCCTTGGGGATGGATGGACCACTAGGATCAAACAGTCCAGACTGAAGAAAAGCCTCGTTAATTAAAATTGTTCCGATATTTGCATTATCTAGACTATGATGATGTAATTATGCGTCTCCTTTCTTCCCTGTGGCATACATTTTAGATTACAAAAGTTGTGACCTAATGGCACTTACCACCATTGATAATAGTTCAAGTCATTATTATAAACTCTATAGTACATATATTTTGGTCATAAAATTATAAAATTATAATACTGGACATAGACATAATTCATGATCTAGGCTGAAGATGTCTCTCAGATCTCTTTCAAATATAGTTCGTGAAAATTAACACTGTCTTCTGAAAAATTTATTTTCTGAGAAGTCGTACTATGCCTTGCCTCTGCAAGTAATATACGACAGTGTTTACTTGGTTTTGAGGGTATCCCTCTAAAGTCACCATTGATAGCCAACGCCTTCACAAGGCAGTAGAACAGTGAAGAACAAATAGCCCCCATTTCTCAGTAATAAGGGCCCTTCATGAACTTGAAGACGATTGTTCTTCAATTTTCCCTTAGAATCCACAGCCATGCTAAACTCAAGCTACTGTTATTTTACCATCTCTTTGCACATCACTTTTAAAAAGCTCTTTCATTGTCTTGATAGCTCTTCTCTAAGTGGCCCTGGCCGAGAACCAAAAACTCTCCAAGCCTCAACTAGAGATGGAGGCCCGGACAAAGAATAAAGTCTAACAGAGGGACACGAAGCTGAGAGAGAGAAAATCGGAAATGAGCATCTCACCAGCTGACTGTGAAACACGCCAGCCAGAAGACGGAGATGAAGGGGTGATTGAGTTCTGCACCAGGGAGTCACAGGCCCAGCCCCGTAGGGTGCTATCTGTGATCACAGCTGAGATCTAGAGGCAACGCGTAAACTGAGAAAGTCAAGCACCCGGCTTGAATCTTGGGGATTCCTGACATATGAGTACCGTGTAGGAAAGGGCACTGCTAGGGAGACAGAAGGCGACCTCTAGGGAATTGGCAGAAATGAGCAGTGTAACACGACAAGCCCTGGAGGGAAGGCTTCAGGAGCTGGGGCCGGGGACAGGTTGGTGATCCTTAACAAGACTCCACCTTACAGATTAATTCTTAGGACAATGGAAGCTCTTAATGTTGGCAACAAGTAGCAATTTGTGAGCTAAAGGATGATAATCTCTAGAACAATAAAGGGGTGGATGTCAGCTTTAATAGTCGTTCAAAAGAAAATGGATGTGAGCAGATGGATAGAGACTAGTGAAAATATTGATTTTTTTCCTTCTTTTTCAAAGTTTCTATATTTTAATTCCACTCACATTTACTGAATGATTACTACGTTTTCAAATCACCTACGGTATTTTTTTTTTAGAATTAATGTGCAGGTATTTTTTTAAAATTTAAAATTTATTTTATTATGTGTATAGTGTTCTGGGCATCAGATTTCATTATAGATGGGTGTGAGCCATCATGTGGCTGCTGGAATTGAACTCATAACCTCTGGAACAGAAGTCAGTTCTCTTAACCTCTGAGCCATCTCTCCAGCCCACTTACGGTATTTTTAACTTAAAGGACTTCCTTAAGCCGCACACAGCAAGGCTAGTTTAAAACTTGGGGGGAAAAATACTGTGTCTTCATTCTTTAAATGTTCTGGGGCAAGAGCAGTTTCATTTTTTTTTTTTTTTGGACAAATTCCTACACATGATTTGTACCAAACTGTAAAAATCAAGTGTGCTTAGTGTCTTGGTAGAAGCAGCAGGAAACCCATAGAAAATATAGGAGGGTTTATCCCCCTTTTTATTCATGCATGACAAGAAGAAGGTATGCAGAAAAATGTATTAATAACAGGTGGACTCAGATTTCTGAGTAAGGAGAATTCCAATTGTTTGTCTCATCCTGGGAGCTTTCGGCTTCTAAGTGACTGAAAACATCTAGTGGTATCTCTTTTTCTTAGGAGAATTGGTGCAGAGGGAATTAGGTCTGCCAGAAACACTGGAAGGCAAAATAAGGGCATCTAATTGATGCTAAGCTAACTGACCAAGGCTCCGGAGGCTTCGACAAACAAGGGATCATGACCGCTGAAGTACAAGTCCACGTGAAGATTCTGACACCAGAAAATCCAGACACTTCAAAGCCTGTCATTCATGGTGGTAATTTGACTTCAAAATGGAAACCGCTGGGAAAACACATACAGAATTATGTTATTTCTGGCCAAGGGCCTTTGCAAGATTTTCAACAAAACGTTTGGGCAGTGTGATCATTTAAATGAACTTCAAAGATTAAGGTGGAGCAAGGTAGAGTCTTTTGGAATTAATTTTATAATATTACCCATTAGGTCAATATATCCAGATGTCACTTCAACAACAGTAAGACAGGTTTGGTTCCGATGATGTAAGCAGACTGGATGAGCTGAAAGGCTCTCGGTGGTAGGCACAAGTCCATGTTAAAGAGTCATACCTTCAGGGGGTCTGGATTCCACAGGGGATGTCTGGTAAGTCTGGTTCAAAGACTTTCTGGCGGGGTTTCAGGACGGTTAGAATTAGAAATTCCCTACCCAGAAAGTACAGTCGGATTAGAGTGTGCTTAAAAGTAATTTATGATAGTGAGAAAAGTCCTAAATTATAGTGGGACATTTATACAATATAAAGCTGATTCTGTTGCTGGGGATCATCTCCAGCAATTTTAAGAAACCATGAATTCTTGTCTTCCGAGTTAGGAAAATTACTGATTGGTATTCGGATAAACAGGTGTGTTTTCTCATCCATACTCTAAAGTAACCGAATAAACATCCTGTGCAGATGACATCACAGACTCACAGCAAAGTAAAGGGACAGAAAGCAATCACATCAGTAGCTTCCAGACTGGAGCCAGGAGTGGTGTTCTACACCTGAAACCCTAGCACTTTGAGTCCTGGTATTGTGAGTTCAAGGCCAACCTGGCATGTACAGTGGGAACTTATCTTAAAAAGAAGGAAGTTTCTAGCAAGGGTATGGTAGCACAGAAGCCAGAGAGAGGCAGGTGGATCTGAGTTCAAGGAGAGCCTGGTCTACAGAGTTCCAGGACAGCCAGGGCTAAAACCAAAATGGTGCAGTGGTTAAGAGCACACGCTGCTCTTCCTGGGGATTTGAGTTCATTCCCCAGTACCCACACCAGGAGGCTTACAACTGCCTGTAACCCCAGCCCCAGGGGGATTTGACACCTTGAACCTCTGTGGACACTTGAGTTCATGTGCACACACTCTTCCATACACATAAATAAAATAACAAAAATAAATCTTAAAAAATGTTTCAAAAGAAAAAACAAGAAATTAAGTTTTATATATAGATATGGTGTAGGAGGAAGAAAGTAGAGTCAGAGAGCCGCCATGGAGATGCCAGGTCAGACATGATGAATCTTTCCCGGTAAGCCACGACCTCGTGTAGATATACAGATTAAGAGAAATGGGTTTAATTAAGATTTAAGAATTAGCCAATAAGAGGCTAGAGATAATGGGCCAAGCAGTAATTTAAATGAATACAGTTTCTATTTCAGGTGTGAGCTAGCTGGGCGGCCAGGATGGAACAAGGGGCTCCACTCCCTATTACATAGATATGGTGTGTATCACCTTGAAATGACGAAATGAATGGCAGGAAGAAACATCACAGATATTTTTGTTGGGTTTTGCTGCGTGGGGATAGAACACGTGGGTCTCACACACTAGGTAACTGTTCAGCCCCTGGGCAATGTCCCCAGCACCTTCTGGTTTGCTACAGTATTACAAGTTCTGGAAGGCTCTTCTTCTTCTCTCCCATCCTGTCTCTTGCCTATGACTGTTTGATTTGTTTATTTGAATAGTCTATCCGGTATAAATTTCAGATTAAAGTTTTACTGTGTTTTTGAAGAGTAAAGAGCCCTAATAGCCATTTCTGAATGTAGACTTCTAAATGGAGATAAGCCATTCAAAACATCTAGGTTTGTCTTAACTCTGCTTCTTGTGTTAACTTTCCGTGGTGAAAAATAGCAACCATATTGCATATAAGAAGCAAGAGATCTGGGGACAGAACTCAGTAGCAGAGTTCTTTGTTATCTAAGATTTATTTTATTGCTCTGTGTGTTTGTGTGTGTGTATATATGTGTTTCTGTGTGTGTGTATGTATGAGCACACATGAGTATGCTCATACAAGTATATGAGTATTCATGATGACCAGAAGGTATCAGATCTTCTGTAAGTAGAGTCACGGTCAACTGTGAGCCTCCTGATATGGGTGCTGGTGATCAAACTACAGCCCCCTGCAAGCCCAGCAAGTACTCTCCACCACTGGGCTGCAGACTAGGCCCTCAGTGGTAGAATTCTTATCTAGAATGCACAAAATTTCGATCCAATCCCCAGAACTGAAAAAAAAATTGAGAAATTATGTTTTGTCCTTCATAGAACAGCATTGAGGAGCCAAGATAAGATGGGTGACCAGCTGTGTGTGAACCACATTATCAAGTGCTGGCTGAGCACACTGTTGGTGGGAAGGACATAACCCCAGCCATACGATGTGCTTATTCCTCCTCCCTTTCACACAGTCGTTCACCACCTAATGACACACATTTATTTTGAAGAAGTGAGCCACTAGGCAGTATACACACACAAACAGAAGCTAGTAGATTCTAAAATTCATGGCTAGGGATGAAGTACAATAAACAGACTAACCAGCGACACCCTTTATAGTCATTATCAAGTTTTATATACTTGATGTAATTGCCTGCCCTAGAGTTTTATACAATGGGTGGCAGGGAAGGCTTCCTTACACAACCACTACCACAAACACGTGAGTGGTGGGTTGTGTTCAAAGTGATGAGGGCTACTTTGTCGTGGGTGATAGAAAGACGTCAGCTGCTTCCAATGCCATGGGTCCACAGTCCTCCATGATGAGGTCTGCGGTTAACAGAACTGTCATGATCCCACACACGACCCCTGTGCTCCAAGGCGTTCCCTAATGACTCCACATCATCTCAGTGCCTTCAAGTAAGGGGCTCGACCAATAGGAGTCTTTCCATAACTGAAAGCTTTCCTGCCCGAAGAGATCTGACAGTATCGCTCTGTGTCAGGCTCCAATGGAAACCCTCCCCTTTCTGCTTTAGGTCTTTCCTGCCACAGGATCAAGGTGGCGCTACACAGAGGCAGACACTCATTCATTTTATATTCGTAGCGTTACACACCTGGCCGCGCATTCCTTTGTATAAGGCAAACAGGTCCCTAACTTATCAGCGATTCTAAACATTGTTAATATGGTGCCTCCTTAAGCAAAGACACAGAGGGAGGCGGTAAGATGTGCCTACAGGCATAGGCAAAGGCGAGATCTGCATTAGAAAATTAGAGTCCTTGCCAGCTTCACAGTCAAACACGAAGCCGCCCGGCCTCCTCTGATTACCACGAGATTTAAATTAATATCATTATACCTAGTAGGGGAAAAAAACTGCTCTCCTCGTTCTAAAATTAGAATGTTTATAATATTCAACTCTTTCTTTCCAAGAGGTCAAGATGAATAGTAAAATAAAGTAGAGCGCTAATCCATATCAATTTTCTTCCAATTATGAAGAAACAGACCGACTTCAGGACCTTCGGCTGCATGAACTAGCTGCAGGTTCACCGCCTTTCCTCCCTAGCGAGGGAAGAACTAAAGATTACCCTCATCTGCAGAGGCAGCAACCGTCTATGCCTAAAAAGGGAATATTTGAAAAAATCTTAAATCCATTCTTGTGCTTTTTCTCCTATCCTATTTCAAATCAATTTCCCATTTTCTCCAACTCCTCCCTGCTGGCAGCTGGTCCTTTGGGGCCTTTCTCTGGCCCCGGGAAGGCAGGCAGGGAGGCCCACAGTTGCCTGTTTAGCGGATGCCAGCCCTGTTCTCAAGCTGGAGACAGAATGTCTAATCTCCATATTATAAGCAGTTCTCAATTGCCAGGGTTTTAAAAAGCATCTTCACACTAGGTCGACAGGCTGGGGACTCCTGCCTTTCTTTTCACTGGGAATTCAAACAGTTTTTTTCTTGAGGGGCGGGGATTGAGTCCCTTACAAAAAGCAGCGAACAATATCAACAGACTCACGTTCTCAGACGCCAAACAAGAAGCTTCACCTAGTGTAAACCCTAAAGATGGAAGTCATGCTATAAAAACACTGCCTTAGTAGACCGTCTGAAGCAAGGCAACTGGAGGGAAATAGCTTTCTCTAGCAGCCTGGGAGGGAGAATTGACTCTGCTGAACAAAACCATAACTTCCATAAAACCACGGCACTGGCGAGGACCACCAGAAAAGACCGTGACAATACTTCCCATGATCCCCCAGAACAGACTGCTACTTAAGTGAAAACGGCATTTAGCCTTCTTGGTTTGCTTGAATTTGCATCGGACTCTTCTTGGGATACGTCCAGGATTTGTTTTTACAGACTTCAAAGATACCAGCAAAGACGCACTTGTGCCTTGGCAATCCCTATGGAAATGTTCCACATCTTCTCTGCACCCAGTGCTCTGCTGACTGCTGCAAAGGCCAACCGCCCAGATTCTAGGTTCAGCTATGATGGCTGCATTGCATTTCTGGGTTTCCTCACAGTGGCCAACCTGGCAAAGATGACTGGCCATCCCTTGGCAAGGAGACTGAGGTCTCTCATTCAGCTTTATTTTAGAATTACTGGGCCTTTTATTGTCGTTCTCACACTGTACTTCAACAGAGGTGAAATTTGAAAAACTCAAAACAAACAGAAGGGGCTGGAGGGATGGCTAAGTGGGTGAAGGTGCTTGCTGTGCATGCTCAAGGACCAGAGTTCGGATCCCCAAATCCCCTTGGAGCCAGGTGGAAGGTGGGGTCAACACTGGAGGGTATCCTCCGACCTCTATACAAATGTGGCCTACATGTGCCCACACTCACACGCAGGTGCAAGTCATTCAGTCGCGTGTATACACATCAGACACACAAAAACGATAATAAAAGATTATAAAAATAAAATACACTGATATACAAACTGTAATTATAATTCTATGAAATAGACCATAACTTTACACCCACAGGGGTTTACATATTTTCCCAAACTAAGGTCTTGTGATTTTCTCTTCCACCCCAAGTCTATCGTCATTTTTAACATCATCTTCTTTCCTAGTTCTTGCCGTCTCCACTCAGAAGCAACTGTGACATTTCCATGTAACAGGTTTTTTTGGACTGCCAGTCCTCAAAATATGACATGAAGACTTCTTATTAATTATAAAAGCTCAGCCTTTATTTAGCTTAGGTTATCTCAACTAGGTCTTACAACTTAAATTAACCCATATCTTAAAATCTATGTTCTGCCATGTGGAGTTACCTCTCTTCCATCTTGCACCTCCTGTCTCCTCTCCATGTCGGTCTGGTCACTCCACCTTTCTTCTCCCCAGAGCTCTCTCTGTCCAGAAGTCCCGCCCACACTTCCTGCCTAGTTTGACCATTTAGCTTTGTATTAAACCAACCACAGTGAGGCATCTTCACACAGTGTAAAGGAATATTCCATAATGCGACCATTTTCACAGCTCCCTCTCCCACCTACACTTTTTACTTCCGAGGCCCCCATCTCTAAATCTCATTACATCAATCTTAGAAACCTCTTTGATGGGCTCTGCATTCCCATTACAATCCATAGTCTTCCTAAATCTTCCTAGTGACTTATTTGCAAAGGGTCTTCCCAGCTCAAATCATCAAATGGTTCATATTGACCAGAATAAAGCCAATTCCTCAGTCCCTCATTTAAGGAGTCCATCCGGGTTTGCATCTTACACTCAACAGCCTGATTTTTCTCAGAAATGGCTCTGTCCTTTTCCTAGCGCGCCATGTGTCACATTGATCCCTCTGTCTAAACGCCCTCACTCCCTTCTTTCTCTGTCCATCTCTGACTTTCTAGGTCATTGCCATCTTCCGACATCTAAATCACAAACTCCGTTATTCTATGGCTTGAATTGCCAGCCCGGCTCATAGCCAATCACTTAATGTCTTCAACAGGCTCTCCCCACAGAAACTTAAAATCCAACATCTTCAGGCTAATAAAAAATAATAACCTTCCCCAAACCTCTATCTCCTTATTCCCTGTATTGTAAAAGAGACCTTCCAGTTCATCCAAATGCTCAAAACACAAACTTAGGTACCAGTAATTCTTGAGCATCCTCTCTTTAATTCTCACTCTCTTCCTCTTTCTGCACAACAAATTAGCCCACACGCTCTGTATCAGATTCTTTTTGTCCCATCAGAGTCACCACCGTTGTTAATTCAGTCATCGTTTTTCAACAGCGTGCAGTATGAAGCCCACTTCGTTTTTGCTTTCCCCCGCTACATTCCTCCTATTGCATTCATAAAAGAAATCTTTACAAATAAACTTAATATGAACATCTTATTCTTTGATTGAAAACAGCTTAAATGAACATCCCCATTGCTACTACGATGAAAACCACTCAAACACTAGCAAATTTATAAGATGCTTTATGACACGGCTTCTCTGGCAATGTTGATTTTGCACATATATTGTGGCACCCACAGGTTCTTCCTTCTCTTTTCCTAGAGCCCCTGACCTTGGCTAACTCTTCCTGGACCTTCATGTCTCAGGTAAAACATCTCCTCCTCTGGTCCTGATGGTTTCTGTCCCCTGATGGCTGAATGCCATTTGGTTATGGCCATCGGTCACTGTATTAAGAAAATACCAAAATCACCATACCTGTTACACTGAACATACTGTTTTGAAAATAATTCATAGTACTGCACATGAGGGTAAGCTGTAACTCCAGAGCCAAGCACCTACTGGGGCTGCATCAGAATCACAAAAGATAAAAGCTAAGCTGAACATAACAAAACCAGCACCACCAGGAAATGAATATTGGACCCAGACCATTTAAAACATAGGCATGAAATACATAATAACAAATACATTAAATATTTCTCTATTTATGCTAGAAGCAATTTTATTTTATATATATATATATATATATATACGCAAATAGATTTTATAGTAAAATGGGTACAGTTAAGTATTGTTTTGAAAGTCAGATTTGACAGGTACAAATAAAATGTGAAGTTAGGTTTTCTTCTCTTTTTGTTTTTTCAAGACAGGGTTTCTCTATAATAATCCTGGCTATTCTAGAACTCACTGTGTAGAGCAGGCTGGCCTTGAACTCACTGAGATCCTTGTGCTTCCGCCTTCAACAAGCTTAGATTAAAGGCATGCACCAATTGTTTTTAATACAAAAACATGGAAAACTGCTTTGCAATCCCAAGTTCTCCCGGAACTGGAGGAGTTAGGGGAAGAGGAGCCACCACCTCCTTTTGCACAGCTAACTGTGTGTCACCAGCAATGACATTTCCTCTTCCTAGAAGGTATAGACTGGTCTCACTTTGTATCCTCAGCAGCCAAACTCTCAAATTTTGCTAATGAAAACAACAGAGTTGATGATAGTTTTGGATAAAAATTGCCTCTGGATCCTCTGGGCTGGTAACAAAAGAGTACATTTTCTGGTAGCAGCAAACATTGGACCTTGTTGGACACATATTTATACATACACAAAATAGCATTGATTTTTATTATTGGAGCAGAGAAGCACTTATACTAACATAAGTCCATCAGCAAGAATTAGTAAAGATAGGAAAAAATACCCACAATACAAATTACTCCTCTTTCAATTTTGTTATTCATGTCTTCCTGAAGAAATCACAACATTGTGCTAGGAAAGTGAGCAAAATAAACTATTTTTCAAATGCATCATTTATTTTAAAAATAGATTTTTATTATCCTAACCAGTGGCAGACCCAAAGAAAGCCTGCTTTTGGGAGGGCCAGTATCCATAATATGGTCTGCTATTCTTGCTCTACTTCACTCAGGCCCTCTAACTGGATGAAGACTTGTTAAGCTGATCAGATCATACTGTGGGAAGCTTTTGGGACACCAGTCCCAGAGGTCAGAGGAGACTTAAGGGACATATAAATTAGTTAAAAGATGCCAACTCAGCCGGGTGGTGGTGGCACTCAGGAGGCAGATGCAGGTAGATCTCTTGAGCTGAGGTCAGCCCAGTGTACAGCGGGGATACCAGGAAGGACAGAGCCAGTAAACCCTGTTTCAAACAATAAGGGAAAAAAATAAATTTCATTCAATTTAATTTTAAAAGGTGCCGATTCCACCTATAAAATTACCTTGGTGCTCACCTACTTCCTGAGACCTGACTGAACAATTTCTGGTATGTACTCTTTGGCATTCATTTCTTTCATGTCTACAGAGATGGATTTCTGACTTTGTTCTTTCTCAAATAGCCTTACTGCCTATGTAAGCCAAGTACCACTAAATTTCCACTTTCAAAAAAGCACCTCTTTGAATCAAGTTGAGTTTATCCTTATTTTTGTTTAAATAATATTTAACAAAGCTAAGCTAATAAAAACAACTACCTTTTAGGGGCTGGAGAGATGGCTCCGTGGCTAAGGGCACTTGCTATTCTTGCAGAGGATGGAAGTTCAACATTTAGCACTCACAGTGGGCGGCTCACATTCACTTGCAACTCCAGCTGCAAGGGATCCAACACCCTTTTCAGGTCTCCACAGACACCCACACACATGTGCACAGACATACAACACATGTGCATAAATAATACAGTCAACCTTAAAAAAGAAAGATCTTATTATGTTTACAGAAATATATTAGCATACTTTTTAAATTGCTCCAAAATGTTTTGCAGAACCATCTGTCAATCATAGTTTTCTTTTGTGAGAACAGAAAGGTCTCACAAGTTGGCTAAAAAAAAAAAAAAAAAAGAAAAGAAAAGAAAAAAGTGACAGCACTGGATAGGGGTTTGTAGGTGGGACGAGGAGTCACTGCTCATGTACACAGCTGCGAGTAATGAATGCAACATGTTTGAGGCCTATTCTTGGATCAGTTCCCCAACATTTTAAACTCAACTTTTCTTGGCAAGATTATCTGGGGCCATACTGTGTATGTGTCTGAGTTCCTCCAGCCAAAACCCCTTAATATGAAAATTCAGCAGTATCACATTCTGTATAGATGTCACAACTCGAAATCCAGTCTGTTTTATGTGCCGTATGACTCAAGACTGACCTCTGCATTACTACAGGCTTATTTTTTAAGCATAAAGTGATATTTATCTATGTCATTTTCTATTGCCATAGATAAAGACAGACACATATATTATCCCGTGCACTTAGAGTTTACAGGGAATATATATTGAAGGAAGGCATTTTAAAGTGAATTAACAGAAAATACATACAGCCCAAATCACAGCTTGACTTCAGCCTTAATGAGTAATAATTCTGTTGGAAAAAACAAGCCAAGAATTTCCATCTTGGGGACCGCAGTTTCCTCTCCCTCCCAAAGGATAAATTCCACTCAAAATATCCTGATCCCTTCTAAGAACAAAGAAAAGCTTCCTCTTGGTTATAAAGCTGCATTTTGTAAAATAAATTTTTGGAAAAACTGCATATACTGCAAATGTGGTTTCAGCCTCTAGTATCTTTGAAAGTCCAAGTGCAAAAACAAAAGTAACTACAGGGACTGCATTTAAAGGACATGCATGAGATTGATAACTTCCAAGACGGCCAAAACCTACCCTGTGCTAATGTTCTGAGATAAATTTGTAAGTCCAAAACATCTTATGATGTAGATCTCCAGAAGCCATCCGGCACACACAGAATTTGAATATAAACCCAAACATTAACACAAAGAGATTTTGAGAATAAGCTGGAAGTCATGAGCAGATGCCTCAGCATGGGGGGAAATTAGAAATATAAATATGCAAAACTGAAAAGCAAATATTTTGGAAACATGTTTGAAAATTCCATATTTTCAACAGATAATGAACATGAGCGTATTATATTTTCTTTCCAAAAGACTGAGAACTTTTGTATATATTTACTAATTATCTATTTTAATTTATACTTGTAAAAGTGTGAACTCTAGGTTCAGATTCATGCAAAGACTAAAAATATTTGCCAGAATAGATAACGGGACAAAGCTGTTTTTACCCAGTATTAGTGACAGAAGAAGATCCAAGTCCTAGAGATAACAGGACACTAAAATATGGGCTACATAATTTAAAATGCAAGTAGATGTCCACAGCATGTATTCATAAAGAACTTCATCTCAATTTGGTGTTTAACTTGGATTAAAAGCATGATGCTAACTGTCCAGGGCTGAGGTGTCAGAAAATTCATTTGCTTATTTTTTTCTTTATATTTATGCAAAGAGATTGCATAAGCATGGAGAATGTGTCGCTAGCCCTAAGTCATTATCTTGGAAATTATCTTATCTAACAGTCTTATAATTGTTTACTATAGTTTATAATTAGTGTATTGTGTGTGCATGTATGTGTGTGCAGGTGCACATCTGCTTATTCATGCATCTGTGTATGACATGCATATCATAGCATATGTGTGAATGTCAGATGACAACCTTGGGTGACAGTGCTTGCCTTCCCTTTGTTTGAAGCATGGCTACTTGGCTGTTAATAGCTGCATATACCACACTAACTGGCCTTAGTTTGCAAGGAACACCTTGTCTCCATCTCCCATATCACCATAGGAGGATTCAGATTATAGACGTTTGGGAGCCACACGGCCTGGAGTAATGAGTTTGAATTTCCGTAAACTTTGAGTTCTCCCACTTGCGAGGCTCTTTATGCAGTGAGCCATCTCCCCAGACCAGCTTTGCATCTTCAAAAGGGTAGCACATCTCTTCTTCTGTGGTTCCAAAATCAAATATGCAGAGGTACAGTGGAGCATTCTCTGTGATTGTCCAGTGTGAGTGTGTGGAAGGAGCTAATCACGGAGCTGGCATCGCTCTCAAGCCCCTAACTTGTTACCGTAGAATACTGAAAAGTGTCCACCAGCACTGAACTTATGGTTCCCATGTAAATATTGGCACAGTGTAAAGTCAAGAGAGACATTTACTCCCAAACTGAATTATGTTAGGAACATTTTGGAAAGAAATGCATAGTAAACCATTATGGAAATTCTAATAGGTTCCATTTCCACTTTGGATGTTTTTAATTCAACTTTATCAGTTACAAATTCAGTTGAGTTCATTCAGCAAAAGAGAAGGCAATTTCTTTTGATAGAAAGCATGGAAGCACCAGGTCTCAGAGATTAACCGGGGATCAATCTGATCTTGAGCAACCATCCTTGTGGGCACTTGGAAACATCTGTATTTCATCAGGCACTCCAGAAAATGCAATGCATTCCACAGAGGGAAACTGTCCTCCAGCCCTTCTCCCTTTTTAATGGAATGTTTTACCAAGATTTGCTTTCTATGTTTGACAGAAAATAAATTACTAAGATAGAAGAGATTATCTAAAGATGTGTGATCCTTCCAGAGAAAGTTAACATGAGCTGGACAAGATCGGCATTTGGGATATCTAAAAATACAAATGCTTAGGTGGCTGTCTAAGGCAACCAGAAGGTTTTTGAGTGTTGGACTTTTTTTTTTTTGAGAAATAAAAACACAAACATATTACTCCAGAGACTAATATTATAATTGAGTCCAGTCTAATCCCTCAAAATAAATGTTATTTATCTCCTAAAGCTATTATTTAAAGAGCACAGCTTCAAGAATAAGGTAAAAATAAGGCTAATGAGTCACAGAGCCCAAGAAACAGACATTTTGTGCAATTTGAAAATAAGGATCAATGTGCAATACTACATTTTGAGGGGACATTTCAGGGTTCTCTTTGATGTGTACTGGGTCATGACACCAAAGAGAATATTCACTGTCTAATCTGCCAATACTTAGTGAGGTGAAATATAATTTTGGTACAGTGACAAAAAAAAATAGCTCATAAAATAGCATTTCCCCTCTATACTAATACTGCCTTCCCCTTCTAATATTTTTAATATCAATCACTAAAAATAAAAAAGAATCTGTGGCCATGAAAAATGAGCAGTGACACCCCACCTTATCCCTAAAAAACACATCCATTTTTCTAATAATGTAAGACGTGGTCAGTTTGGTTCTTCGGGGTGAGGGGGGGGCGGGTGCGGATTGTATGATTAGTCCATGTTCTGTGTCTTTTAAAGGCGGGGACATGGCAGAACTGGTGCAAAGTCTTCATGTTAAACATGTGCTTTAGATATTCACATGTAAAATTCTTTTGGTCATGCATAGTTTTTAAAAAGAAAATGAAGCCCAAATGAGAGATGACAGCAATTGAAGAAATGAAAGAAAAGCAAGCGGTATCAATAGTCAGAGGTAAAGCTTTTCCTGCAGAACTCACTGCCTACGAGGCAAGGGCTGGGACGCGGGACGTGACTGGAAACGTCATGTATGAGAAGACAAGAACACAAATTATCTGCGGAAGTTAATCAAGGTGTTTCCATTCTTCAAACCGATGCAAACATTTTGCTTTAAGACACTTTTAGTATTTTCAGAATTCTGAGACGAGCTCCTGGTTGAATTATCCCTTTTAATGCTTATTTAAAACGTTTATATAATTTAAAAATTTAATTATATACATTTCTCACATGACAGTAGCCACATTTGCACACATATATAAATATACATATGCATCGACACACACATACACACACACACACACACACACACACACACGAGTCTAGCCAACTGGACAACTACTCTCAGCTTGTCCTCCTGTACCTGTATTCTCCTTTTTTTTTTTTATTTTACTCTCATGTAATACTTCAAGTGAAACTGATTTTTCAAAAATACATTGTGTTCACAAATCATTTTTCCCTTGAGTTGAGAACATAGTAAAATTAAAAGACTTGTCCTGTTAACTTTTTTTCTCATTAATTATGATATGCTAGAATAACAGCTAGAGATAACAAAAAGCATGAGTTCCATGTCACTGAGCTTAACAGAAAGCAAAGAAACACTCCAGTACATCTCCTGGTGCCTTATAGATGCCTATTAGAAGACACAAAACCTATTTTAAATCTTGAGATAGTACCAGCTGCCAAAAAAGATTCTCTCAAAATTAAATGTGTTATTGTTACAGTTGATAA
The DNA here is from genome assembly GCA_028555095.1 of Dicrostonyx torquatus. Taxonomy (NCBI): domain Eukaryota; kingdom Metazoa; phylum Chordata; class Mammalia; order Rodentia; family Cricetidae; genus Dicrostonyx; species Dicrostonyx torquatus. The sequence goes on along the minus strand of JAQHUG010000225.1, from coordinate 2,295,536 downwards.
TAAGCAGCAGGTGTTCCTTGATTTTAAAAATAAATCAGCCATCTTGGAGTTTGAGGATATTAATAAATGAAATTTTCTGTGAACTTTAGAAAATAAGAGAATTTCATATTGGTATTTTTGTCTTAGAACTTTCTGGCCTCTGGTTTAATCTATGTTCCTAGGTTTCTTGACACCATTTTAAGAGACAGGAAGTAAACCCAACTTCTCAAAACACTGTATCTGTCATACAGGACATTACAGAACAGCCCAAAAGAATAAAGTGCCCAGATCATCTACAGCTGTGAAAACTTTCATAATACGGATTTCATATACCCAGAGATATTTGGGATTCAACCTTAACTTGTACAAATATAAGGTGATCTGGAAGAAAACGTTTTAAAGATGTGTAACGGTGACCAATATTTTCTTTTCTCCCCCAACCCCAACTCCCTTTCCAAATCCCAGTGTGGAAATCCTCTGTAGAGTGTAAGCAGAACTCTGAAAATTATATGACTGTTAGGGAAGGTTTGTGGAAAAATAGAGACACACACTCAAGCACATGCATGCACACACTCATGCTCACATGTGCACACACAGAAAAGGGACAGGCAAAGGCTGTGGCAACAGCCGGGAAAAAAGTATAACTAAGTGCCAAATGGCAAAGGAGGGTGGCGACATTAAAGCCCAAGGGTTCAGGGAAGGGAAAACCAACGCAGGAGCAAGTTTCTGCAGGCACCAGGGTCTTGGAAAGACTGGGAAACCAAAACACCTGGGGCTCCCTGGCTTCTCTGAGGAAGATGAGTTTTTAGAGGAAGTTTCACTGGTGACACTTTTAAAGCCATCAAGCTAGCTACCTTTTTGTTGTTCTTATACCAGAGAGTTCAAATTACCTCAAATCATGGAGGCAATTATCACTTTGAAGTTGGGGATGAGGCTCCCAATGAAGAAAGGCTGCCACCACCAGCACTCTGCCCCCTCACCCACCTCTCGAATTTCTCGGGTATCACATTTTTCATCCTGTGAAAGGGAGCTACAACAGCAATACCCCTTCCTGAACTGCTCTAACCATTCAGTTAATAGGAATCTGGCAACTGCGAGGGATTATTTTCTAACAAGGCCTGAGAATTGTACAATAGGAATAAAAAATTGTAGAAAAAATTTTTTTTGGTCCACGCATATTTAGCACATGCTCTCCCGAAGGCTGATCCCACTATGCCATGAAATTGAATGACAACTCGATTCTAATTTCAAGTTCCTCCTCCCGAACGGACTATTTCCAGGTCCCCACTAAATCCGGAGAGAATTCTTAAATTGGTTTCTTGGGACCCTTCCTGCTCAGTGATGCCCTGATTTACACTTCATAATTTGCAGCCTGCACGGGAGGCGTTCTTGAGCAGTCTGAAGTGAAAAGAAATTCTTACCATAATTAATTTTCAAGGCCACGGGGACCTGGTTATGAGGTTGCTGGGAGCCAACAACAGAGGCGGCAAATGTCGCAATGTCAGAGTGACAGCAGGGTCAAAAAGACGCCGCTCTGCCTACCCTGCCACCATTGAGCTAAAGGGCCTAGTTCCAAAAGATGCAAATATGTTGTCTGATGTCATTTTCAAAAAGCTTTTTTGAAGGTCTGTAGTCCATTGCTGATTTGGCTTCAGTAGCTTCTAATACTACAGTTTGCCCTCTTCTGAAAAGGAACGCACGAGAGAATCTATAGCGCCCACTGATAAACAGTACTTCTATAAAGTACATTATAAAAATTTGCATGACTTCCGAAGTCTTCAGTTGTACAGGAACACATTTGCATCACAAATAGTTTTTACACAGACAGAAAGGAAGACGAAGCTTGGAAAGGAGAGGTATTTACCAGAAGCATTTAAGACAGTATGTTAAAACCTTTTCTCTCTAGGCACAGCGGGATTCATTTCCCAGGGCAATTGCCTAATGGAAGCGCAGAGGTGCAGAGCTGCTGTCCCAATTGGCCAACAACCAATAATAATCCTGTGAGAGGAGAGGAGAGGAGCCTCATACAGACCAAGGGTGGGGTGGGCCGGAGGTGGGGATTCTGGATTCTGCAGGACCACTGTGGCCTTGAGGCCACAGCTAGGAAGAAGCTTGCAAGATGGCGGAGAGGAGTTGAGTTGTAAGTCAGGAACGGATTGCTCCTGGCTGATTAGAAAGACCTCTGACTGTTTCTCTTTTCTTTTGTCCTTGTTTCTCCACGGCTCATTTCATTTTTATTTTCCCAAGAAGCACAAAACAGAGCTGATCCACATGAGGAGAGTAGAAAAGGTGGCTTCTTTGATTCTCCTTCCTGTAGCGCCTCCTTCCTTGCCCTCAATATGCAAAGCAGGGAGAGAGCCATAGCACCCGTAGAGCAGGGAATACAGGGAGACCCCTGATCTAGGGGAAGACGCTAATGTGCTAAGCCTTGAGGATGCCCACTGTGCCCCAGTTGAGGTGACTCCGGGCAGCCACTCACATCGGTAAGCCATGACTTTGAGGATAACAGACTCTCTTTTTCATCAGTGTGGCTGTCAGGGAGGAGAGCATGGACGGGTGATGACGATGGAGATGGAGTGGCGTGGGTGAAGATGGCAGGGAGAATTTCTGATGTTAGGTAATCCAACCTAGTGAGACCTGGTTTTGAGATGCTTTCCTGCTCATGTTGGTACAATCCATAGACTTCTCTCTGAAGGCCCAATGATGAAGTTCCCCTTATCTTTGGAATGACTGGTTATACTTCCGTGGCATGCAACAAATAGCTTGCGGTAGTTTGAATGTAACTGGCCCTCATAATCTCATAGATTGGCACTAATAGGAGGTGTGGCTTTGTTTTAAGTGGGTAGGGCCTTGTTGGAGGAAGTGTGTCATTGTGGGGGCGGGTTCTGAGGTTTGTTATGCTCAGAATACCACCTAGTGTGTCAGTTGACTTCCTGTTGCCTACAAAGTATAGAACTCTCAGCCGTGCCTGGCTGCATCATCATGATGATAATGGACTGAACCTCTGAAACTGTAAGCCAGCCACCACAATGAAATGTTTCCTTGCAAGAGTTGCTTTGGTTGTGGTGTCTCTTCACAGCAATAGAAACCCTAAGACATAGCTTAAATTAAGTTTTCATTTATCATATCAATCATACAACAGGAGAATAAGTATCTGTTTCTAAAACACCAAATTACTTTAGGAGAATCAGGACTCTAATCAAAGCGGCAGCTGACGAGCACATGGGACAGCAAGACTGTAACCATCAGGCAGACTTAGGCAAACTCTGTTTCTCTCACTTTGCATCTTTTTTCTTGGATTTCTCACTTGAAAAAACAGAAACCATACTCTTTTTTCTCAGGCTTCTGTAAATGTTAAGGCCATGCATGACCAACTTTTGTCACAGAGACTGCAGGGTATGTCCAGCAAGTGTTTACTATCTCTAATGATTATTGTTCATAATAACAATACAGAATCATTTCTTATGCAGAAGGTCTTTGGAGTCAGAAGTGGGGGTGTACACGCTTAATCCCAGCACTTGAGAAGCAGGGGCAGATGGAAGTCTGAGGATTCCAGGCTATGCTGGTCTACATAGTGTTTTCTGGGCCAGTCAGAGATACATAGAGTGACCCTGTTTCAGGGAAGAAAAAAAACCAACAATAACAAACAAAGAAGCAAACACAATGCCCAAATATTTGCGAGGCTGGGAAATGAGATGGTTTAGCAGTTAAAGAGCACTGGCTGCTCTTCCAGAGAACCCAAGTTGATTTCTAGCGCACAGAAGAGCTGACAATCATCTGTATCTAGTTCCAGGGATGTAACACTCTCTTCTACGCTCTGAACCAGAAAATACGGTGTATAGACATCCACAGGCAAAGCACCTATACACATAACATAACAAATAAACCTTTAAAGTAAAGGCTTTGGAGACTGAGAATTGTCAGCATTGGTTGGAAGACTTTTTCAAATTTTCCAAAGCATATTTTCAGTGACTCTCTGTCTGTAACCGTTTTCCAGGATTACCTCAACGGACAGAATGTGAGGTAGACGTAAAGCCTGTCAGAGGAATGACAGGTCACATCACAGTCTGAGGATCTATGTACATTTCCATCCTCGCAATGCTAATGTTCTCAGTTCCAGACTCTCCATGACCTCCAACGCTAGAAATCTGAATAATATGATCCTTAGTGTCAACAAACCCTCAGGCTTGGGAATGACTGTCACCCCCAGAAACTCAGTTTCCAGATAAGCAAAGAATATTACAAATCATGTAGTGACGTCAACGGTGCTTCCTGGAGACTGGCTTCCATCACCTACGACCCGATGACCTCACTAGAAAGTGAAATTGTACCAAATGCAGCTTTTGTTTGGTTGCTCAGTTTTCACTCCAACTTCCCCGTCTGCCGCAATCCCGACGTGTAATAGATCAGGGCTGAAATGTTCCCCTGCTTTTTTGGCCTGCTTTTTCCTCACCAATATTTTCAAAAGCATGTTCCCAAGGCAAATCTTAAAATATGCTTTCACGTTTATGCAAGCACCTGCACAGATAAATGTTTGCAAATAATAATATCATGATTCATTTTTATTACAATTTAGGGCAAAATTATAGTCCTCCCCCCCAAATTAGGAATATTAAAACACCATGTGCATGCAAATCTTCAGGAATAAATCCAATGTTTGAAATATAAATCTACATTGTACAGGGATATACAGATATCAGTTACACATACAAAACAAAAATTATCCCCAGTCATCTACATTTCCAATGAACTGTGTTAAAAAAACATAAAGACAACATCAACATCAAAATGATTGACTTCCTGTTTTACTCTGGCTTTGTCCTAGACAGTGAATTTTAGCTGTTCACTCACAGACATTGTGAAAATGTGTCTGTCATTTAGGAAGTAAAACTTACCTCTGGTTTTTGTTCTACCATGTCTTTTTCATTTGTTTCTTGACCGCTATGAACAATGATGTAACAATTTCTTCTCTCAAGGAATTTCTAGTTTTAACTAAAATTTCTTATGGCATAAACATACACACATCAAATACACACACACATATGTATGAGACAGACAGAGAGAGAGAGAGAGACAGAGAGAGAGACAGAGACAGAGAGAGGAAGAGACTTACTATGTACCTGTGTAGCCCCTGGCTGACTTGGCTCTAGTTATATTGACCAGGGTGGCCTTGAACTCATAAAGATCTACCTGCCTTTGCTTCTGCAGTGCTGAGATTAAAGGCATGCATCACCACCTTTTCCTAGGACTCTGTATTTGATGAATACTTTATCTACTATTGTCTTACAAATTAATGTTAATTGCAAAACAATGCAAAGATAAAAATTATACACTTTAGGAAAAAAATGCTCACACACTACAATAATTTAAGTATCTTATTTTTAAATTTGGATTTGACTACTAAGTGCTAAATAAACCTGAAAATGTTCAGTATTGTGGATTATTAACGACCTCGAAGATTTATTGGCCACCATTTTTCCTGCTGTCTGTACACCATACTGGAAAGAGAGACTCACAATCTCCCAGCTTAGGACTTTGTCACTGATATCAGAGATAAGGAAGTGACAAAATGTTGACAAAACAGAATACTGATACCACCAGCCGCGGACCCTATCTATGACTTGTAAGATGGCTAATATTAAAAATAATGTTCACAGGCTTGGTGTACCTTGATCAGCGGGATCTTTTCATGTTGCTAGCAGGGCTTTGCCTGGCTGTCGAAACACATTTACTACTCACCATAAATTCTGTGTAGCAAACACTCTGCCACAGTTATCCTGAGAAGCCAGTTATGACCTTAACAGTGGTCTTGACTGGGACACATGCATATGGTTGGCAACTTTATTTAAATCATGAGCTATTTAATCTCAACTGAACCGGGGGGAGAGAATCCAACCTCATAAGAACCTTGAAAAAAACGGAGTAAATCAAAAGAAATGTTCGACCGAAATAACAACAATCACGAGACAGCCTGATTATGAAAAATCACTTGACTCAAAGAACTTTTAAAGGTTAGAGTTCTATTAGTGTTTTGATTTTTTTTTAAAGAAAGTAATATGAGAGGGGAAACACAGGAAAGAAAAAGATTAATACTTCATTGTCTCCTTGTTTTATTATGTTCACTCCTTTTTTCTGCAGGGTCACCATTTTTGCAGCTGGGCAGAAAGATCACATTCCTTGATGTCTCCACAGGTTTTATATGACAGAGCTCAGCCATACTTTAACTTGAATAACATATTAGGCAGCTGTTGAAAATAAAATGCATTATGGGTATTTGAATGGAGACACCAAGGAGAGGAAAGCCACTGCTCTTGGGACGTGAATTAAGACTTCCCGTTTCCTATATTATTCAAATTTTCACAAATATTATAGCAGCTAACCATGGGGATTCTAAAGCAAGGGCTCCAGGTGCTTTTGAGCTGAGACAAGTTCTTGGTGCTTCTAGAAGCGCACTTAAAAAGTTTTATTTTTAATTAATTTAACATATGGTATGTTGGGGAGATGAGGGGATTGGATTTATTATAACTTGTCTCAGGATGACATGCGTGCCAAACAACTCCTTCTAAATGACTACAAACGGCTTAGTATAACTAACCCATATAAGGTGAAAACAAAAAACAGCAGGTCAAAACTGGGGGGAGGGGGAGACCTCATCTATATTAAATGTCACTTTTCATTTTGACATGATTATTTTTAATTTTAAGAGAGAATAATTTATTTACTCCTAGCGGAGTCTTTTTTCCCTTTTCAGACAGGGTCTCACTGTGTTAGCCCTGAACCTTTCAGATAGATCAGGCAGGCCTTGAACTCATAGAGACTGAGATGGCTTGTCTCTGTCATGCCGGGACTAAAGGGACACTCCACTCGACTTGGTTCCACTCTGCTTGGCTCCATTCTGCTTGGATTTTTTTTCTCTGTTTTTCTATAGACTTGCAATCTGGTACCCTTACATTGTTCACACAAGTTTATCTACCAGCCACATAGAAAAACACAGGTGAGTGAGTCTGCTGTGCTAGCAAACCTTACATTACGTTGGTCTAAAATTTCATATGCATTTTTCCTCCTTGTCTGTTTCTCTTATCATGCCAAGTGAATAAATGAATATATGAAAGCTGATTTCTAGTAAAAAGAAATATTCAGACCGGGCTGCCAGTCAAAAGGTTTATACACACACACACACACACACACACACACACACACACACACACACACCATCATAGATGTATATTAGTTCTTTCTGAATTCAGAGTAAAATCATTTCAGTGCACTAATTTTGGTCATAACATCATATATTTCTTAAAGACATGAAAGTCAAACTAACTTCTCTCCCACTGCCAAAAAATCTATAGCACATTTCCGACATTTGAAATGTTACACTCGCTTTTGGAATCAAAGACCACAATGCCAGAAGGATGACACGCCCAGGCATTGGGATGAGCCAGGAGGCTCAAAAATCACCCCGGTCAGAAAGCATCATCGAAGATGCAGGGAGAAGCTGGCCTTTCCTCTCTCCCGTTTCAGGTCCATCTGAAATCCTCAGGCTTATGCGGCATTAAAATAATTCAAATGCTGTTCAGAACAACAGGATGCCATTAATTAGCATCCAAGGCAGGAAATGTACACCGTGGTTTAGACAGTGACAAAGGCTGAAATCCGGGGACGGGCACCAGTGAAATCGGCTGAATCTCGCTTCATGCTTTCTGTCGCAGTCTTAGATGCTTTAAAGTTAAAAGTCAGCTGATGATCTACTCTGTGACTTAACTTCTTCAGCTATAAACTTGGGATGTGCCTCGTGTGTGGTTTCTGAATAATTTGTTCATATAATACACAAAGAGTAAAGCTTTTGAGGATTTCCACAGTAAATCTCTGTGCTGTGTAATGTGGGTATTTCCTCTCAGGTGAGTTAAAAATAGATAATCTGGTGGCGTCGCTCACAGGAGAGCACTTTCCCAGCAAGTGTAGCATCCTAAGCTCTGTTCTCAGCACTAGGCAGCAAAAATAGGGCTACGACTGTGTGGCCCTGAAATGATGCTGCCTTTGCTTTCCTCTGCACAGTTCAGGAGGCAAGATTTTGTGTGTGTTTTTCATATGTATGTTGTATTGTAAAGATTATTATTTTATCTTGCATGTCTTCCAGTTATTGTCACTTTCATCAAATCTCTTTTTTTAATGTTTTTTTTTTCTGGTTCAAATTCTTAATCCCTCTTTTTAGGTAGCTAACTACTCCAAATATGGTGAACCTAGAGTTTTTCTTTTCTATCAATACTTTTTTTGTCTTAAAGAATATATTTATCAAAAAATTAGTGGTTCTTTTCATCCAGTCTATTTTACTTCTCTTCTATTTTGTTTTCATAATTTCCTTCTTTCTTAAGGGTTGTTTTATTTTTATTTATGTAAACATGTGTGTGTGTGTGTGTGTGAGAGAGAGAGAGAGAGAGAGAGAGAGAGAGAGACAGAGAGAGAGCACATAAATGTCAGTGTCCAAAAGGCCAAAGTAGGAATGTTGGATCCCCTGGAGCTGGAGTTAGTGGTGGTGAGATGCCTGATGTGGGTGTTGGACATGGATGTTGCTTCTCTGCAAGCCATCTCTCTCTCTCTCTCTCTCTCTCTCTCTCTCTCTCTCTCTCTCTCGCTATTGATTTCATAGTCTCTCACTACAGATGTTCAACGTACTAATTTGGAACTAATTCCATTTTATATGCACTGGATTCATCTTCCCCACAAACTAGGAAACTAGAATGTGCAGCTAGGGAGATGGCTCACACTGATCTTGCAGAGGACCTGAGTTGGTTCAGTTCACTGCACCCACATGGGGCAGCTTAAAACTGCATGTAATTCAACCTCCAACATATTGGACACCCTCTTCTGGCCTCTTCAGGCACCGGCACCTACATGCATACACCCACACAGAGACACACAAACATAATTAAAAATAATAAAAAAAAAATAAGGACCAAGTATAGTGGCTCATGCCTTTAATCCCATCACTCCGGAGGCAGAGGCAAGTTGATCTCTGGGAGTCTAAAGTCAGCCTGATTTTCAAGACAGCCCAGATTACACGGAGACCCTGACTCAAAATAAATAAATAAATATATAAATAAAATAGAAAATGAGACTGCAAATCTCAATTCCAACATAATATAAACACAATGAATGTTAAGAAAGCTGGTGCAATCAATGATCATTCTCTCTCTCCCTCCCCCTCTTCTTTCCTTCCTCCCTCTCTCCTGGTGTGGGGGGGGTGCTATATAACATCACTTTGTAGCTTATGATGGCATTGAACTACTTATTGGTGCTTCTCCCTCAGCCTCTCAGGGAGTGCGAAGGTTGCAGACGTGTGTGACTTCACCTGACTTTGAATACTCAAGTGGGATGGGGGATGGGGGTGGGGGTGGGCAGGGTGCCCAGCTCTTATCATCATGCAAGAGAATGCGAAATCCTGGGTCTCCCACGTCCTTCTTTGAGCCCAGCCATTTCTCGCTTCTGCTTCCCTACTGGTGTAATTTCAGTATTTTCCAGCCACTGACATATTTAGCTTGTTTGGAATTATAGATTTAATCTTTTTCCCCTTTTCTTATGTTTCACCTGTCACTGTGTGGTGGTTAGCCAGAAAAAGGTGGGGAGAGGAGTGGGTAAGTCACAAGGGCAGGCTTCCTTGTTTCCTACCTACCCTGAAACAGATCAGCACACACATCAGGCCTCCTCCCAGGAGCGAACTCCAGGCCCCTCCCCTCTTCTGTTAGCTTAACCAAGGACCCTGGTGAACTTAGATTAGAATGGTTGGTCCACTGGAGAGATTGTCATCAAAATGTCTGTTCTTGTTTCCCTTTCTTGCCTCATCCATATGTGAACTCTCCCCCCCCCATAGGGTCTCAGGGGATTTTGCATTTTCAACGGCATTTTACCTGTTACTTTTACAATGGAAAGTTTTGAGACCCAGTGCCTATCCAGGAACCGGGAACTGTAAAACCTGTTTCTAACGAACGACCTGTGAGTTGTTCCCTCTTATTCCTAGAAATAGCAAGACACCTCAGAAAACAATCACCTGGTTCTTCATCTTTAGACAAGAGATGAACGTTTAGTTCAAAGCCTTCCGTGAGTCATTTTACACATAAAAGGGGTGGCGAAAATAGTTATCTTAGTTATTATCAGCAACTCATGTTCCGTGTAATCCGTGTAACGGTGCCTACCTGGTGACTGACAAGTCATCCCTAGGCTCAAGAGTGAGGAAAGCTATGAGGGACAGGATTTAGATAAAGACTCTTGACCACTGGAGCAGGGCTTAGGGATAAGTCCATGGATCAAGCCACTACAGCTGATGGGGACGCACGGCAGGCTAACACTGCATTGTAACTCTTGCCTTATGAAGCCAGCGAGCACACTAAAGCAATGGTAAGAAAAAGAATGTGAACAAAAAGATGACACTCTCTTGCTTTGTGTGCACTCGTCAATAGGTAAAATGAGTTTTAAGGAACAAAGGAATCCATATGCCAGACTAGCAAATCCTATGAGCTTACAAGGAGGTCGGCCATGTCCAGTCATGCCCCATCCCGTGCCCCTGCATCCCCTGTAGGAGGGCTGGGATTACAGATGCTTGGCATGGCAAGTCTGGCATTTATGAGGGTCTGGGAAACTTGAACTCAGGTCCTCATGCTTCAGTAGCATTTTTTTACCCAGTGAGCAATCTCCCTAGCCCTCTGGGACTTCTTTTTGGGCCAGTTCTCCCACACCCTTGCTCTCTGCTGTTAGCCCTGCATCCTTCTTAATTCTCATATTGTGGCGATGGTAACAGAGTTTCAATGCAGAGAGTGAATGCCGTTCATTAGAGTCGAGTCTGTGGCAACTGGAATGTCACAAAATTACTTTCCATGAGGAAAACACCTTTTTAAGAAAAATCAAAGTGACGACAGGCCAACTGGGAGGCACTCGTTAGTAAAGACCTGTAGAGAGAAATCCTGCACGCCCAGAAGAGAAGGTTGACCGCAGCTTGCCCTGGTCAGGCTGACTGCCCTCCTCCTACCTGCCATGGTGTTCAGGTATGCATACTGCCAGCACCACACATGACACTAGGGGAAAGGTCTTTTCCATTCACTTTATCATTTCCAGAACAAGAAAATTAGTCTCTTGCTTAATTAGTCACTATACTCTCAAATATGTCATCATTTTTGGCAACCTTATTGACATTTCTCTACCATCCATGGCTTTTAGACACGGTACAGATGTAAAATAGGATGTGATCTTTGTGTTTTTACAGTAATAGGATGTTTTCAAGAACTGGTCAGTAGCAGAAGAAAATGTTCAGTTGAGGATCATAATACACTCATGAAGGTGCTGTCTTCTGGGTAGATTTAAATATAGCAACGGAACAATCTTTCCCTTCCTTAATATCTATGTGACAAGAGGCCCATGTAAGTACAAGCCTGGGGCAGGGTCCTTATCCTCCAGTTCAGGTGAGCTGAAGTGACTAATGGCGACCAACACCCATGTATACATGGGAAGAGACGTGGTTATCTATACCGCGCTGGATCTGCTCCCAGCAGGGAGGAGAATGAAGCCAAAGCTCCCGAGGCTACTAAAGTCCAAATGAGACCGGATCACCCCTCTTTCGGCTGCTGGCATGAAAGGAAATATGCTCCCTGTGACTTAGACTACAACAGGAACCGCATTTGCTCACAGAAATTGCGTTAGAGTAGAATTGTGCTTTTCTTCTTTTTCTCTAGGACCCAAATGTCTTCTGAGAGATGACACCAGGGGGAGAGCAGGTATGATGAAATGGTCCATTAGATGAAAAGTCACCCCTATGGTAAGACTGAAAATGTCTTGATGGACCAATTTGGCACAGTCCTTACCTGGGCAGAAAGGGTCTCTGGAAAATCCTCTTTGAATGCTGGCAAAGGCGGTTGCTAGGAGCCACAACTATTTGCCCTACGCTTCACTTTCTCCTTCTTTCCTTTGGGGTGTTTGCCTCATTCGTCAGCGAGGATGAAGCAATTTCCAGTTATCGGAAACCTCTGCTTGCCTTTGTTTATCTGAACCCTCAACTGCCCCTGGTTATCTGAAACCTGCCCTTCTGTTGCTGTGACCTCGGAGCAGACATGCCTGAGGTTTAACTTCTTGATTCAGTGCCCAACCTGCTAGCCTGGGAAGAAAGGGGCTGAGGCAGCAAACAGGTCATCTTTCTGTAAATGCTTCCCATGAGTAACACTGCCGGGGAGGTGTGGGCTGAGCAGCGAGGACGGTTCATCACTGAATGGGAGAACTGGATTCTGTGTACACTAACCCCACCAAATTCTACCCCCACTCAGGATCTACAGTTGAAAATCAAAGCAGGGATGAGAGCTTCATGGAGCCTCTCCTTTCCCTGAAGAAAGCGGTTAACTGTCGCAGAGGGACGGAAAGAGACATTTTCTTCAGTAGTGTAACCATAGGCAAGGAGTCCATGGTCCTAAGGCAACCTTCCACACTCATTCCAGCAAGCAACCCTAAGAAAACTCATTGTGTCAGCAGAATAAATATATACATGGGTCTGGGGGAGGCAGGCAGTTGAAAGCAGAAGGGGAACTAGCTAAAAAGAGGAAAAGGAAACTGTGGGAGTTAAGAAGAGACTGGGAAGGAAATTGGAGTTAGATATGATCTAAATATTACATGCATGAAAACGGTTAATGAAACTTGTCATGTGCAATTAACATGTGTTAATAAAAGAGGTAACATGACCATAAAAATATATCTCCTATTACTCTTTGCTTCCCAAGAGGATTATGAGAAGAAATTCAAGGGTTCTTACTTTGACAAGTCAGGCATTAGAAAGGATAACTCTATTTTTCTTTCTTTCTTTCTTTCTTTCTTTCTTTCTTTTTTTTTAAAAACCTCTTTAATCATGTCATATTTAATTTCAATATTCTGGGTATAGAGAGATGACTCAGCAGTTCAGAGTACTGGTTGCTCTTCCAGAGGACCAGGGTTTGATTCCCAGCATCCACATGGCAACTATAACTGTGACTCTGATTCCAGTCTCTAACACATGATGCTCAGACACACATGCAGGAAAAAATACCGATATACATAAAATCTTAAAAAAAAAAGGACACTTAGTCATTATGGGAGGAGAGCAATGGTAAGAGAACAGTTTGTACTAGTTGATTCTTTTGTTTGATTATGTGGGGTCCCAAGTATCAAATTCATTGCCAGTGTTGGTAGCAAGTGTCTTTACCATCCTAGCCATCACATGGGCCCAAACTGTCTAAAGAGGCAAAGTGCTGTTTGCTATTAACCAACCACAGCCAGCAGCTGTATTGAGTTCTAATTCCTAACCATCCCACATTTACCGCGTGGACCTGTCGAGAATTCTTTCTTCTCTCTTGCAAGAATGTGACTCCTCCAAGTTCACCCTTTCAGATAAATGTCTGTAGCTGGACCTAAGGATTTCCTCTAGGGAAACCCAACTATTCAGCCAATGAGCTTAAAAGTACCCCAGGATGCCCCAATACGGCCTATATTTCTGGCTGCATTTCATTTATGCTTTACTGTCACAGAAGGGAGTATCTATTAAGGATTTAGAGGAAAGGGCTTCTGGGAGGCACAGGTAATAAATTGGTGTTGCTTTCACGGAACTTGGAAGAATTTAAAGTTTACATATAATTGTTAATTTTTATCTCTGCGTTTGCAATGATTTACTAGCCACAGGACCAGAAGAGGAAAACCGCCACTTCGGTATCATATCTGCTTTCTGCATGTCGGGGGTTGGGCTCTGGTCCTGTTCACATTTTCCCACGGTAGTAAGATAAAGAGTCGGGGTAAAGGATGAGGCAATGTCTGAAAAGGAAGTTGAAGGTATTTGAGCGCAGGAGAGAATTTATAGAAACAGGTGGTATTTTGCTATCACACACAAGAGAAAACTATCAAGGTGAAATATGTACACATTTCCATGCTTATTAACTGAGAAAAGGATTGCCAATGCTTTGGCATCACCAGCCTAGACTTTAATATACCTTTTGACAATAATAGAAGGAAGATTGGAGAATGAGGAATGGATATCTGAAGACAGCATAAAGCAGCCAAGGTACTAGAAAACTAGGTCACTTGCTAATGATTTATCGGCATGTCTTTCTTAAATGACGAAATATATTTTGAACAAATGTCAATTTCATTATGACAACTTTTAAAATTCAGAGTCATTCTTTATAGCTTTAATATGTTCCCTTCCCAAGTCTTCCTTCTTCCTGAAGGTCAGCTGGTAGCAAAATCCATTCATTCATTCACTCAGCCAATGCTTGAGGTTCTGGGTCCCAACAGTGTCATTTGGTTACAATGTTACGAAAAGTAACAAACAACATGACATTTCCTTTCTTGTTAGAATGACATTATTTAAAAAATTTGAACTACTTACTATCAGCTTTTTCTTTATAGAGGTTTCAAGGGTCACGCTTGCCTGTAATACGTTATTTTGACGTATTTTGATAAATTTGGTTGCTGTGTGAAATGAAGCGGCTGACCCTGAGAATCGCTATTCATCTTTAAGTGGGTATATCTCGGCTGTATTAAAATTTAGCCCAAAGGATGATCCAACAAAAAGGTAAAGAATAAAGTAAAATACATTCCTGCAAAGATAACACAATGTTCACTCCTTCTTATCTTCTGGGTCTATTCAATATGAAGAAATTAAGATTTTGTTTTGTTCACTTTTGTGAGTGTTGTTTGGTTTTTCTTTAGTCTTTATGCTAGATGCCTGTCCATCAGGGTTTGGGGTTAAAACCTGGCCTCAGGTAACCATGCAGTAGGGCAAATAGAGAAACTTCACATAGCCAACCCTTTTATTTACAGTCTATCGGCAGAAAGCTACCCTCCCAAATAACTGCTAGTA
>JAQHUG010000225.1:2200727-2280499 GCA_028555095.1 Dicrostonyx torquatus | reverse complement strand
GTATCTAGTACCTCGTACATGCTATTGAGTGCTTTCCCACAGAACTAAGACTTGCACGTATTCTTGTTAAATTCACAACCTTGGATACGTTTTCATCACTACACAAGGGAAAACATCAAAAGAAACGTTAAAGAGTAAGTCAGTATGTAGGTTGGGCTCCCTCTCTCACCAAAATTACACTTTGTCACGCATATAATAAATATAATAAGATACAATGATACGATATAGTATAGCATAATATACGAAGCTTTCAGGAGAGTGAAGACAAGTGCCGGAGGGAGATGGGCCAATGCTTTTGAAATGAAGACGGGGGCAATTTTTGCCTTATGGGAAGGCAGTGGAAGCTGACAGGGGAAAACTTTCACGAAGCCTTCCAGTTGGAAGCACTAAGTAATATACTTAGTACCTGATCCAGGTTCTAAGTACTAGGGATGGTTTTCCAATACAGTCATGAGACATACAGTTTGGTATTCATGAGAATACCACGAGACAAAAGGCTCCTGAGCAGCGGTTTCCAGCTGCCTTCTGAAAGCTTCCATTCCCCTGAGGGAGAAGGCAGTTGGTTGCCCATGGGGAGGCGTCAGCATGGTGGCTATTGAAGACGAAGAGCATCCGGTGAGACACTGGTGATGGTCCTACACCTTGGCCTTGGCTGCCGGTTTGTGGTCCCACTTCTCTGGCTGTGTTAGTGGGCAGCTATAGAGTCTAATCTAAGTGTACGTGGAAGGGGCTCCCTTAGCGTTGTCCTGCTTGAATACAATACAACAGAAGGTGTTAATTAATGAACAGGCTTCATCCTCGCGCTGCCGCTGGGAGCCTCCTTAACTCAGATCTCAGACCGAGAAGCCCAGGGCTCCACGATAGCAAAGGCTTGACATTTTTAATCAGTCTAGCTGTACCGCCTGCACACATGACGTGTCAACATGAGAAAGTGGAAACACTGTCTTTTCAGCTTCCAGTTCTCCGTGCTCTGATTAGGCACACACTGTCAGCTTCATTTGTACTTGATCCATAAAAAGAGTTACATCGTGATTTTCGCTTCCGACTCTGGCAAGCTGTATCGATGGCTGAGAGGGCCGTGTTAGCATGGCTGCTATTAAAAACTCCACATTTGTTTTTTAAAGTGATGAATTACTTTCCTTTGTAGGGGTCGTTTTTCATATTCCAAAATAATATTTCTGACCTTGGGGAAGATTTAGATTGAATACTCTCCGTTACCCATTCATAGATGGTCCACATTTAGGCATACACTGAAAAACTGTTAAGAATTTCATATTTAATAGTCCTCATGACACCTAACTGTGCTGGATAAAGGAGAGACTGTGATTATTCTTTTACTAAAAGAAAGAGGGAAGCAATATGTCAGGAGTCCTTTTAAAATCAGACTGAATTGATGATGATTGATAAAAACAAAACAGCAAACTCTGCTACACAATGATAAAAAAGCCCAGATTCTTACTGCTGATTAAGAAAATAATCTCTGGGGCTAGGGACACAACATGTGCTTAGCATGTGCTAGGCCTGAGGTTCAACTACAGGGATGGGGGGGGAGGAAAGGAGAGAGAATGATAGGGAGGGAGGGAAGGAGAGGAAGGATTCTTCATAACACACCTCTTAAACCAAACTTTTGAGGGGGTAAGAAGGCACCTGTCTTAGCATAGAGTCCCCACTACATTCGGAGAAACAGATACCAGCTAATTTACTCTGCAGAAGAAGAGATGATAGACGTAATTCCAGCCAATGCTCCAACTGCGTGTCACTGTCCTGCTCATCACACGGGGGGTCCCTCCCCGCCTAGAGTCTTCCCAACAGGACAGAATGTGAGGAGATGCTATTCTCGTCTTTGCACCCACAGCTAAGATGCAGCGATTCAAGCCCACAGCAAGTTACAAGGAGTAGCAGTGTGGGGGGTCCTTCCCAAACAGATGCGCAATCTTTTATTTCTCACAGACCTTTATATTGTTACAGCTGTACTGTCATTACAATTCAAAATAATTCCTTATGCTCTATTTGTTCGAACTATGAAAGGAGCGTCACTGTGCCTTTGTAAAAATGTCTTACTGGAGAGACCTCATTCTTGACCGATCAAGCCTAGGACAGGACATCAAGCACACTTCGCTTGACTAAACTGCCATCTTCCATCCCTTGTCGGGTGAGAGGAATATTGAATGGTACGGCTGTAGAAATGTTCCAGATTATGCTGGTGTCAAGTCTTTGCCACTAAATACACATGTCACTAAGGCCAGCCAGAATCTGAAGCTGAAAAAAATAATAGAATTGGAATGATTCAAAAAATATCAGTAGCAGACCAGCTTTGGGACAAAAAAATATTTCCATCGTGTGTGTGTTTTCTCTTAGCTTCAAACCAAAGTTATCAGAGAAACAACCACTTCAGCCAAGAAAATGGGAGGTTTAAAAAAATACCTTATTTTGGGGGTTTTGTTGTCTTTGAAATTATATTGAAGAATCACGTAGCTCACAATAATTTGAGTTGTCTCATGAAACACCCCTTAGACACACCAAAATTATTAGTGTAATTTCTTTCACCTCTTTGTTTAGGGCATAACTGTGGGAAAAGAAAAATCCTAACCTACTATAGCAAGCAGGAAGTTTTACCCACATAAAAATTCCAATGGAAACCAACCAGCTCTCTTATTCTCCAAAAGAGGAGGTGGGGGTATATTAAATTTTCTTTTAAGCTCACTGGAAAATTTTCATTTTGTACACTTTGATTTGTGTTGGACCACGGATAGACACATGTTTATTTTGATGGCTGGTTATGTCTACATTGGCGCAGAAAGCCGACTACTGCACGGACGTCAGTGAAAACACACGAGGCTTTGAAAGTCGGCGCTGACCTTGTTTTTACTGTAACAGCACCCCATCCGCACACAGGCAGGAGGCATGTGCAACAGCTATCCAAAAAAGGACAGGGATGTAGCTCAGGACTAGTAGATGTCTGCACCGTGTCTTGGGTTCTATACACAGCACTGGAACAAAAAAAATCACTGACGAGGGACACGTATCCCCAAGCCTGGCATCTTGTCCATTAAATCAGAAATATCAAAGGCCATTTCTCCTTTAGTTTTGAATGAAATAATAAAGCAAAGCAAAGCAAGGGACACGTGTGCTTTCATGTTATAATAGGGAATGATGGGGCAGTTCTGAGCTTGGAGTTAGAGGTGAGCCCGTTCCCAGAAGCGGGAGCAGTTCTCACATTGTCTCTCGCGGATGTTGGGAATGTCAACAGATGGATGGGGAACACCTCTGGTCTGTCACATGATTCTGGCAACTCCTCCACTGACCTCTTATGACCTCTGACCTTTCGTCTTTGCTAACAGATGCCTGCACATCCTGTCTAGCGCAGAGAAGATATCAAGTGGAGTGGGCTACTGAGTAGACAAAGTGCTCTCCAGGTGGAAGGATGGACGTGGACCTTGTCAGTCCCTTCCCCTGTACCTTACATCCCTCTCTCGGGTTCTGCACATGCAGCCGAAGTTGCCGAGAGAAGAGAGAAAGCAGGGTGTGCAGTGTTAAGCGAGCACTTGAAAGCATCCTGCTCCAAAATCTAAGAAAATTGAATGCTCTTATGTTCAAGCTGTCAAAGAAACCTTTAGGTTCATGGCAATTGATAACAGACAAATGCAAGAGAAATTCACATTATGAGATAATAAAACCTGACTCGATGTCTCACTTAATATCCGTGCTCATCTGTGGCCCTGAAGAAAATCCTGAAAACCATTTTGATAAAACATATGTTGAGTTGGTCTCAGTGGAGAATGATTGAAAGCTTGCACCATGTAATTATTATAAAACAGCACACATCTGGTACAAAGTTTGGCCTTATAGCAAACGTGATTTAGGACAAAGTGAGCAAGCAGACTTCTGGCCTCGTGGATGTCTTCGTTGACAGTATATAGAACGAGCTCCATTTTCCTCTGAGTTCATGATCTACCAAACATAGTTCACTTCACAATGGAGTAACACCAAATAATTAGGGCATAAAAGCCAGACAGCTACTATCTATTATTTCCAAAACTCTGTGGCAACATAAACTTACACAAAGCAATCGAATTCCATGGGAAATACAAATGAAGGAATGTGGGAGATTTATTTACAAGTGACCTTTCCACTCAAGAAAAACTAAGGTCTCTGAGAAACTCTGGCATAACGTGCACAAGAGTTTATCTCTAATCATCATCAAGAAGAAACTCTAAGCAGAGCGAAGACTCAGCTAATGCACTCTGCATCCGCTGGAGCAGGAACAGGAGTGGTTCTGTCTCTAATATTTCTCACCATCACTATAGCCATCTGTCCGTCATGGGTCAGATCCACTGCGTGGTGTCAGTGCAGGCTTGATCCGTATTTATATTTATCAAATAAGATCTCGAAGCTGGCAATGTCTGGCTCTTTGTCTACCCCATGAGTGTAATATGAGTCCTTTATTAACTTGATAAATAAAAACAACAGGATATTACTTCATGACCCCTTCTAAGTAAACACGTCTCTGAGGACCAAGGGGTTTTATACAAGGCAGAGGGGGGCTTTCTGTAGCGAGATAACACCAGTAGGGATCAGTGAGAACCCTCAGAGCTTCCTTAATTTGAAAAATAGCTTTAAAACTGTTTGCATCGTGAATCTTTTAAAGATTCATTTGAAATACATGGCTCTGCTATTTATTATACTTTGTTAGACTGGGAAATTGTTACAAGTTTATCCATCTTCTGAATTTTATATTTTTTTAATTCACAAAGATGTTACGTCTTAAAAATAACTCTAATGTTATATGTAATATGCTAGTTTTACAATGTCAACACCACTTGGAAATAAATGAAATGAGTCTTATTTAGCCAACACACAGTGTTTTATCGATATACAAACAGAAAAATGTCGTGCAATGAGATGATTAGGAAAAACACGAGCTCCGTGTCTTAAAGGTTATCCATTTTAGGTTACAGTAATTGATCCCAGTCCCTTCAAATGTTTAAAACATTCCAAACCCTCCGCCAAATGTTGAAGGAAGAACCCTGCCAGAATTTCAGTACAGAAAATTTTAGAAGGCTGTTCAAATCCAAAGACAAGGGAAAATATATATTATTGCTGAAAGTCGTATGTGTGCTCTGCTTTCCAATGAAAACCATAGCCAAATAAGCTTTCATTAAATTGGAACACGATGACAAATACTGAAACTGAAAATGCATATAGCAAATTGAAACATTAAACATTACATAAGGTCTCTAATGTATAAGGAAAAAAATCGAGACAAAATAAAAGGAAACATTTTCAAAGTCTTCACAGCTCTTTCCCCATTTCCTCAAGATACCAGGGTAAAATAGGTAAGGTGATCTTGGGAGCTCAACCCCGGGTTTTAAAACAGCGAAGGAGAAACGCTGGTTAATTCATAATTGACACTGCCGTGAGGCTACAAATGCAGAACCTCTTTACAGTGGTAGCAAATGCAGCCTGTCTGGAGACCCTTTTACTGCAGGCAGGTGAGGTGACACACTGCCAGGAAGCTACCCGCCATAAACGTCACTCCGACAACAGCAGCGTGTTGTATATAACGCTGGAAACTGGCAGGCAAGAAATGATTGCATTGCACAGCCGCTTGCAATGTGCTTTCCATCCTCTAGGAAGGTTACGACAGAAACTGAACAAGGAGTATACTGTGCAGCTCAAATGGGCCGTGGCGTAATGCAAAGATTACCGGGGAAACCTTGCTTTGTCTGAGTTTCGAGAAGAAAGCAGAATTGGAAGTATTCCTTCTGCTCAAGTCGTTGAACTATCGCTCATCGGTGCTGCGAAGAATACTGACAGCTGATTGTCAAGTGCAAAAACTTTCCTCATCAACCCAGCATACCAGCTACAACATGTACCAGAGACCTTTGCAGCATATGTTGACTCGGGGGGGGGGGAATCAATATTGACAGATCCCGCCCATTTGCCCTCATTGTAAGGAAATGGTTAACAGTCCCATAGCTCAGGTGGAAGGCCTCTCTATAAGGATACAAACTACTGGCTGTTTGAAAGATGAAAAAGCTACCCCTTAGGAATTCTAAAACAGTGTCTCCACTCTTTCCAATCCAGAATATTTTCCTAAGACTATTTATCCTAACAGTGTTTTAAGTAGGGTGCCAATTGGGCGGTTGAGATCTAATTCATTTAGATCCCATTGAACTATTGCAGACTGCACGCAATGATTTATAAGCACGTAGGCAATGCATCGTCACACTAATTGTTCTTCCTACAGTGCACAGACTAGCTTAACAGCCCGCAGAAGACTGTACTTCAACATCTCAAGACCAAGTTCAGGACTGCGCATGGAATAAAAACAAATAGGCAATCAATACTCACTGGATTGGGCCGAGTGAACCAAGATGAAGAGTGGGCAGTTACCTACTTTAACTCCCAAGTGATAGGTCAAGCTTTCTGACTTATTCTGCATAGGGTTCAAGGTGTTGTCCCATTCAAGAAGATCTTATCGAGTGTTTTCTGATGCTAGTGTAATAACTTGTTTTCATCCACACACCCCACCTAGGAGTGGGGGTGGGGATGCAGGGAGCATCTCTTCATTCATTGCTATTCCTGTAGCAGGATCTGGTTGACCAGCTGGCTGCCGGGTAAGTCAGTCTGCAAATGTGATCTCTTCCTTTGACAATCACATTTCCGGTCTTCAGTTCTGGTCCCCTCAGAGACAGAGGCATTCTAGGCACAGTCCACGTGCACAGCCATCCACAGCCCAAGGCTTGGGTGCATTTTAGTAAAGGAAGCATCACGTGTGCAGGTTTAATGTCTAAGGGATTCAGTAGCCAGTGCCTCCGCACCAGGTAGGTCCACCCTGCGGTCCTATTTAATTGTCAATGGGTCTTTGTTTTGCTTGTAGACACAGAGTCATTGTCACCAGACACTTTTTACTCAGATTTTTATTTTCATAAGGCTAGCACACCGATTTCTCTAGGCTCCAAGCCCTTCACTGGTCCCGCATTCCAGACGTTCTTAAAACAGAAAAGGAAATCCTGTCGTGCTGATCATGCCTTGCCAAGCCTCGATGACATCAGAGTCAGACTCAGCTTAGCCCCTCTGCATAATGATCAACTTACAAACATAGGGCGCAGAACATGGCGATTTGAAGCCATGGTTCTCAGCTGTGGTGCCCACACTGGCAGTATGTGCATCCATGACTCCTCAGGCCCGTCCAAGACCCACTGCCGCAGACACCTGGGGAGGAGCTGGCAGTCTGCCTTCACAGGCCGCACTGCAGCCTAAGAATTCCAGGTGTAGAGAGCCAGCGTGGAGAGGAATATCCAAATTTGAGAACCGGCTTCAAAGCCTTTGTTTCTGTGGGGTCCTGGATGAGGACTTTTCTGACTTTCTCTGGGCTCAGACAGCTCTTCCAGAAAGTGAACATGAAATGCACAGCAGAGTTAATGAGACTACTTCTCATGGCCTCTGGCCATCAGCAAGCACTCATAGCGACACATATAAAATAAGAAAACGATTTTATAAAGAAGTTGTAGATACATTCAGAGTCTTTTTAATCAAAATACAACAATAAATAGTTTTCGAATAATGCATAACATGTCTATTAAGAAATATACCTTAAAGGTTGGTGAGGTGGCTCAGCAGGGAAAAACATTTGCCATTGAGCCTGATGGCCTGGGTTCAGTCCCAGGGACCCACATGAAGAAGAAGTAGAGAAAGCCTTCAAGTTGTCCTCTGAGTTTCACATTCACACGCGCGCACACACACACACACACACACACATCACACACACATACACAAATTACAAGCAAAACGCAATGAAAAGAAACATACCTCATGACAGTAATAGCTATTTTTGCTTGCTTATCTTCTACCAATTATTACTGTTGATTTAAGAACCACGATTATCCTACATAGTAGACACTGTTGGCTCCATTTCCTTTCATAAACAAAGCATCTGAGAGATGGTGGAGGGGGTTAATGTATAGATGAAAGGCTCGTCCTTCTACACTGTAGCTGTAGGATTAAAACTCAGGGCTGTCTGCCTCCGAAAACCATTCTTAGGCTGTGTCTAGACATGTGAGCCTCCGTCAGAACACAGAAACCTGACTAGGACCCCACACTCCACAAAGCTGTGCGCCTGCTGGAAGACAGCCAGACACAAATCCAGGTGATGAAAGGAATGGACAGAGCGATGGATGAGAAAATGAGAGAAGCTCAAATGTGCTTCCATGGAGGAGGGGGAGAAGGGAGACGACAAACGTTTGCAGTGGAAAATGGAATTATTAGAATGCTTGAAAATAACCATTTGTGGAGAATTAATGGGTTCAGTTAGAAGACCAGGAAATTTTCGGTAGGATCTTCCCCTCCTCCTCATCACCCCCCAAACAATTTTACCTTGAGGAAATGCTGGATTCTAGCAACTCAGAAAGAAGTGAAAAACGATCACTGGGGGCCTTTCAGAGCATCCTGACAAATGGGCAATAGAATAATTCCACACAGTCAGAGAGGAGGGGAGACAGAGAGACCTCTTGGTCCTTGTCAAACTTTAATTTTTATGTTTCATAAATAAAACATTTTTATTTTTAAAAAGCATATCCATTAATCCTTTTAAGGTTCTTGGGTCTCTTGACTAAATAATGTGCTTAAAAAAAACCCTTTAATGTATTCATTTTAACCCACTGAGTATGGAAGTAACCCCCAAATGCATGAACAGAAGAAAAATTCAAGACTTTCCAACATAATAGCTCAGGCTGAAAGGGAGGCATGGGCACCTCTGTTAAAATTATGCTTACCAGGTAGCATGCTAACTGAGTGTTTTCATTCTTCGTAGTTAGCTATGAGGACAGAACCTCATCCAGAGACATTCTTTTAAATTTTATAATACTCTACTAATTAATGCTCCCCCAAAGTCTTTCAGATCTCTTGTATTTCATTTTGATTTGGGGGATGACTCGGTGTGTTAGGAGGATGTGCTCCAACTTCCCAGGCTAATCTCCTAATGGGTTAATTTTCTGAAGGAGCCAGGTTTACGCAGGAAGCTCAGCTCCACTCCTGAGATGCTTAGTCCGGCCATTTGTTTCACAAGTGTCATATCAGGGACAAAATCAATGTGTTAAGAATTGTCTGATAATATTGCTGGGGGATTAATCTCACAGACTAGATCATCAGCACGATTATCTTTGGCATTCTGTGTGCACACAGCCCCATTTTCAGCAGGAGAGGCCTTCTAATGCTGAACCATGAGAACCTATATATTGAATGATCTGCCACCATTCAATATTTAATCCTGCAATTGAAGCCACTAAAGGGATATAGCAAAGTAACAAGATGAATGAGTCGTGACCTCTAACTTGCAAAAAGACAACCCAAACCATTTATCTTTCCGGCCTATGTAGCATTTTTTTCATCCAATATTCTTATCATTTCTTCTTAATCTGGGAATTGTAGATGGATCAATGGCCTATTAGCAAATTCCTGAAATGAGAGCTGGGAATTTAGGCAATCCTTTGGCAATGTTTTACGAATATTCTCATTTGTGGATGTTTACCTGAAGTCTAAAATCAATTGATTTAGCAGGTGACATTTTCATGCAACCTTGGAGGGTGACATGAAATAATTCAATTTCCATGTAAAGCAAAATATGTTAATGGCTAAAACAAAAACATAAAACGTTGTGCCTCAAGGCTGACATAGAATTCTTTGAAAATGTAGTGCTCTCAAACTCAATAAAACCACGCTTCGGTTTTAGAAGAAAAATTCCATCATGGATTCATTGGCTAATTGCTTATTACCACATCACTTCCGTGAGTGACTTTATTTTATTCACAAATAAGTGGCTCAAAAATGAAGTACTAATTCTTACACATGTTGCTTTTTGACTCTGTCTCTGTTTCTCTTTTTCTCTCTCTGTGTCTCAACTATGAAAGGTTCGTATTGCATCTATAGTTAAGAAGCAAATGGTAGATGAATGAGATGCTTCTTTCTGCTGTATAAAATTTCTATGTTAATTTTTTTAACTTTATTTCCTAGAGAAATAAATATAATCCCAAATGAGGCAGCAGGAAAAACAAAACAGTATTATTCCCCAAGAAGTCACAGGCCAAACAGTTCTTATAGATAGCGTGGATGTATCGGTTACCTTCTTAATAAGTATACCCCAGGTTTGGAAAGAGTGCAAGGGAAATGTTTATTTTAATATTAAATTCTGTTTGGAGTTACTATATGTGCCTTAAAATTGTTCGTCTGGGGTTGCAGCTGTAAAAGTATAATTATTCTCTGTCTGGTTCACGGCTTCTGCATCCCGAGAACTCGAACTGAGCACAATGTCCTGACATCCAGCTGGCCACACTTTGGCTGCTGCCTCTGATGTGCTGTCTGGTGGCTTCTTCCGAGGCACAGAAGAAAACTGCTAATGCATATTAGAGCCGTCGTTATTATTATGAACATGTCAGCGCTCCTGTGATGGTGTCATTGACTCCCTGCCAGCTCTCGTGGATTGGTGACATTTTGTTAACCAGTCTACTAAAAAAAAATCCATAACTGGATATTAGATGGTATTTAGAAATAAAATCAAAGCAAGCGATCAAGGAAAAGAGATTCTGTATCTTAAAACATGGTAACTACGGAGTCCATTAGCTGTGCTTGCCAATGTCTACTCAGTGTAATTAAATTATTGTGTTTACCATGGAATTCAAAGATGAAAATATTATCTTTTGGCAGCCTACACATGGTGGATGAATTAGACTTCTGGAATGTTCATTTCTATGTTCCGGTTCTGCACTGCTTGCCGACATTCCCAACCGCCTCTGTTTTCTTTACGTCTCCAGTATTCTTGCTATTTATCTTCTTTCTATTTTGGTTCTAAGAACGTCTAAAGAACTTGTGAGTAGATGCAGGGCCACTCACAGCATTCTGCTGTTTTTATTTTCTCTTTTAAGGCAGCATTAATCCATCAACTTTCCCCTGAAGCTCCACAAGTTTCTTAGATGACAGGAAATACTGAGCACCATACCCACCCCTCCTTTTTTTAATGACTTGTCAACAAGTGCAGGAAAAGAAGTAGGAATGAGATTCAGACAGAAAGATCTAAGTGAAATAATGTGTCATTTAAAAAGACATATTTCTGTTACTCATTTTTAATGATGTAAGACATAGATCTGGCGATGGGAATGGAACTCATTAGAAGGGAACACTAATGGTACCTTGCATCTGTCCTGATCTTTATTCTTTCTTTGACCATTGGATATTCCATCCCAATTTACAGAGACACCCATAAGTCTCACTAATAACTTAAAAGGGACATTTCCATCCTCCTTTAGTTCCTATCCCTTTAATGGCACTGTAACCTGGATTTCTCTCTGCCTGGTCTCCTGCCCTAAGTGTTGGGCTGATCTGAAACCCACTTCCTCAACAGATTATTTTCTCACATAGTGAATCACTCTCTTTCCTCTGTCCCTACTTCCTTATCCCCAAACTGTCCCATCTCCCACCTCCATATCACCAGCAAGCGAAAGGACTCCTGAAGTCAGGTGGTTGACCAGTTCTCCTGCTCTCAGGGGGCCAGCCTGAGGCAATACCTCTTGGTTCTACAGTTTCCTCTCTCTTCAGAACTCTGCTTCTGACTTTCCCCCACTTCCCTCGGCTCTGGTTATGGTTCCGTGGTTGGATATGCCACGTAGCCAAGTGCACATTTCAAGTTACACGTCATTACAAACCATGACATGGGAGCGTGAGCTCACTTGGCATTTCATCTCACAGAAATGTTCACACACGTTGGGTGGGAAAGTGGAAAATGGTGAATGACTCAATAGTTCCTGTTTCCCAGTTAAAGCTATTCAACAGATTTCAGTCTTGCCTGTCTCTGTGGTGTAAGATGTGCTAACGCCTCTTATTAATTACCTCAGTTCTATATAGTAGAGCAGGTGGCTACAATGGTGGAAAGAAGCCTCGAGGAAGAATTACCCTTAACTGCTTTTATAACAGCCATTCAGTCTGGTGTGTCACTGACTTGAGGATACTCTTAGTGGAATGATAAGTAAACTGGGGAACCTCTAGCTGGAAAATTATCTGGAGCGTTCCTTTTGAAATTAAAGAACAAAACATCAGCTTACGCCTAGAATTTTCAAAAAACAAACAAACAAACAAACAAACAAAAAAAAACAAAACCATGCCACGTTTCCTCAAGTGGGCCTCATAAATCACTTTGGGGTGGTCAAATCATTAGAGAAAGAAGTCAATTTAAGAGCACTAGTTTGCTGGCTGCAGCAAAGGCTCATTGGTTCGGAGCACTGGCTGCTCTGCCCGAGAATCAAGTCTGTTCTCAGCACTCACACCTTGGCTCACAACCACCTGTAACTCCAATGTCAGGGGGATGGCAGCCTCCGTTTACCTGAATGGAGTGCACAGATAAACACACAGACAAAATCTCACGCACATATAATACGAAAATAATTCTTTGATAAATGGATTTTTTTCAAAGACAATGAGGACATTTCTGAGGAGCTAGTCAATAAAACTGTGTTAAGCACCAACTGTATTGAAGGCAAAAGCAATTATTTCCTTAATCTAGTGTCCTGGTCATTTATAAAAACGGTCAACAGCTTGCACAGCACACTGAGACAGACATCTGAATAAAAGTTGCTACAAACTGAATAATCGTTATATGTCATTAAATGTATTGAATCTGCTCAGATACTGACAATGAATCCTTTCTGTTAGCTATTTATTAGTCTGGGTGTTGAGCTAACACGGCTATTCCATCGTCTTGAATAGCTCTGCAGCTAGGTCATTATGACGTAGGCCTCCTCAGATCAGAGATCGGTCAGTATCTTATTTTATTTCCTGTTCACACATCCAACAACGAACACTCAGTATTAACTTGATGAAAAAACTCTCGTCAGTCCACCTGCTTCAGGTTTTGACCTCTGAAGTGCACTAGATACGCAACTCTATAAAAATCCAAGTAACTTCTCCGGGTTCTGTTTTCCCAATCTGCCCAAAGACAATCAACTGATTCATAGTCATGGTCATGGCTATAAACCTTGCATGATGACTAAATATTAAATATGAAAATAAAACCACCATGATGATGATGGTGCTGGTCTATAGTCGTAGCTCCTCAAGAAACTGAGGCTGAAGATTACTTCAGCCAATGAGTTCTAGAATAGCTTCAGAACATAGCAAAAACCCTATCTTGAGAGGGGGAAGTTTGCACACACACACACACACACACACACACACACACACACACACACAATATTCAGTACACTGAAAAACAGATTGCAAAAGAAGCTATTGTTTTTTTTTTAATGTGAATTCTAGCATAAAAGTTTCCAAAAGTAATTTGCTTCCTGTGCTAACATAAGTTTCACAAGAAGTTGAAAATGTCATTTAATAATTGTATGCAATGGGGATATGTGAGGAAAACCCAGAAGGGATTGGGAATGTAGCTCAGTGGCAGAGTACTTGTCCTGGGTTTCCTGGGTTTGAACCCTAGCAGGAAAAGGGGGAAAGAAAGAAAGAGAGAGGGAGAAGACAGAGAGAGAGAGAGTGAGAGAGAGTGTGTGTGTGAGAGAGAGCTAGAGCAAGTGAGAGGTGAGAGAACAGGGGGATGGGGAAGAGAAACACTAGAAAGGAGAATTCAGGCACAGGCCTGGATTAATGGCCCTTCTATGAAATGATTAAGCATCTACCAAGCGCAGGATTCTGTATTGGGCTGTACAGGGTTTACCAAGATACTACAGCAGGGGTCACCATGGCATTCCAGATCGGTATTGGAGAAAGTTAACCATAATCACCGCACAAAGTAGGATGTGTCAATAATATAAACGTGTCAGAAAAGGCAGAAGCATGTCCATTTAAAATGGATCAATAAAGCCTCATGGGGGGAAAAACCGTTGCCTTGACATCATCTACAAACACAGACAAGCTTTGGAAGCAGAGAGACGGGAGCCAAAGCTCAGAGGTGCGGGTGAAGAAGCACTGGTATGCCACGGAGCACACAGACGACTCAGGTGTGCCGGGAAAGATACCGTGACCAGGCTTTCCTGTCATCACTATCTGGACATATTGTTAGCCAACGCAAAACTGATATCGCCATCCCACTTTACAAATGGGACATTTTTTGCTGCTTTCCTGCTAGGTAAACCAACAAGATCTCTCAGAGGACTCTTTGGCATCAACAACGGCAAAAAACAAACAAACCAAAACCAAAAGCGCACGGTGGGGGAGGGGGGAAGCATGGCTCTTTTCTAGAGTGCATCCCTGCTATGTTGTTCATATTTATAATGTTCTGTGACCCGACGGCAACACGCAGATAAAGCCCAGAGGAAACGTTGCAGTTAATAAATTATTAAGATGCTACCCTTTAAAACATCAGCACTGGGCAGCACAAAGACTTGCCGTGGTCTGTCAAATGCAAAGCGGATCTGTAAATCTCAGAAAGAAGAATCATCTAAGTCAAGGAACAGCTGGCCCTGCAGATCCCATGGCCCACCTGGGACCCCCTTCCTGCAGCCTGCAGCCTGTCACTCCTAAAGAGTTTAATGCTAATACAGTCAATGAAACAGAAAAACCACACTGAGGGAGGTAGGCGACGGGCACCCTCAGAGGATCTGGCCTTGCCCGCTTCACGAAACCACCTTTGAAGGCTCATCTACTGAGCTACGACTTGGAGACTACCCCTCTGTGCGTACCCAGAAACAGCTTACTTGCTATGGGTGACTTTGTTTATCGTATAACGTATGGTTAAACTAATTTCTACGTTGTCATAGTCCCTGTTAGATAGCTACACTTCACATCTCTTTGTGCCACGATTGCTGAGCTGAAATGACTAATTCTTAAAGTTATTATATGTAATTTTTTTTCCTGACAGGTAAAATGGTTTTAAAATTACTTTAGCTCCGTTTTGAAGTCTAATTTCTATGGCCTGGGCATAGATCTTTAACCTTTCTCTCTCTCTCTTTCTTTCTTTCTCTCTCTCTCTCTCTCTCTCTCTCTCTCTTTTTCATCTACCAAACCTAAACTGACTCATTTTGCTGAAATGGCAACAACACAGATCTGGCTTTGATAAGTTGTATGAATGTGTGGTTTCCGTCAGGGTTTGCAGGGTAGGTGGGAAGGGCAGCTGGTGGAGAGGATCAGATCAGTGAAACACAAAACTAGTACTTTCATCTGCACCCCTCCCCCTGCCGCCCTCCTCTAACATAGGCACGATACATAGAATCCCAGAAAAAGTTGGAAAACATCCCAGTTTCACTGAAATGGGGGAAGAGATTTGACATGTTAATGATGGGGGCTGTATTGAGAACGGCACCTTCCATTCCGTCTCATTTATGACTTGAGACATTTCTATAAGGATGTTACAGTATAATTTATGTTGGAAATTTCAGTTATGAAAGGGGCCAGGTTCAATGTCACTGACTAGGGGCTTCGGTACAAAGACAGTCTTAAAGGCATTGCTACCTTTCATGAGGTCTACATCCACCCTGCACTGGTTATCAGCTATCTCTTGTCTCAGGGTCAACAAGCTCCAGTTGTAGATGGCTAACCCTCTCAAAATGAAACTCGAGTTTGTGATACGGATTAATGTTCCTGGGAAATTGGGGTGACTGGGGTTCTCACATTCTATTTTGCTTATGATCTAAACTTCAGATTGGAAAGCAAGATAATGCACCAAAGTCGAAGAAAAATTTCAGATGTTTTGCTCAAGTTAATCTGCCAAATTCCCCAGAAAAAAAAAAAAAGAGTACATTTAGAATAGTAAGTGCGTGGCTATGGAAATGAGATGGTGCAGATTTTCTAGATGTTTGAAGTCAAGTAGAAAATCTTGGGGCGTCAGAACAAGGACAGCTAACAGTTGCCTTGAAACCTGCAAAGTATTGGACCCTTCCAGCCTCGAATCTTCACCTGTTTGCACTTAGTTCCCCAATCTGCTTCTTAAGGTTGTTAGGGGGTTGAAAAGGCAACACCTCAAAAGATTTACCATAGTCCACTCACACAAACGGCTCAATAAGTATTTAACACAACATATAAAATGTTAATTTATTGTCATTGTTCTCATTCTCACTGTGACAAGGTTATCCATCCAGAAGTGGAGCAGAGGTAGGCAGAAGGCAGCTTGATTTACCCCAGTCTCCATTTGGGCAAACAAAGGTATAATATCCACGCTAGGTTAGCCACAGGAGAGAGCAAACCCCCAAATAAGTCTGGGCTGTGTTTTGTTGTTAAATTATTGTTCTTTAGGGCATGAGGTCTTAGTTCACATATCATGGTTGCTGTTTAAAGCAAGCACTCCGTCAATATTTGTAAGTTTAACTCTCCCACTTGTTTGCATTATGTTTTCTTGTGAGAATCCCGTCTCCGTGGCTGTGCTTTTATGACAGTTCACTTATTATTCACAATTATTTGGACTACTAATCGCACTGAGCTACCATTATTAAAACTTGTAAACAAAAAGCACAAAGATACTTCTATAACTTCTAATTGGTGACATCACTGGCTACCTCCCCAAACTAACTCCCTGTTGTGACTAGAGTCATCTCTTCTTTTTTCTCTCAACGTGAATCAATAGAGAGATTTACTGCTTATCATTCAGGAATGAAATTTTACAATATTCTCGGTAGAGTTTTCATTTTTGAAGCTCAATATTACTCACTCCGGATATAAGATGAGAGGGGAGAGAATTTTTAAGGTGCAGTTTCTAGGAAGGCCTCAGGGCTGGGGAGGTAGCTCAGCCCTTGCTTAGCATTCAAGAAAGTCCTGGTTCTTTCCCAGCACCATATACATGGGCAAGGTGGCTGACGCCTGCGTGTAATCTCAGAACTAGCGGAAGACAGCCTGGACTACCAAAGATGAAGCTTAACAGCCACAACAACTAATGCTTTTTTTTTTTTTTTTTAGGAATAACAATTTATCCTTTGAAAGGAAAAAATCATTTTACTGCACAATTCAAAAACAAATGTGTCATTTACCAACAGTTTACAAAATTTTCTCTTTCAATCAGTTTCTTGTTGGAATAATTTCTCTTAGTGGCAGAAAAAAGTAAGTAAACTCACAAAATTATTTTTTTCCATTAAATTCCAATCCATCTACTCCTTATTTATTTTTAAAATAACTTTCGACAAAAGTCCCTACTACCACATAGTGGAATGGAGTTTCCTGGACAAGATAAGAAAGTAGAATTTCCTTTTGCCAGATCCACTTTATAAGATTCTTTGCTTATACAATTGCAGTTTCAAGTCATCATTTAATGTGTGAGTGAATTCTGAATTTAACTTTAACCACAGAAGCATCTTTGCTTCCGGATGCCTGATGATGTACTTGTGATCACAACAATGGGGGACATTGCTTAAGATATGCAAAAATCGAGTGGAAAGCCAGAGAACGGTTTGCTGCACTTATCATTAAAGTCTTCATTTGGGGTTGTTGATCTGTCTTTTAAATTCCCCAGCACGGAGGCCAGAACATTACCATTGTCAAAAGGAAAATCTGTAAAACCATTTTGTGGATGGGGCTTATTCAGATTCGACATTTAATACTAGTCTGAAGCACTTGTAGGCAAATAAAGAGGGGGTTTGAAAAGAAACGTGGAATGTGGGCAAGAGGGAATAAAGGGGAAGAAGAAAGGAGAAGAACCGTGAAAGGAATCCCAGAGAAGGAAGAGTAATTAGAGGAGGGAGCAGAACAGGAAATCAAGGAGACAGGGAAGGCTGCAGAGTTCAGGCTCAAGTTGCAGGAGGAGGCTGGGCTGTGCACGTACCCACTGCTGGCTTCTCATCTCTTAAGTTCCTGGCGCTACAGCAAAGGGAACGAAAGAACGTTTCAATGTTGGTGGTGTTTTTAAAAGCCAATGGCAAGAAACTAAAACGGCTCAAAATCCTATTTGTTTCCTGGACTGTTGAAGGGCTGGCTTAGCACACACTATTTTGTTTTATTTTAGGGGGGATAAATAAGACAAATGCATTTCTTTGTTTACCCCTATGCTTATAACCACACATAATATAATCCCTAAAGGACACCTACCCGAGTACACTCTGTAGGTTTCTCTCAAGAACCATTGCACTAATTGAGAACAGTTTATACTTTTAAGAAAAAAAAAACTTTTTTTTTAACCTCTCTAGGCATTTTCAAAGAAAACTTGGCCAGTTTTTCTGAGAATAAACACATTAGCTCCTTCTCTTTCTAAATTTGGCTCTGATAAATGTCACGTGTGAAGGATATTCACTTCTTTGTTTGATAAAATCGACTCTGCAGGGTGAGTGTGAGAGACTCGGGCATCTTTCCTGAGCCATTTTCCAAACACTTTTCTAAATCTCTTCTGCTATACATTATCCACCTTGCCTGAAACCTGAAATCCAGGCTTCTTAGGCCCCAAAAATATGCCAGAGGGCACGGAGAAAGAACACCTTCAGGGCAGGTACACTGGGCTCAGAATTACAGCCCTGCCTCTTCCAGAGCCTTCGTTAACTGGACATGCTTAAAGCAACGCACTGAGGGATGGCTCTCTCCTCCACCACAGCTTAGGGGGCGTCTTCTAAGTCTTCGTTTTAATGAGGCCTTGACTTGGGTCTACATCGTTCTTCCAGTTTAGTGGGTTTGAAGAAACTAGTTTCAGCAAAAGCCTGGCTAACTCAGTTTAGAGACAAAACTTCATCACGGTCTGTGATCAAATTGTTCATAGCTCAACTATGCATTCTGTCTTTAGCAAGAATTCTGTCAGTTCAGCAAGGCCCCTAACCTTAACATTTGATGCTTTTCCTAAACAACTGTCCATCCTCGGCTTTCCTCACCCAGACAAACATGTTCTTTGGGATATGAATCTCCACTTTCTCTCAAATCTGACACAAGAGATGTGGCAGCAATTGCAAACATCTCTGAATAAGGTCTGCCTTATCATCTTAACAGGTCAAAATAATTTTTCCTTTCATCACACCAAGAAATACATAGTCCCATAACTGAACTGAGAAGGAGCTGGAACGAATGGGAGAAACTTTAGACATGGAGAGAGGTGTCAGAGGGCTCTGCTTACAAATCTGATGGGCAAGGTGCTAGCAGGTTCTGGTGTCTGGTGACACACAAAAGGAGAAGGCCCACGAAGCATAATCGGGTGAGAGGTCATCAAAGGCAGCATGAATTGGAAGCGTTCTGGATTCTACGCCTGCCACTCTTGGATCTGGCTGAAGGACGAGGGCAGTTTGAGGGACACAGTATTTTGGAGTGTCAGGCAGACTCGGCACCAAGGACCTGGACCTTAAGCACTGCATCAGGATTTAGAATTTGGCCAAGAATATGCCTTCAGTAAAAAAAAGAGGAAAAGTCCTAATACGAAGGCTACTTAATGCATTGTTCTATGCGCACTTCATGGAGAAGCCCTATACCTTTATTGTAAATGAGAAAACAAACACAAACAGAAACTACTAAGAATGACAATGTCCTAATGAGAAATTTTATTTGTGAAATATGCACCAAAATGCCTGGGTATAATCAGAAAACACCCCACCCCCAATGAAGTAGTGAAAAAAAATCAGACAACCAAAGTCAGTTTAATAAATCATCCATTTAGTTTAAAGTGATTAAAACAAAAGAAATTATTAAAGGATAGCTTCTTTAAGAGTTAGCTCATTTTTAATTCTTATAAATGAAGAGACATTCTAAGCAAACAGAAACCAATTCAGACCTTATTCTCTATAGCATCTGCTAGCATCCTAATATCTGATTTTAACAACAAAGATCTGTGTCTCTTAATGGTTACAGATACTCAATCAAGCCCACATAGACAACAAACTACCATCCAGTTCCCTTTTGGACACATTCAATCGGAGCACTGTACTAGGAAGCTTACCACTATCATTACAGCAAGGGCAACACAAATATTCTAATTTTCACATTGTTAGAAAATAGCTCACTCAAAACCTTTCATTCCTAACAAAAAAGAGAGATGAGAAAAAGACGAACATGCGTGTTTCTTCCTGAGAAGTAATGTCCAGCTTTTCATTAGGAAAAGACCAGTTCAGCAGCCAAGTGCTCAACTCCCATGTAGAGACCCCTGCATCCAGCACCCAATACTTTGAAAATCAATTTATAAATCCATAATGGCCATGGTATCTTTTATGGAAATTTCTATCTCTATTCAAATATTTAGTTCAAAAGGAAAAAAAATAGTGTTAATTTCAAGAATCCATTGACTTTAGTAGATACTAGTCATTTCTTTATCCCTGCACCTAAACCTTTTAGCAGTTCTAGGTCTTTTTCTATGTTTCATGGTCCCTTCTCTTTTCTGACTGAAATGTAACTGGTATGGACGGAGAGAAGGAATATACCCTAGGGATCACGTTATCTTTTGCAAGGGAATTGACAAACAGGCCTTTTCTGTCTCTAATTTCTGTGATTTCCCTCCGTCAGGGGCATTTCCAGACCAATCCTTTTCCTAGCTGTCATGTTCCTGCTTACTCTGTAGAGTTTCCCAGGCCAAGCCTCACAGTCAACACTGTCTCCCGTCAGGGCCACAGGGAGGTGTGTGTTCAGGGACACACCCTGTCCAAGCTCATCATGTACGCTGGTTCAGAGACAGTGCAAGCAGTGGCCTATCCAAAACCCAAGCCACCAGCCTCCTCTTTGCTCCTGGCCAAACACAGGAAGGTTTGGGGGTGAGGTCAGGAAGAAAAAGACGCCATGTGTTAGAGACTTGTAAGGTTTTAATGAATTCTGCTGGGATGTCTGCCAAAGACTTGGGTTAACCTTGGTTGCATCACTGGTAAACAAATCTGCCTTTTGATGAAATGGGAAAGCAAGATGCAGTCTTA
The DNA here is from genome assembly GCA_028555095.1 of Dicrostonyx torquatus. Lineage (NCBI taxonomy): Eukaryota > Metazoa > Chordata > Mammalia > Rodentia > Cricetidae > Dicrostonyx > Dicrostonyx torquatus. The sequence goes on along the minus strand of JAQHUG010000225.1, from coordinate 2,259,713 downwards.
GTTAAACTTCTGGAAACTGGTGAGTTCTCAGGCCACATACTTTCTGACACTTGAGAGACTTTTGAAACAATATTTTGATTATCTCTGTGGCTTTTTTTTTTAAAAAAATATGCAGTTCAAGGTGCTTGGCATTATCAAAGCTGAGCAGTGTCTTGTTAGTGTCTTTTATACTCTGGGTAAACTATTTGCACATAACAAGGTTCAAAAATTTATTAGCATAATGTATTGCTTCAGTCCAAATTGGAGAATGTTCACTGAACGCTGACTGAATGCTAGCTACTGTAGTAGGCAGGAAAGTCTTAACAGGATGCACACTGGACACAGTGCCCGTCTCCACTGAGCTTCTGACTCTGTGTCATTCACCAAGCAAAGCAGCTCCTGTTCTTTCCTTTTGCTTCCATGGTGGCAGCGTGTGTTGTTGCTGTTGTTGTTGGTGGTGGTAGTGGTGTTGTTGTCATTGTTATTAGTGGTGGTGGTGGTGGTAGTAGTGTTCTCGTTCTTGTTGTTGCTGGTGATGGTGGTAGTGTTGTTGTTGGTAGTGGTGGTGGTAGTAGTGTTCTCGTTCTTGTTGTTGCTGGTGATGGTGGTAGTGTTGTTGTTGGTAGTGGTGGTGGAGATGGAGGTGTTGGTGGTGTTGGTGGTGATGGAGGTGTTGGTGGTGAAGGTGTTGTTATTTGTGGCAGGGGAGGTGTTGGTAGATGCGTTGTTGTTGATACTGCTGTTGTTTATGTTGTTGTTGTTGTTGGTGGTGGTGGTGATGGAGGTGTTGGTGGTGATGGAGGTGTTGGTGGTGAAGGTGTTGTTATTTGTGGCAGGGGAGGTGTTGGTAGATGTGTTGTTGTTGCTACTGCTGTTGTTTATGTTGTTGTTGTTGGTGGTGGTGGTGGTGACGGTGGTGGTAATGATGGTGATGATGAATTGTACATTCTGGCTATTTTCCTCAGGCTCACCTTGAACTACTGAGCTGAAGGACTCTTCCTGCAATCTTTTCCTATGTAGCTGGAGCTAGAGGTGACTGAACCTACTGGAGCCTCTGCCTAGTTGAGCTGAGTAGAAATGAGTACAGTAGCTTTCTGTCTATTTGCTTATTTATTTTTTAATAATTCACTTGCCTTAAGCACTCGGGCAAACACACACATCGAGTCTTCTCAACAATCTTGTGAGATAAGGGGTTTTATTAACCCTTTCACAGATGAGGAAATGGAAACTGTTTCAAACAGAGCACTGCTGGCTACAGGTAGACCTGGAGTTTCTGTCTGACCCAAGGCAGCCTGACCTCCATCACTCAGCTCTCCAGTTGTGGCAACATCTGTACAAATGTCTCTCAGAAACTTCCAACACACAGGTTCTCCTTCCTCCCAAAGACTTTCATTACTACTTTTTTTTTTTAAATCTTACTTTACCATTAATTTTGGAGACAGGGTCTGGCTACATAGCTCTGTGCTGTCCTAGAACTCACTATGTATATCAAGTTGACCTTGACTTCCCAGAGATCAGCCTATCTCTGCCCCCTGAATGCTGGGATAAAAGGTATGTGCCAACATATGTGGCTATCATCACAAGTTTTGAGACGTGCAATATTTTCCTATCGCTTTCCTCCCCGGGCACCCTCAGTGATGCTATGCTGATTAATGAACTGGAGACATAGCTCTCAGCCCAGCCTCCAACTCTGAGTCTTCTTTCTCTTAACTTACTTTGTAAATCACTAGCAACTCCCTATGGGCAGCACACACGTTTCCTTTCCAGCAGAGTCGCCTCCACTGAGTTTTTTCCTGAACTGCCTTTGCATCCCAGACACAGGCACCTCCTTCCTCCCTTCTGTGGCTTTGGAATGTCAAACCCCAGTGTCCTGCTTCCCTGACCAGCATCGTCAAAAGCCTTGTACACACCTACGAACAGCGGATACCCTTCTGACATATATTTGGCTATCTGTAGAGTCTCAGGAGAAGGAAACTATTTTAGAGTTAAACTCTGAGGTCTGATTGGCCTAAGTTCAATTATTCCAGCTCTTCAGTTTGTTGGCTCTGTCATCCTGGGCAAACTGGATCACATATTTCTATGTTCAAAACTTTTTTTTTTCTGGGTCTGGAGAGTGTGGATCATGGCCAGAGCATGGACTTACGGTATGAATGGCCCTGGCACTGGGTTCCTTCCCAGAACAGAACTCAAAACAAATATGATGGGGGTGTTGTGGGGAGGGGAGAATAAGCCTTTTATGGCTTGCCATTGCAATTTTGGAAGGAAATAGTATCTAGAATCCAAAAAACTTTGTTTTTTTAAAATTCAATCTCTTTTAAAATTCAAATTTATACATAGTCCATCTTTCTTCCCTTTCACCCCTGTTTTGTAAGTTTCCTCTCCATTTTGTAGGTGTCCAGCTTCTCCAGGATCTGTATGATCTCCGTAGAACTTGCTTTTCCAAGTTGGGTTTGTTTTTTTTTTTTCTTACTCTTCTTTCCCAAGAGGCCTCCTCTCAATTTTACCGGCCAGACTCATAGTGACCTCTCACGGTTGAGCTTTATCATGTCTCCAGACTTTCCTTTCACCCGCGATCCTCACCTAATCTAGCTATTCATTCTCTCTGAAGTCAGATCCTTTCCTTGGGCTGCTGTGGTATACCATCTGCTTTCCCATTAGATCTGTATTGTCTTCTGTTGCTTTAACAACATTCCTGGGGCTGGATAACTTAGGAGGCATTGAAGTTTGTTTGGCTTTCAGTTCTGAAGACTGAGCACAGGAACATAGTGCCAGCACTGCCTCTTCATCTGGTGGGACGGCCTTGCTGGTTACATCTTAACATGGCAGAAGGTATCACAGGATACGACAGGGAAGCCAGCATCTTATAAAGTCACTAATGCCACCATGTGGGACCCGCTCTCATGGCCTCATGAAATTCCAGTTACCCCCATACGAATATGGGGATTAAGATACCAACATGAGACCGTTTGAGAGACCCATGCAAACTGAAGCGGCTCCCGTAAGGACAGAGAACATGCTCGATTCATCATGAGGTCCCCAATGGTCTGCATAATGGCACATGTGGGGGTCGCGGATGTAGAGCTAACTTTCCCTTGGCCTTAGCCTCCTCATTGGTACCGAGGGAAGAGCAGTTCCCGAGCTCACTGTTCAATATGCAGAGTACAGCGCTTCGGGAGTGAGTGCAGACCTGAGGTCAGTTCTCATTTTTGCCCCTTTTCACGCCATCTGACTCACACACAGAGATTTGCTGCCCCGTGACCCCGTGATACAACCTGGTTGCTGTGGTCACCTGGGTGGCCACACGCAGGACCCAACAGTAACATGCCAGCATCCTGAGTTCCATTGGCTTGCAACTGTGGAGAAGGCTCCTTGGGAAAATTTCGTCCGAAGCTTGTTTTCTACACAGGGCATCATAAACAAGCAGACAATTAAAAGATTTGATTAAAACTGACTGTGATTTTTATGTGCTGAGATAATTGATTTGGAGGATTTTTGCAGAGAAGGTGAAGTGTTGGCTTTCTAAGAAATCAAAAAAACACAATTGTTTTAATTGGTCCATAGATCTCATTAGCCAGTTGTCTAGGAGACAGAAGAGGTACTAAACTAAGGATATGTTTTAGAACGGATGACCATACACATGATTAAATCAAGACATTTTTAACAGTGTAAGGAGGCTGTGTTGGTGACACAGGAATAACAGGAAAAAATCCAGATTATTCTAGGTAGATACCTTGAGACCAGGTGTGTGGAGTGCTCAGATCTGGCTATGTGGTTCCCACAAAGGCCCAAGGTTTTTCACTTTTTGGATGAGTCTATCTGTGTCTAGCATTGACATCTATTACTGCCTCTTTATATCTGGCAGGAAAATTTCAGAGTTAGATAACACAATATAATTACAATTCCTGAGTAATCAGACGCCACTAGAAATAAAGCAATTTGTCTCTGAAACAGCATTCAGTCAGGAGAGGCTCCTGCAGTTACCTCGGAAGATGGTCCCCCACTATTTCCAAACAGATCTCAGTGGAAGTGTCTATGCTTTTTGTTCAAATCACACTGATCCGTTACAGTTACTGCATTTCCAGCACCATTTCAAATAGAGGCGAACACTGATAGCTTTACATGATATCTCTAAACATAATGCCATCAGGTAGATACCTTTGTGATGTTGGGTGACATTGTGTGGCAACGCTGAGTAACTGCTGGCACTTAGTGGGAAGACAGAGCAGAGGTCTCGTAAGAAAAGTACTCCCAGGTGACAAAATATTGAAAATTCAATTATGCTGTGTTTATTACAGGCTTACACTAGCAACTACAGTCCTAATAAAGACCTTGATAATAAACAAATTAATGGGAACACCAGGGGGTACTTAGAGAAATATTTTTCTCTGTGTAGTATTCTACTGCATTGATTTCTAAAGTGCTCCCGATGACAGTGCAGACCTCGCTGAAGAAATTCTCCACGTAAATTATGTGTATAAGAATGTGTGACATGTTAAAGTACTCAAGATTATGAAAACAATTTTAAAATATAATGACAGTATGCAATAAATTTAATGTTTAACATTTCACGTTATGCGTGTGGATAAATCATCTCGGAAAGACAATCTGCTGGATGCAAATGAGGAGAAACCGTAATGGGGAGGCACAAATGGTCTGAATTCTAATTAAAACAGTATGTCATGGAAGTCAACGCATTCATTTTCCCGTCACAGAGCTGATCTAAAAACATGTCCTCAACATGAAGGTCTTTATGAGGAGCGTAGACTATACAGATATCTCTTTCTTCACAAAGAAACTGCAATGATTTGACGGTAGAGGGCTAAGATTTGGTTGTATTGATTCCTCCTACTGTGCCTCAGTTCATGAGCACTTCACCCATCCATCTACGTTAATTCGGTGATTGAATTTTAATTTTATTCATTTATATTTTGCTGCTGCTTGCTGCTGACTTATGACCCTAACCCCTAGTTGTTAAAATATTCAATTGGTCATCTGCTTCAGACCTGTGTCATGCACCGCACAGAACAGGCTTGAAAACTTGATTCTCCCTTCCCCTCCCCAAGATACAGATGTTTTCAAAATAAATACCTTAAATGCGGAATGCCTTAGAAACCAGGGGTAAAGAAAGCGATGCTTAAGTTGACCTTTGAAAGACTGGGAGCAGTTTGATCACTAAAGGTTGTCAGGGGACTCCTGCAAGTTGTCAGCAATGACGATCAAAGCAAGAAGAAAAGAACCACATGGTTTACTTATGGGATGGGCAGTATGACAGGGTCCATTTTAATGTCTTCATCATGAAACTCAAGAAAAAAAATAACCAGAGGGTCATACAATTTAGTATTTAAATAACAGGAAGGAGAGCTTCAGAAACACAAGTCTTTCTGCGTAGTTTGACCAGACTCCTGTCTAGGCTCTGCTGGTAAGTGGAGCAGTTCTGGAGAGGTCAAGAGAAATGAAGAAGAAATAAAACTTTCTAGAAGAAAGGAAGGAATAAGAGAAGAGCAGAGATTTCAATGTCCTCCTATATCTATTTACCCAGGACTCAGGAGAGTTTCCAATAAATAAATAATAAATGGTTTGCACTTGATGTAAGGATTTGACCATGCAAAGATTTCAAGCAGGGGAGTAAAGCAAAGGAGTAAACTTGAGAAAGATTTTGGAAGTGATTGGTAAATAATGGGAAGGAAAAATAGAAAAGTGAGCTCACTTTGGTAAGTCGCTGTGATTGCCATGATGCAACAAGATGTAATGTATGCCCACCATGCAGGTTAATGTCTTTTCAAATTCATAGCAGGATATGCTTGAAAACTTTAAGAATTCTCCACTGTGAAGGAGAAAGAATATGTTTAGGCCACAGCTCCTATTTCAGCATTAGATGATAATATGATTTCAGGTGAGAAACAGGAGAAAAGGCACTGACCAAGTGTCAGGCGGCCCACAAAGAGCAGAATTCAAAACCAAGCTTAACACAGATCCGGGCAGCTAACACAAGACAAAAGAAGAAATTATTGCGTGTCCACGAGTAACCAAATGCTAGCAGGACTAACCTTCAGAGGGGGAAGGGATATCTGAATGATGGCCAGAAAAATGAAAAACAAAGGCAGAAATTTCTAGTGATAAAGCCTCGTGACTAAAGAGGCCCAAGGTGCACACCTGCCTGTAGTTTTTAAAAGAGTTAGTTCTAACCCCATAGGCTTCATTTTTTCAGCCATGTGGTCTTTGAAAAGCCACAGGCAATTGCCCTGCATGTTCTGAATGAATAAAAACGGAAGCTTGGATAACAATGTCTTCATGAAACGAGAATCTGAAATTTATTTCAGATTTGCTTGTATTGAACGTATTGAAACACATTTCAAAAATGTAGCGTAGTCTGAAGGGTAGCCAAAGAGGTGTTCAGAAGACGTCTGCTCAGCAGGGACAGGTTCCAAAAGCTTCCCAAATGGTCCTAGTGAGGAGGCAAGATGCTGAGCTCTACGTCATGGTCCAGAGACTTCTAGCACAAGACTGATAAAGATTTCTAGGAAGACAGATTGAGCTCACTTCCTAGACTCATCGTCTGGGCCAGCAGAGGACTTTTCTGTCATGATTTTAAAGATGAAGGGGGAAAAAAATGAGACTTTTAAGACACCAAGAAAGCCACTGAAAATGAGAGATGTTGCCCACACTTCCACTGAGATGTAATGGGCGATAGGACACTTGAACCAGAAAGATATTCACGCATTTAATGATCAGTAATGTCAATGGCTATGGGATGTGGTCCATCGTAATGTTTTCTTCGGCATGAGATGGGTAACCACTATATCCTATGTAATAAAAAACTAAGGACTTTGTTTTATAATTACTTCGTATCTTGAGGTGTGTTGTGGTATACCGAAAGACTTATATTTGCAGGTTTTCCTTTTTAAAAATGACTATCTGTTAATTGATAATTATCAAACATTCAAACATCTGCTTGCAAACAACGTGCACTGGGTAGAAGGTAAGCCACAGAAGAAATAGAAACAAAATGCATTTAATGCATAATAAAATAATTAGGAGTTATTAATAACCCAAACTCCTGTCAAAATTATTTCAAAAAAAAATCTGAAGATGTCAGTGTCATACTTAATATGGAAAATATGCAAAGTACATTTAAAAGAAACAGACTACAGGTTTGTGTTTTTCAAAACATAATGAATCTGTTGACAGGATATATATCGCTGATATTTATAATCCCATAGTGACAAGAAAATGTCACCAATTACTGGTTTCAATGACAGACACAATTTATTCCTAATGATTTATACCCAAGGCTTACCAGTATTTATTACCTAAGAATTCTAAGCTAAAAGAAATATGTATTTGAACACTCCAGTTTCAAATAAACTTAGGACGATGGTATCAGAGGGTCAGATAATTGTAAAATGGATAGCATATTAAACATTAAAAGGCAATTTGGTACATTGGGAAGATACATGAAGAAAGTCGAGAAAATTCTTATCTAATCATCTAAAATAATTTTGTGGAAAATCGTAAAAAACATGAAAGTTGAAATTACAAAGAAATATATGGGCAAAATCAACAGGAAGGAGAAAACAAGGACAGCAGACATTTTTAATGTTACAGATAGACGACATGGAGACTTAGCTTGAAGTCAGATAAAAAGGCCACCAAAGCGAACGTGATCATTGGAAACAAGTTTTGAGGATGCTGATCACGTTTGTTATTTGTAACGCGATGTTCAGATACATCAGAGATATTAAAGTGCTTTGGTTATGATTACTTGCCCAAGATGTCACAAAATTGGGCCTTCTGTCGTGGAGCTCACAAAGCCACATCCCTCTCTGAGGATTTATAGGGAGCTAATGGTTGCTGGTGGAGTCACTGGTAAATGACCTGTGCACCTATAAATAACCCTTTATCCATGTTCCTGTAAGTGACCTCAGTGAAACTTACTAGTTTATTGCCTCTAAAAAAAGACATCAAAGTAGAACGAGACTGTTTGATAAGAAGACTGTCTGGAGTGGGACTAGAGAGGGCAGTGGGGACAAATACCATAAAATACATTGTATGCATATATAAAATTATATAATTAACACATTTTTATGGAGGATATATATGCTAATAACACCTCCTTTTTTAATGTTAGGAGGAATTTCATCAAATGTCCTGCTTTTAAAAAGGTGGACTAGAAGGCTGGTAGAAGTATGGAGGGTGCTGACTTGTGTGGGGAGACCTTAAGGAGAATATTATATGTTTATTTATATGGTTGTTCGTTTAGTCTTTTATGATGTGTATGTAGGTGCGTGTGTCTGTGTATGTGCATGCACATGTGTGTGGTCACAAAGCAACAATAAACAGGTCAACAGGCTCACCCGCAAGTGTCATCGCTCTCTGAGGCATCGATGGCTTAAGGAGGCGAGAAATTTTGGTGTCATTCGAAATGAAGGAGACATAAGCTGAACTGAGAGGAAGCTGAATGAAAAAGGCTAAGGCTCCACGCAGGGTCCATTTCTGAAGGGACAAATATCAGGCCGGTAGTGTTTTTTGAGTAAACAAGAATCACAGACTCACTTCTCCAGTGCCGGAGGATAATGACAGAAAGCCCAAGGATCAGATCTCTCCACTTCAAACCAATAAACGAGGGTAAAAAGCCTGGGAAATTTTTGAAGTAAACCCAGATACAGACTAATTCTGAGAAGCCACGCTATCCATTTCTGCGGTGCGTTGTCAGACCTCCATGCGAGAATGATGACTAACATCTCACAGTCCAGCAAGATAACGAACGCCAGGCTTTGGAGTAGGAGCGGCAATCATCTGGCACGTTCCTTAGGAGTGTGGGGAAGAGCTGATTTTCAGGCATCATTCTCCTAGAAACAAACTGATTATTGCATGAATATTCTCCCAGAAAAATAATAAACGGAGCCAGATTGTGTTTTGAGAGCCTGTAATATCTCAAGAAAGTTACTGGTAATAATATGTGAGGAAATTTGGAGTAGAAATGAATCATGTATGGAAATCAAGTATGTCCACAGTTAAATAAAACAGTATGTTCCACAGTTAATCTTTCTTTGCAAAGTTCCTGAAAGAGGAATAAAAAATGTTTTTGAGTTCATTTTCTTCTGAAGTAGGCTAGATTATGTTTTTGCTTTTGTTTTTTTAAAGGCTGATTAAACTAAGGTCAAGGCTTACCAGTATTGATTGTGCTTGCCTCGTGTGTGTGCAAGAAGCCCTGGGTTCAATCCCCAACACAGCATGAATTGGGTGTGGCAGCGCGTGCTTGTAATTGGCTACGCAGGAGTCGGAAATAGGAGGATCAGAAATTTAAGGTCACCCTTAGCCACACAGAGAGATCAAGGACAGCTTACACTACATGAGATCCTGTCTCAAAAAAGAAGAAAAAAGTGACTGAAGTATTTGGACAGTGTCAGAGACTTGGCATTTATCTGCCAGCTGGAATACCTGGAGTACAGTGACAGTGTCCAGCTAGGAACTTTCTGTGTAGACCACTAAGCACGCTCTTGAAACATATGAAAGAGCACAGCTTTCTAAATATTTACCCAAGTAAAGCCATTAGCATTAGGACATATGCATTTTAGAAGTCTGAGATGACCGGGAAAAGTTGCTGGGAAGTTAGAACAAGTGAAAGGTAAGACTTGGTAGATTACTAGGCCCACTGCCTTAACGCAAAGGTCATAGTGCCATTCTTCACAATGCACCATGTATTTAGAGACACAAGAAACAAAGAGACTTAGATCATGTTTCACTGCTGCAAAATTCAACCTGAATTTCTTACCATGGTAGCTAGCGTATGAGATTTTTCCTTCTTAATCATCACACCTTGACTTAACTCAACCCATTTTGACCTATGCTGACTCTCTCTGGAGGTATCCTCAAGAAAAGCTTGGCAAAGTTAGATTTGTATCTTACACAAAGGTAACACATTTTAAAAATGGGTTTACAAGAAGGTACAGTTTGAGGGGCACCATATTCAATGACTGTGGGTAAAAAGAGTGCATTATTTTTAAAGTTTTAAATTGACTTAAACCATTGTGCTTATAAAACCCCTTTTCTTAATGCAGTAAGACAATAGATTTAAACTAAGGAGTGTAAAGTAAATTCAGTCTCATGGAAGCTTATGGTGATGTATATGACAAACACAAACCTCTTTCTGTCTCACTGAAATGTCACTTCCCTGAGGAAAACTGTGTCCTCTCTAGAGGGTCCACTGTGGTGGGCATATTAGTTGCTCTTCTGTGACCATGACAAAATGTATCATAAAGCAACTTAAAAGCAACTAAATGCACATGGGTCTAAAGACCCCACCATACCACTTCTTGGCACATACATGCCCAAAGGACCCAGTATCCTACTACAGAGACACTTGTTTGGCCATGTTCATTGCCACTCTGGGAAATAGAAACAGCCCAGATGTTATTCAACAGACAAATGGACAATGAAAAAGTGATACATGGACCCAATAGAATTATATTTAGTGGCAGCTAAAAATGAAATCATGAAACCTTCAGAGAAGTTACTTTTCACCCTCAACAAAGAAGCATTTTTCCTCCAGCAAAAATAGGGGCTACTACAATTGCTTAAAATACAGTAATAAGTAACAGTTGAATGTCTAGCATGAGTTGGGATATATACAATAGAACCCTTGATCAAAGGTTCGGAAAACACCAAGGAAGAATGGGTGGAAAGAGTATAAGAGCCAGGAGCATAAGAGTATAAGAGTGTCTTCTAGACATGACAGAGATGCTGTACCCATGACAGCGAGATGCTGTACCCATGACAACGAGATGTTATACCCATGACAGCAAGATGCTGTACCCATGACAGCGAGATGCTGTACCCGTGACAGTGAGATGCTGTACCCATGACAGCAAGATGCTGTACCTATGACAGCGAGATGCTGTACCCATGAGATCTCAATAACAGGGTTGCCTGAACAAGACCTGCATAACAACCTGGCAATACTAGTCTGTACAACAACAAAGATGTGGAAATTTCAAAAGCCCCACCTCTAATCAAATAGCTATAGGCAATCAGTGACTTCTGAGCGAAGAAGGACCAGTTTTCTCCAGGAATGAGTTTCATGGTTGGTTATCTAATCCCTGGTCATCACCCATAAACACAAGTACATATGAGGAACATTAAACGAACTCTGTGTATGTATCTATGTATGCATTTATAGATACATATATGAAAAGAATGCTAATTACAGAAGAAAAAAACATGAGTTTGAGAGGGGGTTGGAGGTGAGACATGGGATGAGGGAGGGGTGAAAATAGTATAAATACAGTATTCAGGTATGAAATGTCAAAAGAATTCAATTAAAAACAGAAATACATCTCATAAAAAGCATTAACTGAAGCTCCAAATCCTCTCCTAGTTTTTTTTTCCCCCAGGAAAATAAGTCTTGCCTGACAGCTGCCAATTTAGCAATGAACTACAGATTCCACACCAATTACTTAAGACATGGAAGAAAGTGGTCATTATCTCACTCGCTCGCAAGCAGCTCTCCCTTCAGTTCTCATGCCTTAGCAAGAGCTGAGTTTGGGTGGCACAGTAGAAGGGACGACACTCCACAGAAGGTGCTCTGCTCTGACTCTCTGTATGCATCTCTGACTATTTAAAAACAAAATAGGAGTTGAATTCAAATCTACACAAGATGACAGCCCCAAGTCAACCATAGACCTCTCAATGCGACTGCTAACTTCAACTATTGAGGTCACAGTCGTTTGTCTTCATGAGACCAGTGTGAGGACACCTTAGGCACTGTGCACAAGTCACCTACATAACTCCGCTGTTTGCGACTCTCGGGTAGAAAGGGAATAGAATCTACTCCATAGTTTTGCACAGGAAAATCTGGGCTATGGTTGTTTTGAGTCCTGATGGAAAGCAAATACAATACACAAGAGCAAAACAGTCTCTGGTTCTGCTCTGCAATTCCTAGGTTCTTATTCTAACGGGAGATGGCGGCAGACATATATTAGGGTACTGGCTTCTGCAGAGGTTAGGTGAAGGGCTGTGGTGATCTTCCTGGATGTCGAGTGGTCACAGAGTGGCCTGCTCTGAGTGATGACTGGAGAAATGTGGAGAAACAGCTTTCTCTAGAGTTAACTGGATCTGCTGTTGTACACTGTTCGCCCTGTTCCACAATCAAACGGCCATAGTTTCTTTATGCTCATTTATTTCTGCTGTCTTGTAAAACTCTCATATCATCTACTGTTACACGGACTTTGGTGTGAATTTCTTATCTACTGTGACCTTACGCCATTATTATTCAGGTGACAATGTTTCAAGTATTATTTTACTGGCCTTTATTTTTCTTCCCCTACAGTTGTATTATCTTCCTATGATTTTCTGTCAAAGCTAGGAGTCATCCTTACCTTTTCTGCTCCTTACACATTGCAAAGTCCCGCCCACACATCTTCCTCTTCATTACTTATGTCACCTTCTTGAGTCACAGCAAAACTTGGCTTCCCAATTCCAAATTCCAGTCAGCATTCGTCATGTGCCAACTCAGCACAAGGACATGCATTGCACAGGGCTACACCCCAGAACAGTATGGAGGACGTGGATTGCACAGGGCTACACCCCAGAACAGTATGGAGAATGTGGATTGCACAGGGCTACACCCCAGAACAGTATGGAAGACGTGGATTGCACAGGGCTACACCCCAGAACAGTATGGAGGCAATATCAAGGACATGGATTGCACAGGACTACACACTAGGACATTATGAAGGACATAAATGGCACATGGCCACATACCAGGGCAATACGAGGCCTTTCAGCGTGACACCTATAGTCATTTGTACCAGCTTTGAAAGTAGATCTTATTTGTCCCAGCTTTTAAACTATCGACTTTTTGTGCTTTTTGGATTTGTTTGTTTGTTTGTTTTCTGAGGCAGGGACTCACTATGTAGGCCTGGCTGGCCTAGAACTCAATGTTTAGGTCAGGCTGGCTTCCAATTCACTAAGAACTGCTTGCCTCAACTTCCCTAGTACTGGGATTAAAGGCATATGCCACCATACCCAAGTTAACTATCAACATTAATTTCCTGATTCTTCCCCAAAAGACTCTTCCAGACCTGAAAGTTTTCTCACAGAGGTAAAGCAACTTCCCCTATCCTTCCCAGGCCTCTGTCTGTTTGTTTATTTGTTATTTTTTGAATGAGTACACACTACTTACTGCTCTACTACCTTCTCACATCCTGCTCAGGTTTAGCAAGTCTGGAAAACCTTTCTGTTTCTGCCTCTTCGTTACTCTCACACTCCCGCACGTAGTTCAGCAAGGTATTGCATCTGCTGCCCTGCCTTCTAACTGTCTCATCTTTGAACAGCCCAGCATCGCCAAGCCCAGAAAGCTTACCTTAAAAAATATATTATGTTCCTTAAAAATATCTCTCAAAGTATTTAATATAAGAATATTCAAGAATATATTTAACGCATTATTTTAAAATGATTAATTCTTCATTTACCAACATAAAATAGACTTGAGTAACCACTTTTGACATGGCAGCTAATGTCCATAAATCTATTAAATATGCTGTTTTTACTATGTATTTTAAAGGTTATAAATTACAGTGAGTGAACAATTGTGTATTATCAAAAATGCAGATTACAGCTGGTACTATAAGACTGTTAAGAAACTACCAAACCAGAATTTAGTGTCTTTAAACTACTTACAGATCTTAGCAATCCTATTTCATCTTTGCTCAAAGTTAACAACAAAACTCTGAATTGACTTTTTACTTAGACATCATCAAGTATTCCCTAATTAAATTGAATGACACTGACAAAAGTGGGCTGAATAGATAGAAAATAAATTACTACACCACACGGTACATTAAAAATGGAAACGTATTAAATGTTTAAAAAGATGCAGTAGGTTTGAAAATGTGACTATTTCCAAGCTAAAGGAAGCCATAAGTATCATTAAAATGGTTATATTTAACTATTTCTTATAAACTTTTCATATCAAAAAATATCAGAAGTGGTAAGAATTGAGAAAAACATTTGCAAGGCATTACCTTCTAAATAAATATTCACAGAGACAAAAAAGACTAGTAAGACCATTTTATACACAAACCACTTCCAACTTAATAAGAAAAAGAACTACACCAACCCTTGTCTATATCCATTTGTGAGTAGACACACACACACACACACACACACACACACACACACATACATTGTGGGTCTTTTCCGACAGCTATGCATTAATGGTAGATATCTAGTTCTAGCTCACGGTGTTACCCTTGCCTGCTTTAGGCTTTTCATTTATTTAATAAGGCTACGGAAACGTTGCGGAAATGAGCTGCCTGTTCTGAGTTGGATTAAACACAGATTTTCTTTGTAACTGGAACCTCTGGTAATTAGTGTATGGTTGTTGACAGAAGGCAGAATTGTGCAGTCTCGGGTCCCCTAGATCTGTTAAAAGCTAAATTCCTTTCTGCTTGGAGTTGGATTTGCTGTTCTTCATCACTGTGAGACCTCTGCACATGTCTGTGAGGAGAAAGCCCACAGTGAACAAGAGGGCTGTTTGAACGGCCTGCTGTACCTGAACTGGAGCCATGACGAACACACACACACGGGGGAAAATGCAGTCTATGCTCTGATGCCTTTACCTTCAGTGTTTGGTAGGTCATGAAGACCCGCTGCTTCATATAACCCAACAGAATACTAAAGGCATGATTGAGACTGCTCAAAAGGATACAAAACCCCACACTCGTGTGAACAATACACATATTATGAAAAGACAGTCAGCACATTGTATAAAATGAATATAAACTGAAACAAATAGTGAGACAGCTTCATCTACCAAATGACCAAAAATTTAATCAGGGAACATTGTCAATGCCTTATGGGAAAATCCAATTTCCCATGCTGTTGACAGGAGTTGAGAAATCTGTTTTCCAGGTCATCTTGAAAGAGTAAATAAAAAAAACTTAAATTTCATTGTCTTTGGCTCCAAGAATTTATTTTATAGTAATAGAAGGATTAAGAGCAAAGACTTAGGAATGAATCTAGCAATTACAAAACAATTAAGTTGCTCTAATTAACTTATTTATATATCTAAACTAACAATAAATATAATATAATATATTATATATATATAAAGTATATAAAATACATGTTATTTTAAATTATATGCATTTTAGAATGAGTAAATCAAGCTAACCACATACGGAATATCTTAAATGTCATTTTTCAAGAATAGAATATATTGTCATTAGCTGCAGTGCCCACACTGTATAATAGATCTTTAGAACTTGTCCTTCCTGAGTGATTTATTTTTTTATTATTTGGACATTTGCTCAATGCCTTCCCACACATAACTTACAGTGGTCAAAATTCAAACAACATGTCTGGCCAAGTGTAGTGGGGGTCATCAGTAAATTATGATAAATCTTATCACGGAAACAGCTGTAGAGGGGCCTCTAATCGCATGGAGGACCCTAGCGCAACAGGAAAACTGAAATTTTCTCTCTTGTTTGTGTTTAAAGATGTACTTGATGTATTTTATTTATTTTAATTGTGTGTGTGTTTGTGTGTCTGTGTGTCTGTGTGTGTGCATCTGTCTATCTGTACACAGGTGCCAATGGAGGCCAGAAGAAGATGTCATTTGTTAAGTGGTTATAAGCAACCTGGTGTAGGTGCTGGGAATTGAACTCAGGTCCCTTGGAAGAGCAATACACTCTTAACCACTGAGCTGCCTCTCTAGCCCATGCAATAACAGTGAATGAAATAGAGCCTGTGAACTTGAAGGCAAGTGTGGAGGGGCATATAAGAGGGATTGGATGGAAGAAAGGAAAGGGAGAAATGTTGTCATTATATTATAATCTCAAAAAAGAAAAGGTACACACACATATAAAGGGGAAAATGTGTAAATACAGAACAGGGATTAATTAAAATATCTCATGTCTCTCTCCTGTCTAACGACCAGGTCAGGTTAAGCAAGCAAAATAGATTAATGGGGTGGATTTTAGAAGTCATAATGTTTTATTCTCAAATTCATTTATGGTTCTACTTTCTTTTATCATGTCTGTCACATACAATCATTAACTTGGGCTATTCAGACATTATAAATAGTGGTTAATGCTTTAAAAGTTCCTGGGGATTATCAGAAACCTGCACTCCAAATAGGCTCCTTCGAACTGCCGAGCTCACCTATACGCACAGTTTGTGCCCTGCCTTCTCCATGGTGGTACTCCAGACAGAGAAACCCAAGACACAATCCATTATAAGGAAGTGGCTCAGGCTTGTTTTTGGAAGCAACTGACATTTTATTCAAGCACGTTCAAATCTCTTGGGAATCTCCATCTGCTATATGTGAAAATTTTAAGATCTCTTTTTGAACTTTAGCATTGCGTAGAAGCAATACAAAACACTAGATTCCTCCGTCTTGATCACTTGGGTGTTGACAAATTTAGTTTCAATGATTGTTTCTCAAAGCCATCACCTCCCAAATTTGCAATGTTCAAACAGAAATCACCATTTTGTTTCTTTAATGGCCTAATTTTAGTATTTTGTGGAAGTAAGCTTATTGGTTCTCCTCTCGTGGTGTGTGTGTGTGTGTGTGTGTGTGTGTGTGTGTGTGTGTGTGTAACTACTTAAAGGAAAATATCAGTTTTCAATAAGGATGTACTTCCACAATAAATCTTTGGATGACACAGAGTCTCAAGTCCAGCAGATATCATCACTTTCTTTATGGATTATCACCCAAAATAAACAGAAAAGTGCCTTTCTTCATAGCAAACACAGATATAATTATACACACCAAGATAACATCTCAAGCCTTGCCGGAGCAGAGATATCTAAGCCTATATGCTATGGCCAGGTGCACTTCCGGTTCCAGACCCTTGAGATGACATTCTCTGTTCACGTTCACCTTCACCTCTTCCACCCCCACCTTCACTTACTGCATTTCTCTTTCCTTTCCTAGCAAGAGGCTGAAGTGTTAAAGGATGTGGGGGGGATTCCTTCTCCTGCACCGCCCTCCCCCAGGAGATGTCAGCCTCGCTCCCCTTTCCTAGCTAAATCAAGCTTCGAAAAGGACAGTTTCTGTTTGCTGGAACCTGGACAAAGCTTTGGTCCAGTTCCCAACCTCTGCAATTTGGTGGCAATCGGGATCTTCCCCTTCCACCAGAAGGTTCTCTTTGGCATTAACTCTGGCTGACTTCTCTATGATCATGAGTCTGGGGATCACACCTCCACCCTGGGAATTACGGGTTTTGCTTTGTTTTTGTTTTCCTTTAGGCCACAATGGACAATCCCTCTTGGTTTCTTTCATTGGTCCTTCTACATCTTTGAATTAAATATTGGGGAACTTGAGGTTCTAGCTTTGGGGCCTCTTCTTTTACAGTCTGTTGGCTTTCAGGCCAAAAGTTGAATTCTTTCTATGGGTCCTTGCAGATGATGAATTCTATCTGAATTATAGATTTACATCCATTTACATGTACATAACTGTACAGATTATATAGGAATATATGACTGCTCCATAGGTTGCTAAATGTTACTATTCTATGAGGACCTCAATTTCAGCATGTCCCTCAAATGGCTAATTTCATTACAAACAATATTCTGTAACTCCCAAATGACATTAAAACCTTATTCTAAGCATCTTACATTAGAGAATATAGTCTTTTTATTATATATCATAAAAATAATAAATATAATATATATCTGTTGCAACTTTTGCTTGATGACAGATTCTTATACAGTAGCTCATGGTGGCCTCAAACATACAATTCTCCTGCTGCCTCTTTCTAAACATGCTGGTTTGTAGGCACGTGTCATCATAGTTGACATAGTTATGAGTGCCTTTCTAAATATTCCCCTTTTTCCAAATCATGAAATGTTGATTCTTTTGATTGAACGAGTCTCCTTTTATTCCTGAAGAGCTAGAACTAAGAAAGCAGGTATCCCTTTTTTATAACAAGGCTCGAGTGACCCATCCATCGTCCATATGTTCATCTCTTAAAGATTCTACCCCCATCCCATCAGCACTGCAGCCTTGAGGCAGAAGCTTCCAGAACATGAACCATCAGGTGGACAAACCTCATTCAAAACACAGCAGCCTCAGAGTCTACACTTCATTCATTCATTCTTTCCCAGGTTCAGAATCCGGGTAAGAAGCACCAAGTTGAACGAGGCTTTGTACCTCTCTCATGGGAAAGATGGTTCCCAATCTACACTGTTTTCAAAGTACTCTATAATATAAAGTACAAGTCTGAACAGCATCCTTCTAATCAAAGCCCCTCAGAGTTGCTTTATCACCCAGAGCACAAAGTCCATATTCCATGAAGCAGCTCTTTCCGTGTGTTGAAGCTCCAGGTACCGCCTCAGTTCTCACAGGTTACAGGTACTAGATTAGTTACTTTTGTATTGCTGCAATAACTAGTACAACCAAGGCAACTGATAGAAGGGGTCTATTTGGGTTTATGGCTCCAGAGGGATAAATGTCTACTATGGCTGAACAGAGAGAGGTGTGATAGGTGGAGCTGGAAGCTGAGAGCTCACATCTTGAACCGTGAGTAGGAAGCAGAGAGAGCAAATGGGAAATGGTCCATGGCTTTGAAACGTCAAAGCCTGTCCCCCAGTGACATACTTCATTCAACAAGAGCATGCCTCATAAGCCTACACCAACACTAACTAACTAACCACCTAACTAACTAACTAACCACTTAACTAACTAAGTAACTAACTAACTAACCACCTAACTAACTAACCACCTAACTAACTAACTAACCACCTAACTAACTACCTAACTAACTATTCAAATATTTGTGCTTGGGGAGAGCATTCTCATTCTGGTACTTTAGGAACAGTCCTTAGAGGTTCCACATGCTGTCTTAATCCTGGTTTCTGTTGCTGCAATAAAACACCATGATCAAAAGTACCTTGGGGAAGAATGGGTTGATTTCAGCGTACAGTTCCACATCAGCCTATCACAGAAGGAAGTCAGCACAGAAACTCGCACAGCGCAGGGGCCTGACGGTAAGAGCTGATGCAGAAGCCATGGAGGGGTGCTGCTTATTGGCTTGCTCCTCATGACTTTCTCAGCCTGTTTTTCTATAGCACCCAGGATCACCAGTCCAGGGGTGGCACAAATCACAGTGAGCTGGGCCCTCTCATATCCATCACCAAGCAAACAAATGTACCACAGGCTTGTTCACGGGCCACTCTGGTGGGGGCATTTTTTCGACTGGGGCTCCCCCTCTTCCAAAATGACTCTAGCTGGTGTCAAATGCATATAACACTACCCAGGACACGTTTTTCCTTCACTGCTTTGTCTGTCTTGGACTTTTAAACCTATGTTTGAATGCCATTTGGCCTATTCTTTATGAAGTGGTCTCTTCTCTCCTGCTCTTGTCCTTCCTGGCCACCATCTATTCTGTGCTAACATTGGCTTCGCATATTTTGTTGTCTTAACACTTACCATATTAAAATCCTATTACATGTCTACATGCCTATTTGTCTAACTAGGCTGGGAGCTTCTAGAGGTCAAGAACTACATCTTACTCACATTTGCTTTCCAACATTTGGTACAACAGTCAGCATTTATTATTCATTGAGTGAAGATGGAGTCGCTAAATAAGAAATAGAATCAATAAGTCACATCTTGACTTAATTTAATTTGCAGTTTCTGTGTGACTCAAAATAATAATATTTAAAGTCAAGGTAACAGTCATCAGGCATTCTTAATTGCTCCTTTTGCAAGTGTATGTGCATTTGCATCTCTTTCAATATGCATTCAAATGCTTATTACATTTATTTTATGTACAGACTACTCATTACAGCAAAACCATCTCAAGTCAACCAATGCATTTAAGAAAATCACAGTATAGTAAAACTACCTCATCCAGACTCATCACCAAATAATGTAGAAGATTTTTCACATAGAATGTTGCATGTCTGTGATATTAATAAACAGAATTACTATGCCTTGCCTTGAGAAGATTATTCTTTAAATAGCACACAAAAAGTAGCTAGTAGCTCTTCAAACACTTGACTACACTTAAAATGGCAAATAAACCGAGCTTCTATGACGCTAACATTTATTTTTTCTATTTCAGTGATAATTATACCCATAAACCTGATTCAGCATTCACTACCACTGAATTCATTAATTAAAACAATTTCACTGCTACCACTGGGATTTCTCAAGGATATCAAAAACACATTCAAAAATCAAAATAGCATACATCATCAGTTTTAATATGCGCTTAGTATGCTCTGCTTTGATTTTCAACTCTGCCACCATAAGAAGGCTCTGAATTTAAAGACAAGGAGCTTAGCTCCTGCACAATTTCTTTTTATCAAAACCTTATGTGAAATATCAAATAAGTTTAATAGAAATGGCAAGATCTATATAATAACTCACAATACAGTTTCCTGAAAATCTCTATCTCTATTGGATGGGAATATATAAGCATACACAAATATTTAAGGAATAGCAATTATAATGTGTCTTTATAATCCCGTGTGTGTGTGTTGTGTGTGCCTGTGTGTGTGTGTTAGAGATCCACCTGCCTCTGCCTCCCAAGTACTGGGGTTAAAGGTGTGCGCCACCACACCTGGCATATTTCTAAATCTTACTTAAGTCAAGTCAAATCTTACTTAAGTTCTCTTCCCAAGAGTGACTAAAACCCTCCCATGAAGTGAGAACATTCATTCTTAAATGAAAATGATAGCTTTTAGCCAGAGCTTGGCAAGTTGCAGCTGAAATTATAAATGCAGAGCCGGGCGGTGGTGGCACACGCCTTTAATCCCAGCACTCGGGAGGCAGAGGCAGGCGGATCTCTGTAAGTTCGAGACCAACCTGGTCTACAAGAGCTAGTTCCAGGACAGGTTCCAAACCACAGAGAAACCCTATCTCGAAAAACCAAAAAAAAAAAAATTATAAATGCAGACACACCCAGGAAATTCAATTATTTCATGCACTGGAAACAATTAGACTGTATTTGGCAAAGCAGCACCCTAACTCTGAGCTTGATTTAATGAGCACCCCAGCATACTCTGTTAGTTTTGTGACATTCTAGAGCACTGACATAAAACAGAAAATAGAATTTGCAATGGTAGAGCATGCCAGCATTGACCACTACACAGCAGATCAGAGCCCCTAATGGAATTTGCATTCAAGCTATAACTTAGTATGTGTAACAGAATCTCATACAATTAAAATAACACAGAAAATAGTGTTTATTACATACATCAAGGGAATTCCATCTCAATTCTCCCAACCAATTTCCTTTCCAAAGAATGCTGGTGGGTAAAGACGGAGGAATGGAATCAGTCTAGTGAAGAAAACCTGCATCTGCCTTATAATTATCTTCAGAAAATCCAAATATGCTCTGTGTGCAAAGAGCATCTCTGTTACTCACGGTATCACAGGTTGGTGACATCACAGCCTCCTGCATTGTCACTAGTAGTTTCTCCCAAACTCTTCTAAAATGAAATTAGCCCAAAATAGTAATTTAAATTGCAAAGCAGCTCAAATTCTCTATTGAAAGATAATATAAAGAGTATCATATTAACAGCTTATTAAATTGGTTTAAGGGACATACCTATTTTTCAACTTTAAGTACAGTAGCTCAACTTTTAGACGTTCTCTTTCCAGACAGAAAGTTGACTTTTAAAATTCCCATTTCAAAGGACAAGTAAAACTGGTTCCCCAAAACTTATTTTTCAGCTGTGCAAAGCAAGTATCTTCTATATAACAAAGACCCTGCCTTAAAGTTATGCTCTCATTGTGAGTCCAATTAGCCCTTAATACTTTGGTATCACACACAATTAGTGTGGCTTTGGCGGGGTCCTGCAATGGGTGCATTGCTAAGACGCCAGGTGAGAAATGAAATCTTGTGGGAATGATTTATTTTATTGTGTGAACCAGAGAGCATCAGTTAAATGGTCTTTTAATTGACTGGCTGTCTAAGGAACATGCCTTTGAGGGAAACACTACTTTTGAAATTTCCTTTGGTCAGGAGGGGAAGCAGAAGCCTTTGAAGTCTATAGCCATCAGACTAATTATCAGCGCCATTCAATGCACGTTCATTTAATTACAGTAAATTGAAAAGGATGTGGGGTTTTGAAAGAAAATAAGAAAGCCAGTAAATGGTGACAGAAATTACAGACTATGTGAATCATCAGAGGAGACCCCAAATCTTGTCTTTCCTCTTCTTACAAGACCCTATATATACTTGACTATGGTCTAAAGTGGGAGAAGAAGGGAGAGGTGGACTGGAAGCAGGGATGACAGAGAGGAGCATTTACTGTGGACCAAAGCTAGGCAGTACTTGATATTGCTCATTTCATTTAATTCTCATCATTACTCAAAGATATTGTTTTCCATCTTTGTAAATAAAACAACAGCACACACTCACTTATAGCCAAGTCTTGACCACAACATAAATCCATTGAAGCCCAACATTGTCATATCCCAGTGAGTTCTGCATGGCTCGCTGTTACTTCAATGGATACCGTAACACAAAAAGGTTAAGTGACTTGCCCCAGGTCCCAGAACTGGGAGACCCAGGGGCCAATAAGAAACCTTCTGGGAGGACTCTCTAGGCCTTCAGTCATGGTGACGCAGAAAGTAGGGCCAACTCCCTCTGGGCAGCCTGACATTGAACATCATCCTTCGATTAAACTTCAATTAAACATTACACCCCCCCAGGAACACTAATAGATTAACAGGACAAGAAAAAGTGAAATTAGGAACGCCCCAACAAACATCTGGCAGCTTAGCTGACCAAGTAACAGACATGGTATAAAGTGTTGGCAGTACCAGCGACGCAGGCAACAGTGGTCAAGGATGGGGGGCAGATATGAAGAGGATCTGAACCCTGAGGGCTGAGGTCTTCACTCCGGCAGTGTCTGCCACAGTGCACTGTTAACCAATTAAGATTACATGCAAGGCCTGCTGCTAACGCTGGGAAGTGATGTACATGAGAACATTTTTAAGCCAAAAAGATGGATGTTTTGAAAACACCACAAAGTCCTTTGTTCCTGACATTTAGATTGGCATCCAGAATCAAGATTAGATTAGTGGGAATTAGGTCAGGGGTCTTTCAACCACACATCAGAGGGAGTAAGAAGCCAAAAACAATCCAAAACCACGGGTAATTTTATCTTTGATTCGGGTACCCATTGCATTTATATCATAACCTTTCAAGGGCTTTCATGTTGGAGTGACTGGTAATGGTGTGGGGGGGTCACAAATCACCACCATCCAGTGCCTGCCGGTTTGCCAGGCAGCTGACATATAATAAGGATTGCTATCACAGACACCAGTTCTATCAAGAAAGGCCTTCTCCCGTATCCCAAGCTTGGAATTCCATGGGAAGCATCATAGACTGATTATTTTTTCTCCCCTCCAAATTCTCTGGAACAGCAAATTCTCGTGGCTGATGAAAAGTTAGTTTAGGAAAAGAAAAGAGAAAAAGCAACAACACATTCTCCCTTGTTCTGAATCTCTGTGACCTCTTCCAACAGTGAGCTGTGTGGCGCGGTCCTACGGTCGTTACTCACATGGGATGCTCCAGCCATCCAAGGCGCATCAGCATCGCAATGGCTACAGCACCTCTTAACGTGAACTGGCGGCCTCTTTGCCAACAAATAAATGAAATCTGCTTCCCTTTAGTGACTTAACTTTTCTTTGATGTTATGCTAGAATGACAGACACTCAGCTTGGATAGCTGAACAAACATCTAGGGAAAACAGCCTCATTCACAGTCTTCTCAATGACGAAATGGGCAGTGGGAACTCCCACATCAAACTCAGTGAAAATACAGCCATATCTTGTCCCTCAATGGTGTCATTATGAAGAATTATTTTACTTAAATCTTCCATGCTCTCATCTTTATATTGTAAAATATCACACACACATACATGTGTGCACGTGCTGGGACACATTAAGGACTTTGCCTGACATCTAAAGCCAGTACAAGATAAATAAAATTGGATAATGAATAACAGAGGAATCAATGAAATGTAAGTGGAAGATCAATACTCTGTCAAAGAGTAAATTAAAACACTGAAGGAGAGCAGAATTGAGATTTTTTTAAATTTTATATTAGAAATAGTTGACTAAAGGCAGTAGTAAAAGCAAAAATACAGTTCTGAGGATATTGTTTATAAGGGTATGAAGAGGACTCGTCTAGGGTAGGAGAGCTAGCCCTGTGACTATGAGCACCGTCTGCTCTGCCAGAGGATCCAGGTTTGAGTCCCAGCACCCACATGGGAACTCACGACTATATCTGCAACTCCAGTTCTCGGGAATCCGATGATGCCCTTCTGTCCTCTACAGGTTCAGGCACACATGTGGCTCACAGACACACATGTATGCAAAGCGTCCATACACATAAAATAAATAAAAAATTTTAAATGACCTGTATATAATTACAAATTTTAATTCTTACCTTAAAGTAGCCAAGGATGGAAAAAAAACATATTTTTTATATATATCAGGGCAAAAAAAGAAGTCTTCACAACCCATAGTTCTAAAGTCTGCTGCATACCACAGCTCACTGCTCTTCCTTAGAAGTAAATGTAATCAGTTAATGACTTTCGGCTCCTTCCAAGTAATCGTTGAAATTTCAGAACAAACAAACGAGCCTGAAATATTCCTATGCACGCACACGTGAAAGACACAAAATGGTCAGGTTTCATGCTGATAACATCAATCAATTCACTTCCTCTTGTGTCCTTCCTCCAAGGGACCTCATCGAGGATTCTCAGACCACCAAAATGTTGTTTAAAAAACAGTCTCGACCAGATCTTGCGGAAAGAGTAAGCATGAGTTGAGGTTGCCACTGGTTAACTTAAAAAATATTGCTTTTGACACTCTCTTCTGTGCTCTTAGCTGACCTGTTTACCTTCAGCAAATGCTGCCACATGTCCAGAGTTCCACAGCAAGGCTCTGGAGCTCATTTCCTAGCTGCCATTGCGGGGAGGGAAGCTATGGATTCCCTTTACTTTCCTTCTTTCTGTGAGCAGGCCATTCCCTTCTAGTGCATAAGAAATCTGCCACGATACATAACTAAAAATAATAAAATTAATACATGCTTAGCTAATATGAAATAGACTTATGCCACAAAGATTTGGAGTGAAAAAAGTAAGTTGAATCCATGTAAAACATTAAATATAGACATGGATTATTTATGGTTCAGATAACAGGAATCAAGTGTAATATCTGCATGCATTGTCTTTTCTTTTATGTAATATCTTGTTGTGTAATTACGAAAATAAAGAGGTCAAATGCACTACCTGAGCACACATCTGTAGTTGCTCAAGAAGTCTCATGTGAAGTGCATGAAGCAATATTTATTTCAAATTCTAAGTATTTAAGGTTAGTGACTTCTTTATCCGTTATAAAAGCTGATGTAAACACAGGTGAACAGACTGGCTGAGGGAAATGTTGGCTGCGTGATTCTAACACTCATTTTGTGCAACAGAATCTTCCTTGTTTCCTATTGATGGTGTTGGAATAGAGCCGGATACCACTGAGGTCTCGTACTCCCAACAGGAAGATACCGAGCGGCTGTTGGTAATTTATCTTCACTTTGGATTAATGCATTAGAGGATTCCACATAAAATAAATTGTTTCCAATGATTTAAATGAAACTCCTTCGCCCCATGAATAGCAAGGAAATGCCTAGGCAGCAGGGAACACCGAGTCACACTATATCTAGGCTGAAACTGGAAACCAAGCACAGATCTGTGCTCCTGTTACATACCAAAGCTGACAAAGGTGCTCAATAAATAATAAAGGTGAAACATTATTAATAAACAATCATCTTCCTTTTCACACATCCTGCAATTCTTCTGGCTTAATTTTCTCTTTGCTGTTTGATGTATAGGATAGACACTACATTAATAACAGACTGGAGGAGAAGCACACGCCTAATAGCAAAAGCTGAAGAGATTTCTTTCTTTGTTGTCTCCGTGTTGGTGCCATTGTTCCAATTCTTCTTAGCAATACTGACTTACTAAAATATTAAGTTTTCTTTTCAATTTATTATTGCATACAATTTTTTATATTATTACTCCACACCGGCAGTAGGACATAAGTACCAGTAATTTATAATGACATTTTTTAGACCAGGCAGAGCTGCTGCTTAGACACCCTTAAATCCAATTTTTTGTATGTGGACTTAATTGCACAGTAATCCAGTTCCCAAAGACATCAAAGGCCATCTTCCCACCCTTTCCCAAGATTTCAATTGCTCCCATAAGCTAGCAAGTTTAGAGCATGATCAAATTTGCTCTTCAATCAGCTGAGCCCTGTTAATAAACTACTCTGTGTGCTCACTCACCCATTCTAAGATCCTGCGACTCCTTTGAGACA
This sequence comes from Dicrostonyx torquatus, assembly GCA_028555095.1. Taxonomy (NCBI): domain Eukaryota; kingdom Metazoa; phylum Chordata; class Mammalia; order Rodentia; family Cricetidae; genus Dicrostonyx; species Dicrostonyx torquatus. The sequence continues at coordinate 2,233,390 of JAQHUG010000225.1, read as the reverse complement.
TCTTCAAGAGGAATCTGCTAAGAAGACATCTTTGACTGCAAGCTCACTCCAGGGAAAACTTTACCAACACGGTTTTCCTGGTCCACAAAAGCTAAAGGTGACATGATCCACTATAAGTCAGACTTAATCTTTTCTTTCCCCTGCTCCTGTACACAGCTGTTTTTCAAAACCATATCTAACACACCATACAGAGTTTGCAGAATTTGATAATTTGACATCAAATATTGATCCCACCATACAAGTCCCCATGCTGTTTACAAGAATTTCTTGGGCCCTACCACATTAACACAAAAAGAAAAGACAAGGAAGAGAAAGCATGGAAGGAAAACATGAATCACCGTCAACCGGAATACAGACGCACTAAAGGCCAACAAAGTAAAGCAAACAATAGAACTTACCGCTCTCACTGTCCGACTTGTTCTCGTGCTCCGTGTCTGTCAGGGTGAGGGCTGAGTTGGACCGGCTTGACAGGCAGGAACTGCGGCCCGATTTGACCCCCCTGCCCCACAGTCTCATGGCATGCTCTGGGGACATCACTGCTTCGTTTTCCGTATCAGCATCTGACCCTGCACTGATGGAGTAACCTCTGTGAGGGAGCCCCATTTCTGCACAGAATGCCACTCCTCTTCGGGTTGCGGACTCACACACGCCTAACTGCCTTAGGGTAAAATTCTGTCCTGATTAGGGGGAAAGAGAGATAACAACTAGTAAGTATATGATTCCTGAGTTTTAGTTTCTTTTTCTTTAATTTTCTTTCAAAAAAGAAAACTTCCCTGAAAGAAACACTCGATTGTCCAGGCTTTCCCGCTATCAGCACCAGGTGTCTGCACCAGCTTTGCATGGCGTATGGACACGTGGATGCAATTACGGGGAGGGAGGAGGCCCAGTGGACTGGATGTGGACTTTGGCTCAGATTGCTTCTGTCAACTTAAACCCATAAGCACCTCCAGAGATGGACTCATGGCTCAACCATGAAAACCTAACATAGACACAAAAACTGGTTTCTGATGGCAGAATTTGGCTTAGCCGATTGTGAGGCAACAGAAATGGCCATCTGTCCTGGTTTTGGTCCTAACTGGGGGAATCTTTCTTCCACTTACATGTTATTTCTTTGGGTGAAAAAAAGTTTACCTTGGGATAATAAGTTTCTACTGCTTAAGTAGAAACAGGAGCTGCTCATTTTAATTGTATCTTCTCACTTTAAATGTCTCTCTCCTTCCCTCTCTTTCTCTCTCCTCTCTCCCTGTGTGTGTGCATACATGTGCACGTGTGCATGTGTGTATCGTGTGCATACATATGTATGTGTGTGCATGTGCAGATGTGTGTGTACATCTTTATGTGTGTGCATGTCTGTGTAGGTATGGGCATGTGCACCTCAACACTCAGTAGTGTAATACCTTGAAAATTATCACCATGCATTGCATATCTATTTTTCTAGACGTCTTGCTTTTAAGAAACATCTGGAAACATCTGTATTGACCAAAATGAACCGAGTTTTCCAAGTACAGTGCACTCTACAAAGAAAGTGGGAGTGAAACGTTTTAAAAATTAATGATACAATCAGGTTCCCTGAAAATAAATAGCTGTGAACTCCACAAGCCTTTACTAATAAATTGAGCATAATAAAACTCATGGCACCGCAATCACTTAAAGCAAAAGTGTTTAAATTAGGTGACACTTCAGAAAGACCTCGGGTATTAATGACTCTCCCCAACTTGTATTTGTTTTTGGGAGTTCAGTATTTTACTACTCTGTGCGTAAGGAGAATTTGAAACCTGCTTGGTTGTAGAATACCCAGAGAAAGCAAGGCTCACCCAGTTTCACATCTTGCCTGTATGAGAGGGCCCCAGACATAGGCACCTCCAGAATCAAATACATATAAGGTGGAGTAACAGAAAGAGACTGATTTAAACATAGCTTCTTTACCAAATCTTTTATGAATATTAAGTATTTATATGACTCATGGTCTTAATTTTCCCACTTCCATCTTATGGATCTACATGAATATTTTAGTGTTAATTTGCTGTTATGAGAAACCGACATTATATTTTTAAGAGAGGGTATTATAAATTATTTGTGATAAAATGGCATGTTGAATCTTCTAGGAAATAAATCAAGCACAAGACACAATCTAGTAAATATTTGGTTGTAAAGATATTAGCCCCCTTCAGGCCCAGCACATTTAAACTACTGTGGTTAATTGTTTTATTGCTGTGGTCATATCGGAAGTTGGAATCAGCTTTATCTCAGTCAGACTTCCAAATGGATTCTGACAATGACACTCATAAATAATGAAAATCGCTGCCACAATTAGCTAGAAATCAAACTGTGCTTATCAGAGAGATGTGAATAAGCACTGGAATCAAATCAGCACGGAAGGCAAAAAAAATGAAAAGAAAAAAAGGAGGACGAAAAAGGAAAGTTGCTTCCCCTGGCCAGGATGAAGGAGGGCGAACTCATGGTGCGGGCTGTATCTGTAAAGAATTCATCCAGATTTCACCCACAAAAGTCAGTAAAGCAAGGCTGACCGCATGCAAAGAGTACATGGATGAGCTACAGAAGAAAGAGTTTCCTTACTGCTGCTTACGGGTCACTTCTAAAGTGGGCCAGGATCTCAGTGCCGCCAAGCATACGGATTGTTCAAACTGGAATATGAAGTAGTTTCTAGAGTTAGGGGACAAGTACACTATTGCATTCTCTGGACATTCCAGAACAGAACACAACAGGCAAACAAACAGAACTCTCTACTTCCTGAACGAAGACTTGAAACATTTCCGAGTTAATGACTTCTCACCTTACTGTCATCCTGTTACAAACTCTGCACAGAAAGCAAGCTGAAAGCCGCAGTCCTTAATTGCTCTCCGGGCAGATCAGCATAGCTCGCTGAGCAGCTAAATACCGCACATGCTGTCCTCACGAAGGAAAAAATACACACAACTCGAGGTCCAGAATTATTTGACCCTCTGCAGTCAGTAACACACAGGAATTCCAATCTCTGTAGGGCTAGTTCTGAAGTCTAAACCGTAAAGCAAACACAACAGCAGAAACCGCTGCTAGAGTTCGTCCACCCAACCGAAAAGCTTATTTTTGTTTCCAGAACTTGACTTCAGATGCATGTAGGCTAAAGCCACCCACAAGTTCTGCTGAGGTCTCTTTCCTACCGTGGTCCACATCCACCAGAGTGTTCACGACTTGACCTAGGTGACGGTTCTGGGCTGGTGATGGGCTCAGTGGAGCAGCGCTCGCTTAACACGTGTGAGGTATACATAGCACAAAGGAGTGGGGGGGAGGGGAGATGGCTTATGTAAATGTGAGGAAATCCCTTAAAATATATTGATAAGCGTGATAATCACAGAGGGACCTGTAATTCAAAGATTCAGTTTCAAATCATCTGCAAATGGTCTCGCCACCACCACAGCTGGTGTGCATGTAAGTCGTCCGCCATCACTGCAAAATGCCTTCCCGCAGAACTGCTCCCGTGCTTAAACTTCTACTGCTATTGGTTCTGTTCTTTGGTTAGGCAGTCCTGAATTTTAGGATCTCTTATTTGAATGGGATTACCCTGGGGGAGAACTAACCATGAAGCCAAAGTAATTAATTAGTCTATCAAATCATTTCCCATGACATAGTGCTGTTTGTAAGATAGGCTATTCCTAATAGTAATCATCATCATCATCATCATCATCACAGGCAGTTTTGACAAAAATAGAGCAGAGAGAGAGAGAATGGTTCATGCCTGGAAGAGAAGACAGCTGTCAGGGACATAAGAGCTGGGACGGTAGGGTTGAGCTGGGTTTCAGGGAAGGGCTGAAGGTACAGAGAGGTAGGTGCATAAGAAGCCACCAAAGACAAATCTGGGAAGAATAAGCACTTCTGAGACGCGTGAGAAGAAGCTCCAACTTTGTGTGACAAGGACTTATGTTCTTCACAGGAGTTCTAACACTATTAATTTAACTCATCTTTTTTTTTGCCTTTCACAGTCTTTAGATTAACTGTTTGTCCAAAACTGGCCAAAAGAGTGTTTATTTTTATCTGCTGCACTTTGAATTTCGGTAGCCTTGGTCATCGGGGCCAACAACAGGTCTTCCCATTATAATTTGAAACAGGACCAAAACAATAAATTATAGCAAGAACAAAGTATACCTGAGGGCGGAATGCACGGTGATTAAAATGCAAAGTTAGCTTGGATTAGATTAGCCAATTCTGTTTTATGATACTCATAAACTGAAAAATCTATACAGGAAAGATTGAATAAATATAGCCAAGGCAGGCTGCATCACTTTAAAATATTTTTTTTTAAAGGAATTGGGATATGTGACAAAGCAGACAGGACGGTAGAAGAACAAACACTTCAAACATGGCAGCGTAGCACTTATGCCTTAAATAAATGAGGGGAAATGGGTTAGCTATACAGCCTGTGTCCCTACCTTCTGAAGTACCTAGAGCCTGGTTAAAGGAGGTAGGGACTTTCCTAAGAATGATGCTTGAAAATGCTATAGAAGAGAACAAGTGGTGTGGGTGATTCTCTCTCTCTCTCTCTCTCTCTCTCTCTCTCTCTCTCTGTGTATGTGTGTGTGTGTGTGTGTGTGTGTGTGTGTGTGTGTGTGTGTGATTTAAAACAGACTAGCAGTAGCCTAGGTTAGCCTGGAAACTCATCACAGCTTCATAACAAGCGTAATCTCGAACTTTGATCCTCCTGCCCTGACTCTTCCCAAATACTGGCATCACAGGTGTGCAACACCGTTGAGTTTTGGGTGGTGATGAGGACTGAACTCAGGGCTTCGTGCGTGCTTGATAAGCAGTCAGCCAACTGAGCGACATGTAGTAAGGAACTCCAGGCAGATCTAATTCCCAATGCATGCATACATTTTAGGAGATTCACAGATTTCTGCAACTAGGACCAAATCAAGTTCTGAACCTTTTTCCTAGCCCAAGAAAAGACTCCATAATTATCAGCATCTCACATTTTCTGCTAGCATCCTCCCCCTCCTGTCCCTCGGTAACCACTAATCATCTTCTATCCGTACAGATGGTGGTTTGAGAGATCACAGAGACGAATCCTACAGTGTGTGCTTGTCTATGATTGGCTTGGTTTACTGACCACTGTATTTTTTAAGTTCAAACACAGGCGTGAGATGGCTCAGGAGGTAAAGGCATTTGCCCAGGCTTGACCTGAGTTCCATCAATGCACCCCAAGGGGTACTGAAGAGAACCAATCCCTGAAATTTGTCCTGACCTCCACGTTCATACCTTAGTACATGTGCACCCATACAAATACACACAGACACACAGACACACACACACACACACACAGCATGCAAAAATAAAGGAATGCAAAATCTGAAAAAAATGAAAAACATTTCAGTCAGTATCAGAAATACATGTTTTTCATATCCTAGTATTACAATGTATGGATATGTCATCTATCACATAATGCATTCAAGAGACAGTGGGCATTCGGGTTGTTTCTATTTGGGGTTACTAGGAAAATACCACCAAGCCATAAGGATTGGTGTGTGTATGTCTTCATCTCTCCTGGGTTTACACTAGGAGAGGCGCTGCTGAGCCACAGCATAGGTAGACACTTGTCATTCTCTAGGCCTGCTGGAGGCTCTCCACAGAGATGCACTGCCTATTCCCATTGTCAGTGCAGGAGGGGCCCAAGTTCATGTTCTCACCACCACTCGTTACTATCAGCTCCTTCTCTAGGATATCACACTGGAAACAGAGTCTAAAATTTTGCAGTGAGTCTTTGGAATATAGGTCACTGCAGTGTAATGACTTCACGGGGAAAAGCGGAATCACTGCTCTTTGCTGAAAGCTGTTCATTCCATGGGCACGGTATGAGACTCTATTTGTGCCTCCACTCTATATTCCTTTGTCTTCTAATGCATCCTTTTCTTCCTTAGGAAATGCCTTCCCATTGAAACCCAGCCAGCCAGTTTATCTTAATAGCTACATGCTATACAAAGATCCTAAATGGGCACGGACAAGAAACATTTACTATAGCATCCATGCAAAAATTTAAATAACCCAAATGTTTACCAGAGAGTGGCTGCCTGGGTGAGATGCATATGTTTGCTACGGAATATTGCATGGCTAACTTAAAGCAGAAATTTGGACTCAGATCTTCAGATCTGGAGGAAAGCCACACACACACACACACACACACACACACACACATGCATGCACGCACACACACACACACGTGTGCACACATGCACACACACATATTTTTTAAAGTTGAAAGTGTCAGTTATGCAACAGAGTGTATGGTATGATCACCCTTTGGGAAACTAAGGAAGAGAGAACAAACAGATAGAAATGTGCCTGTGTTTTAAGCATGAATAAAGAGGAGGAAGTATAAATAACTTATGATGGTCCATTTGGAAGGGATTGGCTGCAAAGAAAACAACGAAACAGAATAGGCTTAAAGGGATTTTTTCCCCATGATACTGTCTTAGTAACTAAAAATAAAAATACTTTAAAAATGAATTTTGTTGAGTTGCTTTTTTAATAGTTCTGATTCAAAACCACCTTTTCTTGAGCAAGCTGTGTTCCCAATCCTCCCTGCTCTGAGGAAATGACCTTGTACATGATTTCCTTCTTCATACGTGGGTCATCTTAAAGGGAATAAAAACCCATTTTCCAAATAACAACCATAATACAAATAAGGAAAATGAATAAATCAATCAACATAAATATGACAAAAACAAATTTAAATCTACCACTGTCTTGTACTAGTCCCCTTAGTTTTTGTGAGCTTGAATGACATTATTTGTTCTTGGTCATGGGATGACATTCTTTCTTCAGGGGTCCAAAACTACAGGCTTCTGTTAGGTGCTGGCGGAAGCAGCATGCTTGCCTGCTAACTATGGCTCCACTTTTGGGTGTGTTCACAAAATGTACGACAATAACTCAGTAATAGAAGCGCGCGCATGCGCACACAAACACACACACACTCTGTTTTTTTTCCTACTTTATCTTTCTTAATTAAGACTTGCCACTTGTTGAGCAGAATGCCTATCCTCGAATATGCAGTAGACTTTTACTTTGGCACCGGGAGGTGAGCCCCTGGAGCTTAAAACAGATTTGGCAAGTGCTCTGTCACTGATCTATAGCCCCGGTGTTTCCAGCTTTGATTTATTTATTTAAGATTTTATTTTTATTTTCAGTTATGTGTGTGTAAGTGACTACAGTGTCGAGAAGGGGGTGTTGGATCCCTAGAAGCTTATATTTGAAGTAACTGTGAGCATCCCTTAAGGGTGTAGCGAACCGAATCAGGTCCCCTGATGCAAGGGAACAATGCATGCTCTTCACCGCTGAACCATCTCCGGTTTTTCAATATCCTATCATCACAATAGCATACCTGACAGAAACAACTTAAAGAATAAAAATTTATTTATTTTAGCTCATGGTTTCAGAGTAATCAGTATCTCAGGAGAGACGAGAGCAGTTTATGCCAGGTAGAACCAGGAAGCAGACCGAAGGAGAATACCAATAGACAATTCACTTCCTTCTCTTTTCGGTTTAATTCCACTGAGTCATGAGACTAGGGAATGGTGCTGCCCACCCAAGGTGTGTTTTCCTCTCTGTCATTCTCCTCTAGAAATGTCCTCAGAGATATGTCACAGGTGTACTTCACCAATATCCTATGTGATCTTCAATGCAGGCAAGTTGGCATTGACCATTTACCATCCAACTCGGCCATGTTGATGGAAGAGTATTTTATATGTCACTACAGGTGAGAAAAAAGAATGTATTTTCCTGCTCCACAGCGATAACCTTGACTTTCCAGAAGATGGTGACAATGAGCTCATTCCTACAATCACAGGTCTAATGGAAAGTGATAGTTTGTCCCCTCCACAATCATCTGAAATGTAGCTACGGAGGGTCTCCCAGTCCACGGAAATTCGAAGTGCTCACCAAGTGGATTTGATGAGGTGGGTCAGAATGGGAAAACCCCAGGTATGTCTTCAAGGAGAAGAAGCAGATACAAAATGAATGTCGTGGAGTATCACTCCCCTCCTCCCCACAATTATATTTCTCAGGCTTCCTTGGCAGGGGACTCATATGGATAACTAAATGGAAGGTTTGCTGGAGCGAATGAGAAAACCTAGGTTGTGACTCTACTGACATGTAAAGTAAGAACAAGTCTTAATGCTCACCCAGCCACGAAAACCTGATTTCAGCAACCATTTGCAATAACAGTAATGCTAAAACATTTCTTTTATTGAAAAGGCATTCTGAAAATGAGTTTGCTTTTTACTTACTAATTATGCCATTAGAACAAGCCAAGACCCGGAGATGATAATACCCCTATGACATATCTGCTGGTATCTGATAGGCAGACTGTGGGAGGTGTTGGTCTCAATATGCATATGGTTTGGCACGAAGCAGCAGGAGTTTAATCATTGGGACTGAAGCGGCATCATGGAGGTTCACAACGTGCATCCCAAATTGGCAACGTGTCAAGGAACCGGATACAAATTTAGCAGTAAGCTGTGGGCTCAGGACATCAGACCCATAAAGGCCAAGGCAGGGGAATGGATTACTCCCACTGTGTCCTGAGGAGGGCTCTAAGCTACATCTATCTCCTTACACCTTCTGGTAGGTAATCTACAAAGCTGCTTGACCGCCAAGCCTGAAAGAAGAGCTTGCCTACTTAGCCAAAATGAGTTAACAATCAGTTAGGTAGGGGAGCTAAAGGAAGGAGAGAAGAGAGAAACACTAACATGAAACGGTGATAAACCGAGGCTACTTAACTCGTGTCTTTAGTAGAGAAATTTAAGGTTGAGTAAACATGCCCATCTAAATCCTTTAATCCCACCGCTGACATTTATAGCAATGGAGCGGGATTAATCATTTGATCTCCAAACGAATCACTTTAAGCAGTTAATATTTAAAAGTAATAAACTTTGGAGTTGCAGTAATTAGCCTACTAGATCTGATTAATGCCTCAGGTTTTTGTCTCTTTTTATAAAACCCAATTTTCAAGACACAGGAAAAGCTAAATTTCCTCAGCTTCGGTATCACAGAGAACACAAGACCGGACCTGGGATTCCTTTCATTTTTGCATGATGACAGAGGTGAGGGATAACACGGGAGAAAGGAAAAGTTTGGGGTCTAACTGGAAATTCATAGCGGCATTAAGTGCTAAATGGCAAGACCATCTGCTCATATTTCTTTTGAAGTCTAGGATCAGGCCCCATTATTCACTATAATGGCATCCAAGACTAAACCAAATCTCAGTCTTTAAAATTAAAAGCATTTTCCTCTTGGCTCTTGAATCTTCCTCTGACAATTGCCAACATGTCTGAAGGTTCAATAAATTTTCAGACTCTCGAAATCCACAAATAAACAAAATATAAATAAGAAGAATAAGGGAAGTAATTTTTTTTGTACTTCATTCCTAAAGCCAAGGTAAAAAGGGTGCAGAAACACACATATCACTCTTATTACTGTTCTTTATTTATTGGTGTGATTGCACACACGAGTGTGCGTGCCTGTGCATGCTTGTCACAGTGCAAGTGTGGGGCAGGCATGTGGAGGTCAGAAGACGGCTTACAGGTGTCAGTTCTCTCTCTCCGCCATGTGGGCTCCCATGATCAAACTCGGATCTTCAGACTTGGTAGCAACTGCCGTCTTGGCAGTCCCACATAATTAATATTTTAATCAAAGGAGTTACAAATACTATTTTTATATCTGCCCAATTCTATTTGTGACATGCTAAAATTATGTGTATAGCCCTCATGTCCTACATTTTAAGGAATAAGAATTCAATTCTTTTCATCTATTTGGAACATACACTATACAGGAGCATTTAAATATTATCATTTTTGTTAACAGTCAACTACCTTCATCCACTCGTAATCAATTGCTTAGTGCTTAATAGACTTTTTCTATTAGGAAACTGAGGCAATACTAGAAAGGCAAGTTCCCACTGACATGCCACCACCTCTCAATTCTTGCATATGTCATGTATGTTCATATTACATGCAAAATGCTTTCACTCAGCAGAGCCTTTTGGTACAACGGCATCTGAGGTTGTTTTTAAGTGCCAACTGCGGCTATAGCTCAGTGGAGACTGTGACTGCCCATGGCACCAAATGGAATCTCACCCTGGCTGAACTAGGAGGAGAAAAGCTACAAGCCCCCTATGTGCCACATTCAATTACCCGGGTTTGACCACGTCTACTTTTGGTGCGGTTTGGGGATTACTGTTTAGGAATGTTTTATATACCGCAAAGCTCACAAGCCCGAAGCAGACACTTTGTGCAGGATAAGAATGCAGCCACCACCAGCCCAATCAGACATGGCACCTCTGCCCGGAACTCACTAGGTTCTTCCACGCCCCAGCCCCTCATGCGCAAGCACTCTCCTGCTTCATACAAATCGGCCCTGTCTGCTCTTTGAGCCATGCTAACGGAGGCACGTGGCCTGGATTTGGGATCCTTTGGATTAGTGGAATGTTTCTGAGATCCTTCCATGTTGTCACATGTCAATGCATACTTTGGTACTGTTGGGTCACGTTTAATTGAATGACTACCCTGCACTTTGCCGATTATGAACATGGTGGCAGTGAACACATGTTTTCATTTGCTTCAAGTAAATACTTGGGAAATGAATTTCTGGACCATGGAGGGGGTGTTATTTTTAACTGCCTATAAGAAATTGCCAGTTTCTTTGTAAATTGGCGGTTGTGCCAATTTGCATTTCACTTTCCATCAGCATTGCTCCAAATGCACCCTTACGTGATACGGCCAACCATCTCCCGTTCTAAACAGTCCGTGTGCTGTGCTAATTTATCTGTGTAGGCACGAGCATGCCACAGCACACATGCCGCAGGACAACTTGCTGCTGTTGCCTCTCCTCCACGTTACGGCCCCTGGGATTGAACTCTCATTTATCAGGCTTGGAGGCAAGCTCTTTAAACCCACCAAGACTTTTTTGACAGACTTGTTTTTCTGGTGGTTTTGTTTGTTTGTTTTCTTTGTGGATACAGGTTCTAGCTATGTATCTCAGGCTAACTTTTGATGCTCTTGCCTCCGCCTCCCAAGTAAGAGACTCACCAAATAACTGAATATCTACTACAAGCAGAGCTGTTCTTTTTAATTCCAGCAATCCTAGTGGATGAGCTAAAGTGTACCACAGCGCCTGTAATCTTCATCTCTTTGGTGGCTAATGATGCCATGTACTTCCTCTCATATGTATTAAACATCTCTCTGCTTTTTAGGTAACATTTCTTTCAGAAGTTTTCTTATAAATGTATTATATACTATATATTTTATATGTATACTATATATTATTCTATATACTATATTTTATATAGAATTCTATATACAAGCGTTTTGAACACATGCATAGACACATGCACACAGAAATATTTTTTAATAGACCACCGTTGCATTTTCAGTTGCTTAAAGGCATTGTATGTAAGCAGAATGATTTAAGTTTGGTAGAGTCTAATTCATCAAGCTTTCTTTAATATTTAGGCTTTTTGCAACCTACCATATTTTGCCTATTCCAATATATCCCAGAACACATCCAGCCTTTTTGGCTGTTTTGTAGTAGAAATTAAAAAGAAAGAGCAGATAAGAAAATGGTTTGAAATGATTTTACTTCTTCCTAGAACTGACCAGCTGCTGTCTGTGGAGCACTATGACAAGTCTCAATCTCATGTCTCCTCACCTATCTGAAAGATGTACTGCATGGCAAGGCTCTCTCCACTGTGACAGTATGGAGCAACAGAAAACAGCAGGAGATGGAACTTGAGACTACGAGGAGAACAATGTAGAAGTCCCAGAGAAGGGAATCGAGAAAAAGGCTCTGGATAGGATTATATATCTAAAGGGCTAAATTTCCTTCCTCACCAGAGACTGGTTTATATTTCATCTTTAACCAAAATCTAAAGAGTTTACGAAACAAAACAAACAAACAAACAAAAACCAAAAAAACAAGCCAAGCTTGGTGGCAAATGCCTGTAAACCCAGTAATGAGAAATTGAAGCTAGAGGAATGTTGGGTTTGAGGTCAACCTGGGCTACCCAGTTAATACCAAGACAGCCTGGGCTACAGTGGGATAACTTGCCTCAAAAACATGCAGACATAGGAAGGAGAGGAATGGAGAAAGATGTGTGTGTGTGTGTGTGTGTGTGTGTGTGTGTGTGTGTGTATCATCTTTATGGAACGGTATCATCTTTGGGTTTGGCTCCTGCCACAAAAATCATGTCTAGCTCTATGTGTGGTTGACTTGGGAGGATGGTTTTTGTCCCCCACCCTCAGACAGAATGACAAACACGCTGGGTTCCCAAAGCAGAGATTATTTTTTGCCTTTTTCCTTTGGTGATGTAAAATTGGAGGTCCTCCCCCTCAAAGACCCACACTACTAATTCAGCCAGTGTCATGTCAATATTTTGCTGTCTCTTCATTCTCCCAGGGATTCTCAAAATCCCAATTTTGCTGCTGTACATTCTGTAAGTCTCTAAAATTGTTATATATATCATACTGTTACAAATGCCTTTGAAAAAACTTTCAGAATGACCCATTTGTGAGTTGCTTCTTTGTTGATATTGTTTCTCTCCGTTTCTTTTTCAGTTCCCCATGTGGTAAGTGCCCAGAAAGATCTCACTTCAGGAATGTACTGCAGGCAGAAGTTGAGGACTGGCTGTGTCCCCCTGTGAAAATGACACGGAGAATGCCAGGATGGAATATGGAGGTCAACAAGCTGTTTATATCGGGAGGACTCCATCAGTCATACCTGAGACGTGAGACTGCCTCTTCAGAAACGTGAGCTCTTCATTCCAGTCAGGCAGACACCTCTTCCTCTTCGAGAAGACTTTGGTGAGTTGTCTGCTAGCCATGCTGGGAGGATGTCCCCTGGGTACATCACCGGGGAACGCTCAGATGCAAAGTGATCCACAGAAGGACAACAAAGGTCAGTGATGGTGGAGAGTCTGAGAGCAGAGTTGTGAAATCAGGTATCTTCCTCAGATTCCAAGGAAGAACAGCATACCCTGCTCCTCATTCTGAATGGCGCATTCCTGCCAATTATCCACGAAACTGGTATCTGTCTTAGTTTGGATTTTTAATGTTGTGAGAAGAAACCATGACCACAGCAACTCTTAAAGAGGACAGCATTGAATTGTGGTGGCTCGCTTACAGTGAGAGGTTCAGTCCAGTGTCATCACGGAGAGGAGTATGGAGGCATGCAGGCAGATGTGGTGCTGGAGCTGAGAGTCCTTCCATCGTCATAGGAAGTGGTCTAATAGTCACACTGAGGGAAGCCTGAGCAAAAGAGACCTCAAAGCCCACCCCACAGCGACACATTTCCTCCAACAAGGCTACACCTTCTAATAACACTTCCTTTAGGGGTCATTTTCTTTCAAACCACAATAGCTGTTTTCAATTTGTAAAGGTTGCTCCTCTCCCCCTCCTCTCCCTCCCTCTCTCTCTCTCTCTCTCTCTCTGTATCTATCTTTTTTTTTGAGACAGGGTTTCTCTATAGCTTTGGAGCCTGTCCTGGAACTAGCTCTTGTAGACCAGGCTGGTCTCACACTCACAAAGATCCGCCTGCCTCTGCCTCCCGAGTGCTGGGATTAAAGGCGTGCACCACCACCGCCCGGCATCTATCTATCTATCTATCTATCTATCTATCTATCTATCTATCTATCTATCTATCTATCTATCTATCTATCATCTCTCTCTATCTCTCTATCTGTGTGTGTATTAAAGATTCATATTTCTTTTTAATGAGCATGAGTATTTTGCCTGCATCTATGTCAGGGCACTGCTTGCTTGCCTGGTGTCCTCTGAGGTCAGAAGAGAGCACTGGATCCCCAGGAACTGGAGCTGATGGTTGAGAGCTACCATGTGAATGGCAGGAATTAAATTCAGGTCCTCTGCAAGAACGAGTGCTCTTCACGCTGAGACACTTCTCTAAGCCTATTGTGCATATCTTCTGTATGTACACAAGTTAGAAATATGTTTCCTTTACTGTGGTGGTTTTATTTGGGGGTATTATAGTTTATATGAAAGGGTTTTAAGTAAAAACCATCATTTAAGCATTTCACTCCTCGTAAGGTTTCTGCTTCCACTGAAAGTCCCCTCTAATTTTGGGGTGTGTATGTAGCCCCTGAAACAGACTCTTCTGGCCACCTCTGCTATAAGAGCCACAGAACGAAAATGGTGTTTTCCTTTCTTTCCTGTAGCTAAACAGGACCATGTACAGCTCTGAAGAGGGGAGTTGCTAGAAGTCTCAGGGGAGTCAAGAGAAATCGTTCGACATGTCGAGGGGGCCACACACCAATGCATTCGCTCCTTCCCTTTTCAGCAGGAATTCGGAAGGGCAGCAACCACTCAGGAAGTCACAGGATAGAAGCCACACACTAAGGGTGGCAGGAGCAGAACACATGGAAGCGTCCTGCCTCCTGGGCGGCAGCTTTGATCACTGGACCATGTGCTGTTCAGATTATTCGTGAGAAAATAATTCCTTGAGGTGCTGCGGCCACTGTGTTCGAGCTTCCTGGTGCTCACAGCCCAAGTCGTCCGTGTGCTCTCCTGAAACTTCTCGAATTCTTATTGCTCCCCCCCCCAACATTTGTCTTTAATCCATCTTAATTTATTTTTGAATATGTTGAGAGATATGGGTCCAATTTTACATTCTCCCAGACGGATAACCAGCTGTGCCAGCACCATTTATCAAGTCCCACTGAATTCGATTTTTTTTGTTTTGTGTTAAGTTTCGCTATATACTACGATCTATTTCTAAAATGCTATTCTATGACACTGAACTACTTCTTAGTATTGTATCAGTTCCACAAAGATGTGGTACAGTGCTTCAGCCTACAGCAGACAGAATACACAAGGCCACTTCAGCCTCACTAGTCACCTTTTACATATGTTTTGGATCTAGTTTCAGACTTCATTCCTCCAAATGAATTTTAAATCACTTACTTGAATTGAAAATAATCCCAACTCACTGGGGTACCATTCGGTGGCTTTCCCTTTTGTGTATCCATTTTGTGAGGACTGCTTTGTGTAGACCGCCATTTCGTCATCCCCGAATCACTGTCTTCCTGGTCACTCAGGTCTTATGAGTCACCCAGAAATACTTTATGAAGGCTCCATCTCTTCCCCAGCCCCATAAAAAACACATATTTCAAGCAAACTCTCTCTGGCTAAGCTAAAACTGCCACACAGCTAATGAATGGCCAAGCTGGGATACAAACACATGTTACCAGGATCTCAAATCTATACTTTTAACTTGCGTATTGTAATACTTGTGTTGTTTATATGTTAATCTTGCATTAATTTACATACCATGCACTTCAGATTCTATCTTCATCCTCTGCAGCACACGGTTTTGGGTGCATATCATTACATACTGGGAAAAAAATGCTGATTTAACATTTTCTAAATAATATATCCACCTTTTTTCTTCTCTTATTGCAGATACCAAAATATCAAAATAATTTTAATTAGTAATTGTGAGAGTAGGTGAATCATTTATATGCTGTTGATTTTTAAATAAAAGACCCTAGTATCTTACCATTTAGTGTGCTGTTTCGATGTTTCAAAGATCATCTTAAATATAACTATTTATGCCTATGTATCATCTTAAATATGCTCTATCATCTTTAATATGAGGTATTTATGTTTGTGCATTTCATGGGTTCTTTCTTGGTTTTATTTAGTATATTTTAAAAAGAATGTCTTCTAACTTTTATCTAAAATTTTCCATCATCTCCTGATAAGATCATGTTTTTAAATTTTGATTCATTAACCTTATGCTAACAGTTTCCGCTTCCATTGTCTGTAAGATTAATAAATACTTGGTTAATAATTTGATCTACTGGACAATTTGCTTTATAGGTTGGTGGGTTTTGACATGAAGAAAGTGATTTAAAATTTTACACAGTACTGAGAAACAATGTAGTCTACACAGCTCCTACCTGTATTATTTGAGGACTGTGTCAGACAGCTTTTTAAATACTGGATTTAATATACTCAAGGCTAATTTTTTTAAAACAAGTCTTTCTTCATATTCTGAAATATTCTGGATTAATCATCATTTCTGAGAAGGAACATTTCCTCTGGGGTTTTCATATTCCCATCTTAGTCCTATTTAGCTGATATCATCACTCCATCATCTCTCCTTAGTTTTTAACATGGACTTTCATATTTAGCAGGCCTTATTTAATTTTTTTTTGTACTCTTAGAGACTGGGCCCAGAGGCTCACACATTCTAGGCAAGCGCTCTACTACGCAGCGATGTTCTTAGCCTTCCCCTTCCTCCCCAGATAATTTAGAGACAGGGTCTTGAACATGAGATCTTCCTGCCTCAGTTTCTGAGTAGGAGGTGAGTTTGTAGTAGCATGCCCAGCCCTAACTAGTCTATTAAAGAGTCAACGTCTTTGTTTTTAACTCAGTTTTATGTTGGTCACCTCTCATTTCTCATTTTCTGCTATTTATTCATTTCTTAAGATGTATGGCAAATTCTGTTATTGTTGATTTTTATTCTTTAAATATACTCCTTATCAATATATTTTCTATAAATTTTAAATGTAGAAATTTATTTTATTTTCCATTGTTTCTTCTCAAATCAATTAACATAATAAATAATCTGTGGGGAGTAAGATCATTTTGGTTTATCTTTCTGTCGTTTGATGTTTCTATATTGTGCGATCACATTTTGATTATAAAATCTCATGAATATTTTGTTTTATTTTTGTGATCATATACCTAAGTGTTTTCTGAAACTATTCCATAATGCTGCATAATGCCCCATAATACTATTCAGCGTTATAATCTCTGGACACGCACAGGTTATAGCTAAAGAGAGAATCTCATTGTGCGTTTAGCCCAGACTGCCCTCAAACTCATCATCTGCCTGGCTCCGCTCCCTGAGTTCAAGGGTTACCCATATACACCACCATGCTTATCCGCTGGCTCTCTCATTTCTTCTTTTAGATCTGGCTGATCCTGAAGAGGGCAATTTAAAATAACATATTATAAATGTGTTTTAACGAGGTTGCTTTTTTTCTAATACCTTTTGCTTTAGATACTTTAATGACTACTCCTCTTAATGGTGCAGTTGAAGAGTCTGCCTTTGTTGCATGGTTGAATTTGAAACTCTGGGCCTCACATGGGCTACACATAAGTACTCTATCTCAAAGCTACCCCAATTCCTATTAAATTTTTATAATAATAACTTCTATCTTTATAGATATTAATAAAGCGACCCTTATTTTGTTTATTGCAAGCATTTTCCTGGCATCTCTTTATTTCCACCTTTTTAGAAGGCATTTTAAGCATGTTCCCTATGAATACCAATAACTTTTATGAACCACGTGAATAGCTCATGTCAAAGTTCTGAACATTTATATTTCATACAATGCGTGTTATAGACGTGATTCCTTCCATCTTGCTTTATGATTATTCATGTTTTCCTTGTTTCCTCCTTTTCCTGGGAGCTGTTTTTGCTAATTTGGCCAGATTGCTATTCATTCCCCTTTCCCCCTGCTAATTAGGTAGGTCTATTGTGCTTTTTCCTTCCCCTAATGATCACCTTCCTTTCCTGACATTCATATTCAAATACATGTTTTTCATTATTACATGAATGCAAGATAGCAATTATTTCGCTCAGAGAAAGCTCTATTTCTTAAGGGTTCCCCTCCTTCCCGGCAGATGAGACGTGATTTGGGGAGGAACTCATTGACTTTTCAGCGACACTTTCCCACAACCACTGAAGTTGGCAGAGATTCCTGAACACCTTTAGCTCCCGCCTCACCATCCTGGGAACCTGCCCATCTCGGTGACCCTTCTTCTACGCTGCCTGCTGCTCCGCCATCACCATGTAAGTTTTCACTATCATCTTGCCCCCTCCTGGCCCTTCGATCTTCCTTAGCTGCTGTCTCTTCTCGAATACTATGCCCCACAGTGTTGACACAGTCTCTTGAATCTTTACCTGTCCTAAACAGATATCAGTTTTGCTGACAGACAAATGATATCCAGCTCAAGTTTGCTTTTAAAGCCTAGTGTTCCTCTTGCGTCAGCCTCCCAAAGGCTGGGATTACAGGCATGAGCCTCCACATCCGGCTAATATGTATGCTGGGTCTCAGGATGCACTACCTCCGATACAGCCCTTTGGCATTTGAGAAAATGGTGGACGCAAACATGGTGATGATTGGCTGCTAAGAACTGTGTTTTCGAAAAAGCATTTACTATTTACTTGGGTCAATAAGACAACGCAAAGCAGGACGAAAGCGGGGCATCTCGTCTTCATTTTGTCCATGTATCCTTTGCTTTGGACAACTGCTTATCTCTGCATACAGTCATCCTAACACTCAAGGATTGCCTCCCTAGGAGTTCGCAAACCCTGGACTAGTTCACTCCTTCATGGCCGAAGGCACAGAGATAAGGAAGAGTATCCCCAGGCCTCTTATCCTGGCATCTTTACACAATGTCTATGTCTAGTTCTGAACTATTAAACTAGTCAGGGTCGCTGAAGATAGACTCTTCCATTAAAATCCACAAATCCTTGTAAAAACAGGAATGAAAACTGAAGGACTTGAACTACTAGTCAAAAGAATAAGGTCTGAATTGTATCTCTTCCCTTGGGTTGAGCTAGGACTTTCTAAATTGTCATGAAGAATAGAAGATTAATATCTAGCAAGAGACTCCCTGACAAAGAATGAATGTATACTATGGCCCTCCCCATTAAGATTTAATTCAAATGAATCCTGTCAATCACATGGACAGAAAAATGCCCCAAGAAAGCTGTCTGTTTAAGACTTTAAGAAACAGCATAAAGTCTGCCTAAAATGTAAGCCAGCAGAGTGGTGCCCTTGGCTGTTGTCCACTCTCACCCCATGAGAGTGGTCTTTTGTTTTAGTTTCAGGGTTGTGTTTTTGGGGGTGTGGTTGGCTATGCTGACCCCAAGAGAATATTTTTATCTCAATGATCTCCTTAGCTACTGTCCACTTGTACCCTTAAGAGTGCCTTGTATTTTTCAGTAGCAAACTCCATCTTTCAAACTACACTCTGTCTCATCTGAATTCTTTTGCGGGACATCACAAGGACCAGAGAAGGGAGAAGCTTCCAGAGAGAGATCCCAGTAACAATCACTGCTCTAAATCTGCCAGTCACCCTGGAATCCAGAAACAGCAGAGCCCACCCAGGAACAGAAGAAAACCCCTCACAAGATGAGGGTGATCATCCACGATGACAAAGTCGTGCCATGGAACAGAAGGAATCTCCTGAGAAACAGGATGCTCACTCCAGCAAAGGACACCTTGCTGAACTAGAACCAAGACAGTGACCAACCAGAGCACAGGTAGACCAGCGGGACTCACTCACACATCCCCACTGATCCCCTCTCCAGAGCACAGGGAGACCAGCAGGACTCACACATCCCTACTGATTCCCTCTCAACCAGAGGGCAGGTAGACCAGCTGGACTCACTCACACATCCCTACTGAGTCCCTCTCCAGAGCACAGGGAGACCAGCGGGACTCCCTCACACATCCCCACTGATCCCCTCTCCAGAGGGCAGGTAGACCAGCAGGACTCACTCACACATCCCCATTGATCCCCTCTCCAGAGCACAGTGACTCCAGCAGGACTCACTCACACATCCCCACTGGTTACCTCTCACACTCTTTCTCTCTTTAAAACTAAAGCTTATATCAGTTCCCCAAAGATGGACTTAGGGGTTCACGAGAATCCCCTTTTCCTGTTCTTTCTAATGTGTGCATGGATTAAATGTCTTTTTTTCTGGGTTTCATCATTACTTATTTCTTTAGCTGTTATATTGAGAAGGATAATCAAGCCTAGACTTTTGGGACCCCAGAGACCATCTGTTCCCCTTAATCTCCAGAACAAAGGTCACTGTCCCCTTAGCCCCTTCTGTGAAGCAGGTCATTGAGTCACACCTTTCTCCAGAAGATCAAAGCTGCGCTGTGCTCTGTTCTGAAGCTTAGAACCTAGTGAAAGCCAGCCACCTGGCTCTTCTCCATGGCTCGTCCTCCATGTGACTCCCACGCTGGCATGTCCATACACACAAATGGGCCTTTTCTATTGGTGGTCTGTCTATCATCTGTTTTATGGATTCAAAGTGTCAAAACTTCAAAAAAATTGAAACAGAGGATTTTTATTTCCAGATCAGTATTGAATAATATCCCATCTGCCCATACTTTCCCAACATTATCTACCTCTTTATCAAATCTGAACATAAAAATACACATTTATGTGGATCCTGAATTCTTTATATAGGCTCCCACGGCACATACATAATACATGTGTGCTCTTCTTCATGTGACCAGTCCTTTTCTTTAAGAGTTATTTTTTTTATTATGTATACAGTATTCTCAGTATGTATGCTGCAGGCCAGAAGAGGGCACCAGACCTCATTACAGATGGTTGTGAGCCACCATGTGGTTGCTGGAAATTGAACTCAGGACCTTTGGAAGAGCAGGCAGTGCTCTTAACCACTGAGCCATCTCTCCAGTCCTGTGTGACCAGTCTTTTGTTAGAATGGCCGTGCTTAGGAACTTCGTGACAAGGGACAAGTGAGAAAAGTGCCTTTCCTTTTTACATTGTCTTCTGTTTGTAAGGATCCTAGGGCTGTCGTTTACTATCCCAATGCCCGCTATTTCACCCCTTTGCAATTCTACTTTGCACATTAGAAATTCATATAATCTTAATTTTGTAAATGAGGAGAAACTCAACTTGTTTGTCTTGCTAGAAAATAATAAAATATCTTTACTCTTAAAGTTAAAGCATTTTGTTTTGGTATACTTAATGTATACTGGGTATGTGTATATGTGTGCCGTGAATGTGTGCTACATGTGTGCTTACGTGTTGCGTGTGGATGTGTGTGTACACCCATCTGAATTTTATTTTCTGTTTTGGGTATTTATTTTATTTGTCATTCAAAAATCATTAATATGGATTTCAACTAGGACTACACTACTTTCTTCAACAAGTTATTTACTTTATCTTACCTGTTTTTATTTTAATTTTAGTATTCAGAATTAAATTCAGGATCAAAGCATGTGTTCTACTACTGAGCTACATCCCCAGCTTTTTTTTATTTTTTTGGTTTGCAAGTTATGTTTTTTTTTCTTCAAGTAACTGATTATTATTACTTTTGTTGGTTTTAAGTTTTGTTGTTACAGGTTCCTTTAGGTGCTTTTATTATGTATAGTTAATTGTATATCTGTCTGTGTATCTGTGTGTGGGTATGTTTATGTGAGTTTAGGTGCCCGAGGAGGCCAGGGTTGTGGGACCTCTACCCTGGAGTTGGAGTTGCAGGTGGTTGTAAGCCACCCAGTGCGGGTGCTGGGAATCGAACTCAGATCCACTGCAAGTGCAGTACCTGCTCTTCCCTGCTGAGCCACCTCTCTGGCTCCCATATTTTTCTACTTGACTTCGGATCATCCTCTTATCTCCACTGTCCCTTTTCCTTAGAAGCTGTCTGTTCTGTTTCTTTGCCTCCTATTCTGCTCACTGCTTGCTGGATGCCATTAAGCATGCTGTTTTCTTGGGGTTCTGTGAGAAACCACACGAAGTCCTGCTATTCCCTAAGAACAGGACTTTGTAGGTCCTGAAGCAGATCTCCGAACTGGCAGTCACATGATAGCAAGGGTGGGAAACAGCATCTGCGTAAGCTTCCCTCCAGCCAGAGGGGACAAGAAAGCAGGTATCCCTGTAAGAGGACATTCATTACATGTAAGTTCCTCTTCAGAGACAGGCCAGCCTCTGTCTGGAACCCTGAAACTGCAGCAGCATTCTTCCTGGTCATCACCTGCTCTGAACTATCATGGGGTAGAAATGAAAGCACACCTGCCTTCACTCAGCCCTTACGGCCACTGGTAGCTCCTCATCCCATCTGCAGTGCTGATCAGGGGGTCATCCCTCAGCTTGGTCAGCTAGGAGGAGGGCGGAAGGGGAAATCATTCAAGCTACTATTATGCCAGAATCCTGGGCATACATTTACAGAGAGCCCAGACTACTCACTTAGTGTTCTTTTTGTTTCTTCTTTAACAAGGGACAGAATTATATGCAAAAGATGAAGTAGGGTGGGGGATGTAGCCAGGTGGCACAATGCTGGTTTACCATGCAAATTTGCCCCAGCTCTGCAGTCAAGGAGACTTAGCTTAGGAGGTGGCCCACATGAGTACCTTTCTCTTTCCCTCTGCTCCTTCTCACCGCTCCCCAACAGAACTCCACAAACCACACATGAACTGAACCTGGATTATCCACGGATGAGGTCACGGGGCACATTTGTGGGAGCAGGGCTTCTGGAAGCTGTATTCTGCTAGAAATAAAGAGAAAGCAAGCCCCAAAGGGCTGCATTTCTGAGGGTGAGGCCACACAGCTGGTGAAGACCAGAGATGAGTCATTCTTAGCAATTATCAAGAGCCGGTCTTGGATCCATCTTCCCCTTTCCCCTGCTTTAGGAAGACAGTTCTTACTTTGATTTCGTTGATACATCAGCATAGATATGACGCTGACAGTGACAACCTTCCTCTCTGTGGCCAGTAACTTTGTGTGTGTGTTTTAAAACTCATTACACTCACACAGAAGACTATATTAAACACTTAGGTTTTGGACTATTTGGGGTGGGGGGATTTTTGTAGGCTTGCAGTTCAGAGAAATGAAAGTTTTCTTATTCTTAGAGAAAATGCCTTTCAAATTTCAACCCTCAAACTAATATTCCATGTGGTGCTTTATATCTATTCTTGTTTCCTCAGGAATTCAAGGGACACATGAACATAGCATGGACAGCTCTAGCACAAGAAAAAAAAACTTTCATTTTATCCCTTCTCCCAAACTGTGGGCTGATGGTTGGCAGCTGTTTTGCAAGAACTGTGTCTCTGACCTGATGAGATAAATTCTCTTCAAAGAGGAATCAAAGAAAATAGTACCTAAGAATGCAGAACATGTCACTGTCACCCGTAAACCCCTCACACATACAGACAGCAACAGAACTGCAGAAAGAGCAGTTCTTTCTGCCGGCCAAAAAAAGCATCAGGAGATTTAAAGAGAGAGAGAGGAGGGAGATGGGGAGAGAAAGAGGGGGAGAGAGGAAAAGGGGAGGGGGAGAGAGACTGAAAGAGAGAAAGAGAGAGAGAGAGGAAAAGGGAGAGAGAGAGGAGAGAAATGGAGATGGAGGAGAAAGAGAGGGAGAGATGAAGGAAAAGGGGTGGGGAGAAAGAGGAGAGAGTGAAAGAGAAAAAGGGGGAGGGAGAGAGAGAGAGGGAGAGAGCTGTGTGAGATCCAGTCCACTTGCCCATAGCTGTGAGATTAAAATCATCCCAGTTTTAGAGGATCTAAATATAACATGTAATTAGCAGGAGTCACCTGCCAGTCAGTGAAGCCATAAAAATCTGATTAAAATCAAATGTGATGACAGGCCAGAAGAATCTGTTGATAAAAGTAAAAACCTTGTATTTCTCCATTTGAGGTCCCCATGTAATTTCATCAATGGGGCCTCTATTTATCCCTTCCTGCAGGTGAAATGGCATTTTCTTGTGTCATTTAAGGAACAGAGGGATGTAGGATGCAGGGAACAACCTGTTTTAAAACTCTGTAGATGAGCTAAATTAGCATGATTCTTTGGAACTGTTTCAAAGATCTCTGGCTACTGTTAATATTGTTAATCTTTCATTTTTATTGTGTGTATGATGTCAGGAACTGTGGCAGGAAGCACATTTTGTCAATTAAATAATTAATCCCACAGCATAATAGTCAGTAAGGAAAAAAAAATTGACATTTGTCAGGTTCAAAGCAAAAGAAAGCCCGGGAGAATTTTCCATTATGCTTGCTCAAGAAAAACAGAGTTTGATAGCAAGCTTGCTTATTTGCTTCTCTGCTGTGCCTACCAATCCTGCTCTAAGAAGGAGGACAAAGAAGTCTGGGCTGGGGAAGTGGCCCACTTACTGTTCAAGCATTAGGACATGAGTTCAGATTCCAGCACCCATGGAAAAAGCAGTAGGCTGGATGTCAACCTCTGGCTGTTACAGGAACATGCACCACACACACACACACACACACACAGAGAGAGAGAGAGAGAGAGAGAGGAGAGAGACACAGAGAGAGAGAGAAAATTCACAAGATTTTCCGGGTGCTCATCGCCATCTCCCCACTAGAAATTCAGATCATGTGACTTGGATGTGCTTACTTTTCACTATCCAAACCATTACATGTTAATAGAGAATCAAAGAAAATTTACTGCCATAAAGCAAGTGACAGTTTTTATACCTCTTCTCTTTTTTGGCACTGGCACAGAGCTTAGGGGCTAAGCACTAAGAGCTGGGGGTTCAACGGTCCTCCATGCGAGTCACCTCTCTGGGAGAGCTAACTATGGCATCTCCAAGTGTCACTGCCTCAATCTGCCTATGAGTCTGCTGCGGAACCTCCATCACGTGACCACACCCAGCCCACTCAGCGCATGGGCACACGCGCGGGCACACCTTAGCAAGAATTAGCCACACGTTCCATTGTTTAATGAACTCTAATGCAGGGGCCTGAGCCTGAGTGCTAGAGCCTCTGAGCGCCAGGCTTTGGCTTTTCCTGTCCTTTCTGCTTGTAACTCAGCCCCGCCCTCCACTCCTCCACTAGGATCCAGATGAGAGGCCACCATCTGCCGCCTGGCTCACTTTCTCCTTCACTAGTCTCTGGCTTGCAAGAAGCTGAGTAATAGTACTCTTTGGTCCCCTAAGAACTCGGGTTCCATGGTTTCCACAGATGGTGTCGCCACTGTCGTTAACAACAGCCTGCGCTGGATTGGCACTGCCTAGGAGGTGAAAATCTAAGTGAGCTATTTTTAACTTGGCTTAAGCATCCTCCTCTCTGCCAAAACTAAATGCTTGCTTGGGGTAGGGATGAGCCTCCCGGTGCTTTTTGCCACATGTGCGACCGAGTTTTCTCCTAATAGTGCTTGACAAAGCAGGGCCGTTCTACTACTCTTTCCACGACATGGCACTAACCGGTTATTTTTTGTTAGAGAAAAGCAAGACTTCATGTAGGGTTCAGATGGCATGCATTGCCAACTTTACAAAAATAGTGAAAAATGTATATTGATAATGTTTTTCAGCTGTGTAGACAATATGAGAGAGAAAATAGGTTCAGCATTATAGTATACAGTATAAGGATCATATGAGTGTTTGCTGACAGCCAAGTGCGCTCTGTATCTCTTTTAAACTGAATTAAAAATCTAAAGCTATCTTGCCCCTCTTCATGAAATTTCAGTATATAGTCAGGCGTGCTTTTGAGGGAGAATCTCTCTTCAGGAAATTAAGTAAATTTATTTTACAATATAAACTGATTCGGACAAATGACCTCTTTGGTAATGCAGACGAGAAAGGAATCATGGGTAAGCACGCGTGAGCCTCATGAATGACTCATGAATGAATGGATGCTCCTTCTGCGTCATCCCTTTTTAAAGTTTCCTAGATTTGCTCCCGGTTAATGTCAAGTTCTCAGTCACTCAGTCAATGAGGTGACTGAAAACACATGCAGATTTCTGCTCTTACTGAAGTTCTGCATCTTCTAGTTTCCTGATTCAATTAACCAAGGGGCATTAGGTCTATGGACTTTGAAACCCTCGTGTAAGAGGGTTTTATTTTCACTGGCGAAATCTTGCTGCATGTCAGTCTTGTACAAGACAGTTAACTGTGTGCCCTCCTTAGAACACACAACTTGCTTTGAAGTATGAGAATCAGTCATTCTAGGATGGCACACTAAAGTGACCAGAGTCACCGTTTGAATGGCAAGGCAGGGAACAGGAAAACCGAGTGAGAAAATGGGCAGGAAGTATGTGCAAGTGACCAAGTCCTGGGGTCATCTGGGAAATGTAGGCTGTGTTAAGTATGAGGCTGCAGGGGAGAAAGAACAGAGACTCCTTTCATGCCCCTGTCTTGTATAATATAGACACTAGTGGATGCGTGGGCTGGATGCAATGTGAGGTTAGCTAGATCTCTAACTATTCTTAGGGGTGCTTGTGAGATTTTCTTTCTCAATACCTGATTTCCTTCACCATCTCTAACAGCAGCGTTTGTGAGTGTAGAAACTCTCAACTTCATACGTGCACAGATGTGTGGCTGAGAGTTCTACTCCACGTGTGTCAGGACCCAGGTCTGTGAGCCCATGTGTCACAGGTGGCTTTCTATCTCTCATCTGGTACAGTGTGACCCACTGGGTATTTCAAAATTGGAACCATCAGCCAGGACAAAAAAAAATAGTCATTTCACCATCTAGGGCTTGAAACCCAGGGGCACCCCTAAGTTAGGAACACACCCGCATGCCTTGTGCTTGACCAGAGTGCGTACCTACCTTGTCTAGTATACTCGTCTGCTTCTCTGTGGACCAGATCCTTTACTCTGTTTCCGTAAAGCAGCCGTGAGGAGTCATGGTCAAAAGCTTTCAAGGTTTCGCTGGAGCTGTAAGACTTCTGAGTGGGGACCCTACACTCCTCATTGTCTGCGGACGAGTTCGTATACCGCCGTTCCTTTTCTCGTCTGCTCTTGGTCAAGGAGCAGTAAGGCCGACGTTCTTTTACATCCATACTTCATTCCTTCTCTGGACACATCGGTCCTGCTTGTTCGAATGGCCCGCTCAGAGTTTAATTCTCACTGGCCTTTCTGCAAAGATAAAAGGTTGGCATGACGTCAGCGTAATCGTCGTCCACAGCCTGACGCCTTGCTGGCCGTCTCAGCCAATGGACTGAGTTTTGCTAGGCAGAAAGCCATTTTTAATACCAAACTGATATCTGTAAGATTCTCATAACAGTCTGTAATGCCAACAGGTGTGGCTCACTTTCTGCTCTGGACATTTGTACGAAGCATGTTACATGATTGCCCACTACCATAATAACACAAAATACAATTTAAACTCAAGCTTGACTATCACCAGAGAAGCCAGTTAAAGATTGGCTGCGGTAGTTTCTTCAATATCCCATAGTAGAACGGCTTTCTCCCACAGAATTTACTTTTAGTATAAAAAAAAAATTTCCTTTCTTTTCCTTCCAAAAAAAAAAAAAAGCATGTTATTAAGTTTTTGTTCACCTTTTTAAAGCAAAGGAACAAATTGGGAGATTCTTATAGCTGGAACTTCATCAAATGTATTGAATAGTTTATTCATTTTTTTTAACAAAGACTTTTGCTTCAGAGGGCAATTTTCATGTGTTAAGGCCCTAAACGTCTTGAACTATGGAAAGAGCTGTTCCCCCTCTCCTAACCCCCCTTCTTGAAAAGCACTTATTTTCTTCCCTAGCATGTGAACTTAATCAGTTGTACCCTGATATTTAAGGCAATTCAAGTGGCTAATTTGATGGGGGCACTTTTTCTTTCTTTCCTTTTTTTTTTTTTTGTAACTGCCGATAGCAAGAATATGTTAGGAGGAACAGAGCAAATTGTATTTCTTTGCTTAGCAGCTGTTTTTCTCCTGAATTTGCTGAACCGACAGCGGACAGGGCGCAGGGTCCGCTGCTGTCTGGCAGAAGGGAAAGCTGCCCAAGGCTAGTCCGCATTTTGTGATCCTCTTTTGTCTTTACTGTTTCTCATTTTGTCCTTCATTTAACCTGAAGGTTCCCAGGAGCTCTGTCTTTAACCCTCGGTGTACTGCCCCACTCCAATCCCACTTTCCAAAATCTACTTTTTACCCCAGGGATTCCACAATCCACTTGAAATAGACTCCTGGCCAGGCCCATTCCTCGCCTGGCTTCTGAATCTGCAGGGCTGTGATTTCTATTTCGGTATTTTCTTCCATGTAGATTCTCCATGCAAAAGAGGCTCTTGCCCCTTCATCCCTGTCTGTCACTAGACCCAGCATCCAGCTCTTTAGCGTGCTTCTGATGTGGAGTCTTGCAGCCTCTGATTCTCCCACACTGACACCACCTACACTGAGGCTGTCAACAAGTCCCATTCCTCCATCTTGACATGACAACTAGGACTATCAGCTTCTGCCTTCTATCAAGATACTCAATGGGGGCAAAACTCTGGGCTGGGATAGTCACGGACTCTAATGTGCTTACTTACAAACATTTGGGATGCTCTCCAAGCCAAGTCTTCAGCCAAATCACACGCCCCACTACATGAACGACCAATCAAGGCTTTCCTTAAATGGGTTTCCACATTCCCCTACCTTTGAATTGAACTAGGTTATTCAAAGTAATAATTAATATTTCAGATTGTTCAAAAAGAATCCTCACTTCTCCATCATTTTTTCCTTTATTGTAACTGTATATTAATGTAATATTTTTTACTGACTCTGACTCATGAATTCGCTATTCTCTTACAAAATCTTCTAACAGCTCTTAGTAAAACCTGAGTTTTTAATTGTAGTTTTCTTTTTAGTTTACTATGAAAAATAACTTCTGGTAATGTGACAGAGACTATAATAAAGTTAATGTGTTTCCTAATTTTAATTATTCTAAACAAACAGAGATTATTTTAGGTGAATATTTACTGAATGCCTCCATGAGGGCTGAAGACCCAGGAGTGAATAAGGAATGTTACTGCTCAAATGGACCCTCCATTTGGTTAGTGAGATAGAAATATACTTTCCAATGGGTTTGTTAAAAAGAAATTAAAGGAGTTTGGAATGGGGACTAGGCTCCTACACTAGGACCCAAATGGTTCATGCATGCTAAGGTTCAGAGGGAAAACCATGGGATTATCCGTTAACTACCCGAGCAAGAGATTCAATCAAGTTCACCGAAGGGGGCAGTGCCAATCAGTATGGTAACCATGGTCTCACGTTTTATTTCTTATAAAAACTAAACTGAAAGAAACTTCTAGCCAGCCAGTTTCCCTTTCTGTTCTCACCTTACAGGAAGTGTGATTTCCAAACAACTGGTCACTGCTCTTTGCTTCTGCATTTTTTTTTTAGTAACCACTCTTCTCTGCTTATAAAAACTCACCTGTCTGCTGAGCCTATTAAAATACTGACTCTGTTACAGAGCGATCAGTGGCCTGATTCTGGAATCTGAAGAAAAAGACACTAATTGGCCTTAATGATCTTTCAATTACATTGTTATAATTTCTCCCTTGACACACTGAATAAATATGTCTTAAGTTCAACACACATTTCCTTTCTAAACCAGCATTTGGCTCTTTGGAGGAAAGTCTATACAGAATCTCAAAATTAAATGGTCATCAAACAGTGTTTTAATTGACCAGAAAAATATCATTTAAGCATTTCCAGTAAAAGACATTTGGAATTCCAGGGTGCTGCGGGACTTCAACATCACATCCTAAGTTGATACATGTTTTAAAACGATGAAGGGGATTAGGCAAACCACACCCCAAAGAACGGATCTTTGGCACGCTGTGCAATTCACTTTAAAATGTAAAAACAAACAAAAAAATTCTTTCTAATTTTCATGGTTCAATTTTGTATTCTTATAAGGTATGTACTCACGTAGTTCTTTGATACGGTAGCATGAGTGTATTACCACAGAAGAGAAGGGACATTGTGGTACTGTCACATTAATTAAGTGTTAAGACATCGGCATTAAAGGTAACCTTAGTTTTGTTTCATGGTGCTGGGAAGCAACCCAGGGTCTTCGATGTGGCAGGAAGTACCACACCGCGGAGCTAGCTGTTTCTCAGCCTCACTTTGGAATGTCTCTTTGTCTGTTTTTCCCTTAATGGACAGAGTAGCCTTAAACTTTTTTTCCAGTTCAGTTTGTGGGGGAAGAGGGGTTCTGCTATGCTAGACAGGCCAGGATGTCCTTGGACTTATGATCCCGTGTGTCAGCTTTGTGGATGCTGACACACCCTGCGATAGTACACCACCAATATCCAGCCAGCACTCTAACATTCTAGGACATTTATAACACCAGATAACTAAGTTTTATTTGCAAAGCAATTCTAAGTGGCTGTGATAAATCAAGATCAATGGAATATAATATCAAAGGCAATTTGATCTCGGGCCCTCAAAACAACAAGAAGTTCTCTATCTATCATTCCACTTTTGTACACAGTTCAGACTCTTTGAGGATTTAATCTACACTGTAATGCTTGCAACCACTGACGCGCTTCTGATGGAAGTCAATGAGTTCACTATGATTTCAAAGGCTGTCTGCTGGGTTATCTCCTCCACTCAAGGCTGAGAAGGAGGAGATTAAGAACTGTGACTGCTTGGGAAGTGCTAAACCGTTGACATCTTTTGACAGTGACTTCTGGTTTCTCACACTGGAGAAGGTCCTTGTGCGCAGACCCCACATAAAGAACCTAACAGATGGGGCAGTCAGTACAGCCTTTGGGAAACAAAAGTCCTGCAAAGCAAGTTAACCAAAAATGGGCTGTTTGAATTGACATGAGAACACATTGTGTTACCATTCGGACACAGTTAATTTCCCTAAACAGGTCACTTAAAAAATCATAGTACTTTGAAAATCCCAGCTGGACTTAAAGCATCTGTATCACTATGTTATTTGTTGTTTACAATACAGATGTGCTGATGGAATGGATACACTCGATTTCCTGACTGTACATACACGATGATGGGAAGGCAGTGTGCATTCAGTAGATGCTATACTCTATATTTTGACCTTTTGGATGGTTAATGACTCGTGGAACAATGCTTCTTGTGATTCCCAGTGGCAGTGAGGCACAACTCCTCACAGTCACAGAGGTAAGGGAGAGACACTGCACGAAACTCAGTGGGTTTAATGTACGCGGAGTATCACGGCACATGAGGGTTTGGGCTTACACTGGTTTGTTGGCCTACACTGCAAGAGAAGTGAGTGAGTTTGTGGACCTTGAGAGATGAGACCAAACAAACAAAAAACAAACAGGCAGGCAGTTCCAGCTTTATGGACTGAGATGGGTTCACCCTAACTTCAACGGTAGCTGCAGTATTTAAAAATTTATTTAACTGTTTGTTTATGCTGAGTGCATCTATGTGTATATGTGCACATGCATGGAGGAGACTATGGACATAGAAGATGCACGGCATCAGATCTCCTGGAGCTGGAGTTACAGGCTTTGTCAGCTGCCCCATGTGGGTGTTGGGAACCAAACTCCAGTCTTCTGCAAGAGCAGCAAATGTCTCTAACCACTTGGCTATTTCTCCAGTCCCCAGATATAGCATTTAAGTCTACTTTGAACCTGACAGAAAAATGAACTCAATAACAAAAAAAAATAATAAATCCCCCAAATACCAACCTTAAAGAATTCTACACTTACAAACTAACTTTATTTTTTTGTTTTGATTTGTTCTTCAAGACAGAGTTCTCTGTGTAGGTTTGGAGCCTGCCCATCCTGGTGCTCTGTACTGTAGTCTGGGCTGGCCTTGAACTCACAGAAATCTGCCTGCCTCTGCCTCTCGAGTGCTGGGGATTAAAGGTGTGCGTCACCACCACTCAGCTAAACTAACCTGATTTTTAATTGTAGTTCATATATTTTCAAAATTCTTGATGCCAAAGATTCTAAATTTTGACCTATCATTGACATTCTAAAATCAAATGCACTTCTAAAATTCCAAGAGTTGAGATAAAGAATGAACATGTGAACCCCAAAGAGAAAGAACCTGCTGGTCAAAGTCACTCATGCTTTCCCTGATGTCTGCTTTCTGTAAGAACTACATGTCCTTTAGTGTTACCTTGAAGACCTTTGAGGACAGAATTCGCTCCTCATGTTATAATAGAAAAACTTACCCCGAAGAATAAGTAGACTAAGAAGAAACATTAATTTATCACCCTAACATTTTAGATTAAAGACGTAAATTAAGTCATTCATACCCAATAGCAAGAAAATTTTCACCTTTTTATTACAAGTCACATTTACTTAATAAATTAGTATTTATGAATTATTGCCAGTTATGTTAATCCAACAGTAAACATAACTTCCTGTATTGTGCACATTTCAAAGTATTTCTTTTATTGAATAGATTAACAGCAATTGAACACAAGAGGAAATCAATTGCTATTGTTCCTTTTAGAGAAAATTGTATTTTCTGAGGCAAACTTGTAAACCAAAGAATTGAAATAATTAAGTATAAAAATAAAATCATATTATGGTAACTCCCTCGGTAATGTTAAGTTTATGTGTACCAATAATTTGGATTTCCAGTTTCCGACAAGAGAAACAATGATTCATTGAAAACACAAGTAAATATGAAAGACTTTCCAAGAAAAGAGTGTCATTGCTAAGTAACAGACGTGATGCTTGCTGAGCGGATACAAGTGTGGAGAAACCTAGGAAACTGAGTATCAGTGGCTGAGAAGATCAGCGCCATGCAAGGTGCTTTCTTTAAGCATGACAGTTAATAAAGACAACAGCTATACATAGGAAGCCAACCTTTTCTTACTTGCAAGACAAGTCACAGGAGCTAAATTTATCCTCTTGTCTAGAAGAACAAAGGTGGGGGGACTGGAGATAAAGCTCAGGGGTTAAGATAGCCCTGCATAGTGTTCACGCAGAGGACCTGGGTTCAGTCTAGCTGATGATGATAACATTCCCAACCTCAGGACCATCTTAGAAGGAAAAAGCATTCTTTTCCCAGGCACTACAGTGTAGGGTGATGTTTATTAATATATTATAGCCTCTACCTTTTAAGTGTTTGTAGTTGCAGTTCATGGCAGACGTGTTTCTACACAATAACATATGTTCTAATGGCAAAACCACCCCCACTCTGGATCCTACACTGGGG
>JAQHUG010000225.1:2113142-2200086 GCA_028555095.1 Dicrostonyx torquatus | reverse complement strand
CACAACTAATTGAGCCTGGATCTAGAACTGACACAGATGCTAGAGTTATTGGACACGGGGTGAAGGTGGCTGTGACTGAGTAGTATGAATGAGATGTCCCTGTATCACTGGGCATTTGAATACTTGGTCCCCAGTTAGTGACACTTCTTGAGTGGGTTTAGAAAGTGTGGCCTTGCTGGAGGAAGTGTGTCACTGGGGATGGGCTTTAAGGTTTCCAAAGTCCAATTCCCAGTGCTCCCTCTCTGGTTCCTGCTTGTGGCTGGAGATGTGAGTCCTCTGCTCTCAGTTACCAGCTCCGGTCAGCATGCCTGCCTGCCCGCCATCACAGTTCCTCACTGTGATAGCTGCAGACTCTTATCCCTCCGGAACTGCAGCCCCAAATAGACTTCTCCTTCTGTAAGTTACCAGGCTCATGATGTTTTATCACAGTAGTAGAAAAGTAACTAAGACAGCAAGTAGGATGACTGTATCCCCTATGCTTGAAGTTTAAATTGACAGAGGATAGAAAAAGGAAATGTATATTCAAATATAGGGGGACTGGACAGTGTCTGAGGGTAAGAATGATAAATCATACATCACAGAAGGGAGAGGCAGCAAACTCAGAAACACAAATGGAGACAATATATAGTAAAACTAATGGGTTGACGAGTCTCCCAATGAACTAGTGATCGCTGAGACAGAATCACTTTAACAAGTCAGTGTGGTGACAGAACCTGAAGAATAAGACAAAGAGAGGACAAAAAGTAGTTGAAGAAAAAAAGAAAGTGTGAATATTTCAAATTGGAGGAACACTGCAAATGTACAGATCCCAGAAACTCAAGTCCCAAGCAGAAGAAGTGTGAAGAAATCTACAGCAACACATTTAATTATGATGAAAATTGTCCAATCCAGCAGTTGAAAAAATACTCTTAACAACAGAAGGAAGAAAACAGTGTGCTGGATTGAGAGCATCTCAATGGAGACAACGTAAGCACACAGAGAGGAGGGCAATCTGTTTTAAAGCATGGAAAGAAAAAAAAAATTCATCTGAAACACCATACCTAAGAAAAGATGTCAGCACTTCAAACATTGAGCTTGAATCAATGCGTTTGCATATACACCAGAGCTGGTCGTCAGCAGACTCTGATGTGAAGCAGGAAAGGAAGCCACCCTGAAAAGGAGGCACAGTCACCTAGATATGTGCTAAGCAAAGCGCAGCACTTGAGAATGTTGAGGACGTGGAGAAATTCGCAGGAAAATGTTTAAATCTTTGGAAGCACAATGAAAAGACAAAAGCAATGTATTCCTGGGTTCACAGTGCCTGTGAGCAAAATAAACCGCAACAATGCTGTAAAGGGAGGGAGTAAGAAGCACACTATCGTAAGCTCTTTATACTGCACACAAAGCGACAAAATTGCACCTAAAGGTAATCCGCTAAGTCACGCACTCTACGTTCTAAACCTCTGACGTAACAAAGCAAAAAGTTACAGCTCATGAGCCAGGAAAAGATCGTTGGATTGATAAAAGAAATAAAAATTAAGTGACAAAGAAGACAGCAGAATAGGAAGATAAGAGCAAAAAAAAGGTGGAACCCAGGTTTAAACCTGAGTCAGTATGACAGACATAAATGTAGCTAAGTCAATGACCACGTTAAACAAAAATCATCTCTACAGTCCACAACACGCAAAGGTCTTCACTTTGCATTTTCAAAGCAGGATGCAATCTGATGCTGTGCCCAGGTAACACATTCTGAAACACTAAGAGGCTAAAAGCAAATATGTTGACCAGGTTAAATCCCCTGCATTGTTAAAAAAAAATGTTGAGAATAAAAGGATGGAAAAACCTAACCTAAAGATATCAACAACCACATCTGATTAAAATGATCTTATCACAACACTCATTAGAGAGTATCAGGTCAGTTGAAAAAGCAAAACAAGACTACACAGAGCAAAGGACCGGAGAATTTAGAAGACGTAGAAGTGGGTCCACGCCTGACCCAGATGGACACGGGTTTGTTTACCAATTCATCATACACGTAGAGAAGGCCTAGCACTTGCAAGGCCTGGCAAGAAGCCCTGGGGATGGAGACACAAGATAAAGGACTTCTGCTCTTTTGTTCTGGTACAGGAGAAGCAAGTCAAAGGGTGGGTGACACAAATAAACACAGTTAACAATCACACGACGTCTTTAAAAAGTTATTCTACTGAGAGAGGTTAGAGGAGGCAATCTCATTGAGACGGAGGGCCCAAACCAGACTTTTCTGAACTAAACAAATGGAATCAATGAATGAACAAATGAATGCATAAATAATTGACATTTAGGTAAGACCCACAGGAGACACAAGATTTAGCCTGAGCACGAGAACGCCAGTCACAGTGGAAGGACTGAGGTAGAACAGGGCTGATGAAGAGAATAACACTCAGAAAACACTGAGGGGGGATGGGGGATGGCGCGGGGGAGTGTTACAGACAAATGCCAATGGGACCATGTGAGTAGAGAGGCCTGACCTGAGTGTGGAGGGACCCCAAAGGTGAAAAGCAGGCTGCAAAGGGCAGGCTAAGCAGGTTCATACAGCTTGACCCTTGTCACGTGACCATTGCGGATTTGTGATAAGCAAATATTACCAGCAGGCTTTCAGTTTCAAAAACCCTCATTAGGTGGACTATCAGGGACAGGGGGAGGAGACAGGAAAGCCTGGGGACTGAGTTTCATGTAGAAGTCCAGGCAAAGAAGGAGACAGCCTGAAATGTACCTAAAACAGCAGTGTGGGTGTGGAGAAGTGACCAGGTTGGAGACACGTTCAGCGGGGATGCTGACTTGACCCTAGAGAGAAGAAAATGAGAGAGCTGGGATGGGTACCAGGATCTATGCTAGACACCTGCACAAAGGGTCTCCTCCGGAACTGAGCAGAGAGAAGGCCAGCCTGAGCTCTGCTCAGCATCCTCTCTGTGTTTGCTTTTCTTTCACCGAGAACATAAAATGTGTCCATTGTAGGAGCTAAAACATACAAGCCAGGCAGTGGTGGCGCACACCTTTAATCCCAGCACTTGGGAGGCAGAGGCTGGCGGAACTCTGTGAGTTTGAGGCCAGCCTGATCTACAAGAGCTAGTTCCAGGACAGGGACCAAAGCTACAGAGAAACCTTGTCTTGAATAAAAACCAAATAAATAAATAAATAAATAAAAAGGAAAAAAAAAAGAAAAAGAAACTAAAACATATAAACAAACCAAGAAAAGAATGCCCCCCCTAACATTGTGCCATTTGGTTTTACTATGAATCCATACATGTGTGAAATATGTGCATAGGTGTGTACATATTCAACATGCACCGTCTTGTAACACATTCCCTTAACATATCGCCAGTACGTGAGCAAAGACAGATTCATGACTTTATTTTAAAAATAATAAGTAGGAAGCTTATTATTTTAAAACTCAAAACTACCCTTCATGTTTCTTCACATAGACAGCAAATATTTAAATTTGGGTAATGAAATAAATAGGAACAGTGTACTAAAATAGCTTCAGAACAGAAGTGAATAC
Organism: Dicrostonyx torquatus; assembly: GCA_028555095.1. Lineage (NCBI taxonomy): Eukaryota > Metazoa > Chordata > Mammalia > Rodentia > Cricetidae > Dicrostonyx > Dicrostonyx torquatus. The sequence continues at coordinate 2,196,569 of JAQHUG010000225.1, read as the reverse complement.
AGGAAATTTTTAATTGGAAAATATATAGAACAGTGCCTTAGGCAATAAAAATGGCTTAATTCTTATCAAATTGTTAAAAAAAAAAACTCTCCAAAATATTTATAAGTAAATGGAAACAGAAACGGCCAGAAAAGAAAAAAAAAACAGATAATAAAGCTTATTTACTAAGGAATGCAAAATGGAAATGTTTTGCTCTATGATTTCAAAACAATTTAAAGGTTTTTTTTGGCATGATTGGGTATGTAAGTGACTTTTTCTGATAAAAACTATAAAAAGGAATATTTAATAGACTTTGTCAACATGTTGATAGTTACACATGACTACAAAACTGTGGCTGCAGGGAGGCCACGATCGCCACACTTAGAACAAATGGGAAATGCACTCAAGAATTCCATCGAGTTGAATCAAATGAAGCCTTCCCAGCTTGGAGATGTTTAGAGTAAAATACAAATAATATTTCTGAAAGTTTCTGCTTGCCTGGACCAACCAATACCCATCATCTCCATCTAGGCATTCCTACCACGGCCTAAGGCACAGCTCCCCGTACAACGCCCACTACTTCCCAATGGCATCTGGTCTGAAGGGATAAGAGAAGAGCACAGTTATGTGTCATTTGTGGAATACTATGGCATCAAAAGGGCCTCAAATGTTCACAGGGTAAAGCAAAACCCAGAGAGACAAGTTGGATCTTGTTCCAGCTGCTATGCTCTGGTAGAAGGTGGCCCTTCCATCTTCAAAGGGATGAGAGGATCTGGTTAGGGGTGTTGGCTGCAGTCAGACACAAGTTGATAAAAGCAACATCCACTCACGAAACACTTTGCCACACTGGGCATTTTGCTGGTGGCGATTCTGAATTACTTACCAGTTTTACAGAAGAGGAAAGAAAACTAATAGAACTAACACTAAGTCTCAAGTCCAGCCACCTTCGGGGCCACGCTGGGGCTCACACTCAAGGACCTGCTCTTCCGTTTATTTCTTTGCTGCTGATAAACCACAGGACCTGGGGAGCACCAACTCAGAATCCCAACTACAGGTCGTAAAGAAGCCGAGCCAGCTTTCCAGATGGTTTAAACAGCTAGTTTGCTACAATGCACGTGACTTAAAGTCCTGTCTGATGGTCCTGGTGACAGCTGGGAAGAGCTTCTGAGAGAAAGAGTTGAAGTCATTTCCTTAAGTGCTGCATCCAGTCCTCTCCTTAAGAGTGGCCAGAAAAGCTCCTGGTGAATTATTAATTTCTATCTTGATTATTTATTGAGTGCTTGAAATATGCCAGGTCCTTTACATATATGCCCTCACTTAATCCTTACAATAATCTTGCTAAGTAAGAATTATAAACCTCATTTCACATACGAGAACTAAGGCCCAAGGGGATAATTGACTTACTCAAGGTCATATAGAAAGCAATTGATCAGAATTTGAACCCATTCCTGTTTATTCTAAATCTCTCTTTGTGTCTCTGTGTATAAGCATGTGTTTGTGTGTGTGTGTGTCTGTGCAAGAGAGAGAGAGAGAGGGAGAGAGGGAGAGAGGGGGGGAGAGAGGAAGAGAGAGAGAAAGAGAATATGTACGTGCTGGTGTATGTGTGTATATGTATGCCTGTGTGTGTGTGTGCCTGTAAGTATGTATGTGTTGATGCATATGTGTATGTGTGTATGTGTGTGGAGGCCAGAGGACAACTTGATTGGTCCCTTGGTGCTGTTCACTCTTTTGTTTTGAGACAGGGTCTCTCATTTGCCTGGGACTTGTCATGTGGGCTACTCCAGCTGACAGGGACACGCAGCTATTATCCTGTCTGTGCCTTCTCATTGACAGAATGACAAGCACATATTACCACATCTGGCTTTGTGTGTGTGTGTGTGTGTGTGTGTGTGTGTGTGTCTAGGGTCTGGGGATCAAACTCAAGTCTTCTGGGGACCACCTTACTGATTTTTATTCCAAGTCTCCAAATCTGTACCCTTAATCACTAGACCACATCAAAATCTTGAAGAAGAATTAAACACTAAAAAACTTCACTAACAATCCAACTACTCAGGAGGCTGAGGTAGGAAAATGTTGAGTTCAAGGTGAGCCTAGTCTACACAGAAATTTCCAGGAAAGCCTTAGCTACATAAGGAAGCCCTGCTTCAAAAATAAAACAAACAAAAAAAATCAATGAAATACAACAACAACAACAAAACAAACAACAAAACCAAGGATATAGAAAACAGGAGGAGAGGGGATAGCAAAGAATTTTAAGAAACTATATTGGATTATCAAGAGACCCACTGCTAATTATCAAGAGGTTGTCGTATTGAAAATACCGTAATATTTAAATATGCTGAGATTCCAGTATTGGGAAAACAAAAATGAAAACCAAATGTATCATAACTGAGGAGTAAGAAAGGTAATTCAGGGCCAACAAGACACTTGAATATACTGACAATACTTCCAAGATGCTTCTCTGAGACTAGCGGGGAAAGGATACTGACGATATTAAATGTTTCAGATGGGGGCATGGGCCCAGTTCCCTTTGTCTTCCACCTCATGTGGTCCAGTCACCCATAGAGACAGGCTTCTCTCAATGGGGTCATACTGGCAATTGGAATCTTCCTTACAAACCCATGTTTCCCCTCAGTGAACACGAGGAAGCAGGCTCATGGATAGCAGACTCCAAACCCTGTAGTACTCGAACCTCCTCCACTGACGGTCAGCAGTTGGTGCGGGACTGGATCTGTGACCTAATTCGTGCTTGTAAGGTCAGTCCCCGGACATCTGATAACGCCACTGGCTAGGAGCCTACTCCTTTCCTTGTTGTTACTAATCTGGGAGGCTGTAAACTTGGAGCTTGCTTACATTTCTGGAGCAAGACTGCCTGCCATTGCAGTCTATAAAGAAGAAACAGACCTCAGAGACAGAAATACGATTTAGAAACAGATTCGGAAACAATATGTTCCTACCCCGAATTTTCAACTAAAAATATCTCTGCTGATACGAGTGTGGAGAACGAGAGAGCGCAGTGGCTTCAATCACACAAACCCATGTGTAAAGTCTAGCTCACACTGTTTACATTGATGAGACATGCGACCTTGAGGGGTTACATAAAGTCTTTAAGGCTTTCTTTCCTGTATTTAATTTTCTAACAGGCATATGATAATAACTTTCTTATAGAGAGACCGCGGAGATCAGATGAAATTAAAATAAATTTAAGGTGTTTAGCATGGTGGTTGGTACATGTATATTTGGTAAAAGCCAGCTACTATCATTAAGTCAAGAACTTTGTCCCCTGTCCAAGAATAATGTCTACAACCATTAGGCTCACACCTCAATCATCTGAGAATACTCAGGGGGTTAAAAATGGATCAGTTATGGGAGGGAGAGCATAAGGAATTAGACATGCAAAGGGAAACTGGTATTTTTCCTAAGATGTTTGAATGGAATTTTGGTTTTGAATTTTTATGAGCTTATTCAGAAATTCTGTCACTGAAGGAGGTGGAAAACACAGCTCCCACACCAATAATTTCAGAAACGATTTCACGTATAACGTTATCCAAATATTTACATCGTGGTTGTAAAAAGCAGTAGGCGAACACTGGAAGAGCTTTCGAGGGTAGCAATGAACCTGGTTAAGAGGCTCTAGGTTGAAAGAGCTGTGGTAGGTTTTTTTTAGTAACAGCTGGGCAGACACCTGATAACTACCCCCAAGTACTTGGTGAATAAAGGATAACCACAGTTAGTCAAGCCTCCCTAACCCACAGGCAAAATTGCTATAATAAACACGCGCTCTCTCTACTGCCCACAGACAGTTTTCATCTCACTCTGAAAAGTGCTAGCCCAGCCAAATGGCCCCTTCACAGATTCCTGGAGAGAGCTCTAGAGACAGGGGTCCAGTGTTGGAGGGGAGTGTCATTCCTCAATGTAGTGTTGCCCAGTGGAGCAAAGAGAAAGGGATGAACAGATCCCCAAATGCCACTTCCTCCTTGAGGTGAGTTTGCTCTAGGGGATGGACAGGCCACTTACAGAGTGGCTTCAAGGTTTCAAAATGACGTTGGGTTCAAGCTGAGAGTCCGAATTGTTCGAGAAGCTGAAGAAATGCTTCCGGGAGCTCAGGAGATCACCCAGTGAAATGCTTGCTTTAAGCCTGGGGACTTGAGTTCGATCCCCAGGGCTCACATAAAAATGGTACGTGTTGTGGCACAAGCTGGGCAGCCCAGTGCAGGGAAGGAAAGCCAATTGGACCTAGGAGACTTGTTAACCAGTGGCGGTCAGGGCTAACTGGTGGGCTAAAGGTTCAGTGAGAGATCTTATCTCAAAGGAAGTAGACAGCATTCCTGAAGATGACGTCTGAGATTGAGGACTGGGCTCTACATGCATGCACATAGGTAAACATATACACCACATGCAAATATGAACCCGTACACACATCAACATAGATACCCATACATACATACACACACACACACATACACACACACACACACACACAGTTGCACTGGTTAAGAAACAAACCCTCTTTGTGTGCTGTGGCGATGGTTCAGGCTAGTTGGGTCTAGATGCAATATCTAACATCGTGGGAACTGGGGCCAAGGCTGTTACAGCCAGCCTGTGATGCTGGCTGTGCATTCGCTCTAGAAGATTAGAATTTCCTTTAATATTCTCATCATCAGTGTTTACTATTTGTTTTTAAACAGACTGAAATGCAACAGGATCAAGGAATATAAATAGACTTCCCGCGGTGTAGACTCACCTAATTCAATGTTTTGACATCTTAAGTTTAGTCAACACACCACACAGTGCATATGCATGGCACACTCAAATACTATGGTCAAAGAAATGCTGCCAATTAGTTAAGCAAAGATAGGAAATGTGCACTCAGTTACTTAGCCCTGGATTTATTGGATGTTCTAATCATAAAGATAGGGAAGGGTATAATTATACAACTTTCAAAGTCTGGCCATGGCTCATCTCGAGTAGGGGGCACCTGTTGAGGGTGCCATGTTGTGGCTCATGTCAGTGCCTAGGCGAGGACAGCATGGACACAAAGGAAGCCCCTTTCGGGAGTGACCAAAAGGGCTCAGGAGCAGGAAGAGCCATTAAACTCTTCCTTATGCTTTCCCCAATGGGAGTTATAACACAAGGCAGAGAAAGTAGCACTGGGCAGCAGATAAAGGTGTTCACTTCTCAGATGTCTGCTGAAGCAGGATTCTTTCGATGCTCTTCCTGACCACAAAAGGGCAGGGCAAGCGAGAGCGTTCGAGTAGACACACAGCGAATATCCTCCGCTCTGGCCTCGGACTGACTGCCAAGTGTGGAAGCTGGACTTGTGCCACTGTTTTCTGCCATGGTGATGTGCTCAGGCAATTGTTAAAAACCACACTTTCAAGGTAAGCTAGTAAATTGTGGCTACTCGATAAATACGAAACCACAACAACGATTTAAAGGAAGTCAATTTGGTCTGTGTTTCTTCAGCTAGAGAGGCGCTACCAAAACGCAGCGGCCATTGCTGAGAAGGTGGGATCTCATTCTGGCTACTGTGGCTTCACTGGAAAGCAATTTCATTTGTCCTTTGTTCGCTTCATTGAAAATAGGTGTGCTCTCACAGTTAATAGTGATAGTCCATATGCCAGGAGGACTTTTAATTTAATTTGGCTGTAGCACTAGCAATGAACCCCAATTTGAGCAAATATTTCCTTCCAGCGTAAGCACTACTTAGCTCTTTGGTAAGCTTCTCAACCAGGCATGGTGGCGGTGGCTACCCCAGTCTGGGGACTGCCCTTTCTGCAGGTAGGAGGTGTATTATTTTAGTACTCATTTAATTTTTGGTCTCTTCTCATTCTAGTTACTAGTAGGGGGCCAATTAGCACTGATTACAGTAATCATTTTGTATAATGGACACCTGTCACCTATGGGGCCGACTGAGACCACTAACCTAATTTCATGTGGGTTACCAAATTGTCCTGACTATTAGTTATTAAGAATCTAAACTGCCTCCTCTTCCTCTGCTCTCTGCCCCTTCGGAACCAGCGAGACCTCCAGTAACAATGGATGTTAGGATAATACCACTTTGCAAAGGAGAAACCGTGAATTTTCTGATTTTCACGATCATTTTTAGAAAACGCCGCATTTCATTGGATAATTTTTCTAGTACGTGGTAGTAAGCATGTAATGTGGAATCTATTTTAATTGCTGTGATGTAAATGAGGCTTTGGGGTCATGTTACAGAGTGTTAACTGAAAGATCCAGCTATGACTTTAGCATGCCTGCAGGCCTTTTAAATTGTTATGGGAAATTGCAGCATTCAATTGAGTAGATTCAACAGTGAGCTCCCCTAAGGCTTATTACAGTTTGGCAACATGATGCCAATTTCAACTAATGTACCTAATGCCTTTCCCTTTCATCCTTTATCTACAGACACGTCCTAGTAGATACAACTTGAAAAGCTCAGAACACAGGCTGATGAAGTATTACACTTGACAAGACTTGCCGTTACACTACGAGCATAACTCCGTAGGGCCTGTGGAGCTTCTGTTTGATGGAGTTCATGATGCTATGAGTATCAAAAAACTTGTCATGATAATAATAGTGAAAAATAAATAGAAATGCTCAATTATTATAATTGAATTTTTGTTGGACTATTTTGTGATAAGTGTTCCGTGAGCAAGGGATCTAACTAACTCAGAAAGTCAAGAGTGAATGCCTAGATTAATTTACAACATGTTTAAAAACGTAATCTAATTCATAAACATGTCCGTTTATGCTCTCATGAGTTAGCTTCATTAACCCAGATCAGAAAACATATTTCAAACATAAATGTGCCTTCCTGCCCTCTGAGAGAACAGATGGGGGGCACTTCTTTTTTAAGTAAGTAAAGTACAGATCAGTGTAATTAATACATGCTAACATACCAGGAAAAGATTCCCTGTTGTCTAACCAGATGGAGCCCAACACCACAGCCCTTCTTCTCACCTTAGCCTTCTCCTACATAGCTTGGATTACCCCTTCCTGTAAGATCTGTGGAATTAAGGACGCTAACGACAATGTTACCAAAACTCTGGTCCTTCCCTCCATCTTTAAGCTGTATGCAAGCATGGTTTTCCTATGGACACCACCACCAAGAGCATGGAACTGGCTTTGGTGAAGAAAGTACCACACATCACACTGCCGTCGGGTACCATGACCCAGACGTGTATGCAGGACTGAAGCTGAATGATGTTACCTCCTGTGGGGGTCATCCTCCCAGCAAAGGTCAAGACACAGAAGCAGAAGACAGCACTTGGCAGAAGCAAAGGTGTAGCAGAGCAAAACAGGAACGGGACGTATCTGAAAGCGTCTAGTTAAAAAGACAAATTATGGCTAAAATGTCAAGAAAGTGAATGCCATCAAAACGGATTCTGAAGAAACTCGCATTCTGTGAATAGCTCCCCGCGAGAATGGTTTATTAGTCTAATCACACCTAATTTTCTAGTTCAACAAATGCTCCGCTAGAGTGTTTATGGCATACTTTGAAGCACTAAACATTTTGGTGGCACACTGAAAGGAATAAAAGATTCCAAACAGCATTGAAAAGTCTCACGCAATTATAATGCAATTATTTCTATAATAAATCAATGCCTTACAGTTTCAATAAAGAATAAAAGCAGCCTCATTCCTCCACTCCCTGGTCTTCAAGGCTTGTTACTTGCTAACAATCTAGTGGTTTTTTTTTTGTTTTTTTTAAAGTAGAGTGGCTCATTGCCTTCATTATCTCCTCTTCCCTACTTTCAAAGAAGAATGACTATGTGTCAGTAAGCACGTTAAAAAAAAAAAAAAAAAACAAAACCTGAAACCGGCTTGGCTGTGGGACGCTCAGCGGTAGCCACATGAACCTTGCTACATGGACCATGTTCTCCACCAGCACAGGTGAAGTTTCTGTAGGCTAGACCCCACCACCGACATGGGTCTCCCACATACAATAAATGGAATGGGCGAAGATGGATCTCACCTCACCAGCTGCGCTTCCCCACGCATGGCTGAGGAATGAGCCCAGATGAGCAGCGGAAACTATTCCAGAGCCATGTTGCCCCTAACCAGTCTCACGCATCTCTGGTGTGTGTCCCCTCAACACAGACTTCAGCTGCATCGTTGTTTCCGGCTGAACCCCATTTCGGGTATAATGGGTGGGAAGAGGAAGGACTGAAGCCAATTAAACTTTCCCATAGGACCACAGTTTTAACCAATTACCATGGTCCCTCTCTACTTCAAATTTCAGTCCCTCAATGGAAGAATATACTGCAATGCTATTTTGTTGTTTGTTTGATCTTTGAGACAGGGTCTCTTTCTTTCTAGAACTTAACATATATACTGGGCTGGCCTGCAACTCACAGAGATCTACCTGCCTCTGCCTCAACAACCATTGTAGCAAAGGTGTATGCCACAGAACCCAGACAAAATACTGTTTTTAAATATCTTCCATATAATAGGTCTTTAATAATGTTTTCTGATTTATGTATGATTTGGTGTCAAATAAACCCTAGTGATACAGTGCAGATGATTTTAATAGAAAATTTAACTTCCTTGAAAGTAAAATTATTGTTCGCAGGTTATCTCCTTCTGCCACTTCTAGATTCGGTTCAAATGCTTCTGTGAATTTTTTTCACTCGTCAATATGATACAGAATTTTTATATTCTATTTCATTATGTCTCCTGATTGTGGGAATGGGGTGATAACAGCAAGGAACCTAGTACCTGAAAATCATGCTGTATTTACTCATCTCTATGACTTTTATTGTGGTCAAATTTGTATGTGTCAAAAAAGTAATGGCAGAGCAAAATATTCTAATGATAAACATGCAATATGATAACAGGAGGAGGAACCTTTGAGTTAAAAGTTAGCTATTAAAAATCACCATGTCCAGTTAATATGACGATTCTTGCATCCTCGCAGGGTAGTGTGAAATGTCTCTGAAAGGAGACTAGAAAAAGCTTAAGCTGGGTCTGCTGGTGGAAGCCTGTTATCCTAGCTCCTATGCGGTAGGAAGAGGAAGACAGAAAGGTTAGAGCCTGGCTGGAGTATGCAGTGTATTCAAAACCATCATGAGCATCTTAGAGTGAACCTGTGCCCCCCAAAAAAACGCTATGAAAAGGGTTGGGGATGTAGCTCAGTGGTAGAGATTTTTTTGTACCATCATAAGACCCAAGGTTCACTTTCCAGTACAAAACAAGTAAATAACCAAGCACCAAAACCTGTAATGTTAGAACTTAATCCTAATAAGAACTCAATAATGTTTGTTTTACACGCATCACTTCATTTAATTTCTAGAGAAAACACATGTTGGCTATTTTATTAACCTTTGTTTACACATGAGGCAACTGTGACTCAAGAATTGAGTATCTTATTCAAGGCCACACAGCTCCTACATAGCACAGCACAGGCTATCCACCAGATCTGCATTGTATCAACTCAGAATATTTGTCCTGGACATTTGACTACCAAAGATGGTGCATGCATGCAAACTAGGTAAATTTAGATGCAAGTAATACCAATTCTGCTTGACTGTGAAAGCTTTTAAGGCAAAAGGATACAAGCAAGCAGGTACTGTTCAGTGGGGCTTTGGTAAAGTCTTGACATCTGATAGCTCTCAGTCACCTGTCCCAGCATAGTAACCAGAATGTCCAGGCACAGGTGGACAGGCTTCTGCTCAAACACTGGAGCCAATGCAAATAATTTCCGTGATTATTTTTCCACACTAAACAGAAATGAAAAGTGCCTATCCTAATTTGGTTAAGGTAGGTTTAAGCCAAAATCAAATTCGGCCTGTGTTTTATGGCGTAGTTCATGAAAGAAACCGGGTTTCCCGAGCAAAATGAAGATAGGCTCCCATCAACCAAGAGTTGAAATTCACATAACTAATCGCCCATAAAAATGATTACAAACAAATACTAAGAAAAACTCACAAAGCATAGCAGAGTGATGAGATTTCCAGCCCGGTGGCTGATAGAGCCAGATGTATCAAAAGTCCACTGAGCTGGAAAAATGACATGCCGTGAAGAGCTGCATAGAGTGGGTGTGCTTGGGGTCCTCCATTAGTCAAAGTGATGACTCCCTTACATGGACACTCAGGTCTTCACACCCAGAAGCCCAGAAGTCTGGATCCTCAGATGGAAATGAGGAGGAATGGCTCCAGATCGGTGCTCACCAGAAAAAACGACCTGTCAGATGGGTAGCTCTCAACCACACCTTAAGAAAGCCCTGGCTACCTTTCCATTTTAGAAGTAAATAAAATACCGATTTATCATGGGTTTCTTTAATATTGTCTTCCGCACCATTGTCTGGATTTCGAGTGGGTATCATTTTTTTGGCCATTGCTTTTAGTCAATCATAACTAAGATGCCTTTCTATTTAGCTTTTTAAAGCAAAAACACATTTCACTTTGTTAAAGGGAAAAATACTACAGACACAAAGAGGAAAACTACATATCACAGATTACCAAACATCCTTCCCCGACGCATTTTAGTTTCAGAACTGCTAATCCAGGGACTCTTGGTAATGTAGGGCTGCCTCTTCAGCATTCAAAGACGCTTCAAAAAAGTTTGCAGAATAAAAACACACAAGTGAACAATGAGCCACAAATAGCAGCCCATGGCGATGCTAGAGCTACTGTGTCCAGATCACAGAAGCAGCTTTTCCTCTTCTACAGCTCTGGGAACTGAACCCAGAACCGTAGACGTGTGAGGCAATTACTGTGAACTATACCCTCAGCCCGAAGAAGCATGTGTGTATTCAGGTGTGTGGAGACACATGCCTATATGTGTGAAGGCCAGAAGCTCTATGTGATGTAGGGTGTCTTTCTTGGTTGGGCTCTACTTTCTGAGACGAAGCCTCTCAGTGAATCCAGAGCTCACGGACTCAGCTAAGTCCCTTGGCCGGTGAGCTCCCCCTGCCAGTTATCAGTCCCTCTGCTCCTGACCAGTGAGCTTGGATATCAATCCCTCTCCAGAGATGAGATTACAGACATGTGACTCTAACTCAGCTTCCTGTGTGAATGCTGGGGGTGTGAATTTGGCTCCTCATGCCTGCAAGTACTCTTATTGACTGAACCACAGCCACATCCCATGGGTGGTGATGTGTGCCTTAATACCAGTACTCAGGGAGTTGAAGGGAAAAGAATCACATGTTTAAGGCCATCCTGGACTGAGTTCCAGGCAAGCCTAGGCTACTCTCAAGGGCAAAATACAAAGCGGAGCATAGTGTCTCACAGCTTAAATACCAGCGCTCTGGAGGCAGAGGCAGGCAGAGCTCTGCCAGTCCACCGTCTGCATAATGAGTTCCAGGACAGCCAGAGCTACATTGTGAGACACTGTCTCAAAACAAACAAAAACTAATAAATGAACAAACAAAGAACAAGAAAGAAAAGGGAAGGAAGGAAGGAAGAAAAAATTGACAGGCTTGGGGACATACCTCAGCAATAGAGCACAGCTGTCTAGCAACAATCAGTAATCAGTACTTGAAAAACAATAAGAACAAACAAACAATAATAAAAACAAAACCTGGCAAAATTATCTTTCCCCCAGATCCTCTAAGGTAACTAGCTAGAGGTTTGCTAAAACAACCAAAAGTACTGTTTAAAAACAAGATGTGTTACCAGGCTGTGGTGGCACATGTCTTTAATCCCATCCCTTGGGAGACAGAGACAGGCAGATCTCAGTGAGTTCAAGGCCAGCCTGGTCTACAAAGTGATTTCTGGGACAGCCAGGACTACAACACAGAGAAACCCTGTTTTGAACAGCCAAAATTAATAATGATAATAAATGATACTAATAATAAAATAAAATGTGTTATTCATCAAGAGTCCTTTGGGCCTGACGTTTTTCTTATTTTTACCATTTCCCCTTCCTCCTTCCTTCTCCCTCTTGCTTTTTGTCTTTCTCTTCCTGGAATTCAAAAGCCACCAACCAGACACCAGGGAAGAAAGTACCCAGTAGTTATTAAGTTCAGAGAATCCCCCCTCTCTGCTTTGGTTGGATGCTGACCTTATTCCAGGTGCAACCAAATTGTCATGTGGCTTACAGCTCACAGTCCATCAAGGGAGGTCAAGCAGGAACTCAAGACAGGCAGAGGGTTTGAGAAACCATGGAGCTGCTTCCTGGCTCACTATCCCTTGTGGTGTAGGACAATTCTGTATTCTGTCAATTATGTTTTAAATAAACACTGATTGGCCAGTAGCCAGGCAATAAGTATAGGTGGAACAACCAGACAAGGAAGTAGAGGCAGGGCAATGAGAACAGGAGTATTATGGGAAGAAGGAAGCTCTCCCTGCAGTCCTGTCCAGACACTGAAGAAGTAGGATGTGGCCTGCCCAGCTAAAAAAGGTACTGAGCCATGTGGCTAACATAGATAAGAATAATGGGTTAATGTAAATTATAAGAGCTAATATGAAGCCTGAGCTAATGAACCAATCAGTTTATAACTTATGTAGACCTCTGTGTGATTTTCTTTGGGGCTTACTGGCTGTGGGAACTGGGCAGGACAGAAACCCCAGCAAGCAGCCCCTCATGTCACAACCTTGGGTTGTTCAGCTACCTTCCTTATACAGCTCAGTCCACCTGCCCAGAGTTGACTCAACCCACAGTGAACTGGATCCTCCTACATCAATATGCAGTAATGAAATACTTCATAGAAATGGCCACAGGCTGACGTGATGGAGGCAATCCCTCAGCTGAGATTCCTCATTCCAAGTGAGTCTAAGTTTGACAAAACTTAGAGCTGACAAAAACAAAAACAAAATTCTCAACACACTAGTGTATTCATTCTGAAACTTCAAGAGGAGGAAAATAGAAAATAAAACAACCACTCTGTCACCTATAAAAAGTCAGTAGTGTATTGCCAGGTGCTGGTGGTGCATGCCTTTAATCCCAGCACTCAGGAGGCAGAGGCAGGTGGATCTCTGTGAGTTCGAGGCCAGCCTGGCCAACAGGTCTAGTTCCAGGACAGGCTCCAAAGCTACAGAGAAACCCTCTCTTGAAACACTGCCCCCAAAATTCAGAGGTGTGTCCTATTGTGAGTGGAGTCACAGGGGACCCTTCCTTGTCTCTAATGCTTTCAGTAGTGGGACTTTTAAAGACAGTTGTAAGTGTGTATTCCTTCTTTGCTCAATTGATTATTCATGAGTTGAAAATAATTAAAGAAAAGAAATGAAATTGACAATAGTATTTTTCTCGCTAACCTCAATTAACTTCAGCCCCTCCTCCAACTCTCACTGTGCCACTTGTCAGAACTGCACCGTGTGCTGAAAACTGAAAGCCAATAACAGAGGGAGGGATGTGTTGTGTTTGTAGATATTATTTAAAAATACAAACCATCTTATACAGGCAAGCTCAGACAAATTCCAAGCTTGATTGTAACCTTAAGCAAAGGAAGGGAGGAAATTTGGCAAGCCCACTGTGGGGTGGTAGAATGGTGTAAGATATGGTTGGCCCACAATAAATCTCTACCTGCTAGAAACATCCTGTCTACAGGGAGAGTTTTTAAAGAAGTTTAAAGAAATATGGGAAATGATAAACACACACGAACTTATCTTTGCTCCTAAAGTTTAACAATGTACAAGTGTTCAACAGGCGGCTCTTTTAAATTTCCTTTGAAATGCACACTCATGGGTACACATGCGTTCGTCTACACACACACACACACACACACACACACACACACACACAGTGGTTTTTGTTGTATTTGTTTGAGACAGGGTCTTGCTATGTGTAGCCCAGGCTGACTTTCAACCTGGGTTGACCCTATCTTTTCTTTCAGGTTCTGGAATTACAGACATGAGCCACCATTCCTGGACATTATTTTGTCCGTATGAAGGGTATCTTCAGAATTCATAAACAACAGCAAAAACAATAGATTACAAAGAATACACCCCCTCCCAAACATCATGAGTAGACTGGAAAGGCCAGGTTAAGAGAAGAGCTCAAAGGTCACTTCAGAACAAAATGAAATCACTTATTTTGGAATAAATCATTAGATTGGATTGCTCATGAAACCAAAAGACTATGAACTCATGTCTATCATTTCTTTTTAAATTTCACTACTTTGCTGAAGCTCAGGTAGAGTCAATGAACTGTAGCAGAGGCCCTGTCTTCTGCCTGTCACAGTGAGCGTGGACAAGAGGGCTCCTCACGTAAATGCACTTATTACCAAGCCTGGAGACTCCAATTCAATCTTCACAATCTACGTGGCCAAAGAAACTAATTCCTGCAAGTTTTCTTCTAACTTCCACGTATATGCTGTGGCATGTGCATACTAGCACATGCGTGTACACACACACACACGCATGCATGCATGCACATATGCACGCACACACACACATACAGCTAGCTAGAAATATCTATGACTTTGAAAGTAAATTACATTCTCTTCAGCTGTGCAGACCTGCTATCTCAATGAAAAATAAAATTAATGATAGCAAATGTAAGGCAGGAAAAGAATTGAACCTCGCTAGCCGTGACGCATACCTGTCACCTCTGAAGCAGAAATGGACATGTCACTGTCAACTTCAGCACTTTTCAGAATGTTTAGCACAAGTGTCAGGCCATGACCCAGTAATACAAGCCCTGTATCTTGATATCTGTATTTGTTAAGATGCAAGGCTCCAGATCTCATAACACAAAACACAGAAAAGAATAAATGTTATTTTTGTCCTCTTTGCCAATGTCTGGACTTAGAACGGTCACTTTCCTAGAGGTCTCCTCCTCCTCCCTTGTTTTCTTCTCTCTTTGTCCTCTTCCTTCCTCCCTATTCTTCGCTGCTCTTCCTTTCTCTTTCTCCTCTTTTCTTTTCTGCCCTTCTTTCTTTTTATTATTTTTTCATTTATTTTGTTTTGGGCCAGGAAGCAAGGAAACTGTCTTGACAAACGACCTCCTTGAATACGATAGGGCTTTTGCAGCGTTCACATCAAAATGGGACAATCACCCTGCCTGTAGTGTAGTGGCAAGCGCACCTACTAGCATAGGGGCCCCGGCTCTCTCTAACCTGGCCTGCCATCCTCCTATCCTCTGCATGCTCAGCCATCAGTCATTTCTCAGTCACGCGACCACAGCAGGTAATTTAATTTACTTGTCTCATCTCTACAACAGAGGATAATAACACCTTGCCTTTTTGGAAGAAACGACTAGGTTTAAATTATCCCAAGTTGCCTGTTAACCCGAGGATCTATAATTTAGAGATTTCTCAGAGACAGCATATTCTTTCCTAATTTCTATGACCTTGATCCACAGCAAAGCATCTGTGTTCCTCTGTAACACGAACAAAGATAAGCCACATGGTGTACCATCTTCTGTGCTCCTCAGAAAATGATGTTGTGGCTTTATCTCATTGGCTAAAAAAAATGAATTCCAAATCAATATTTTTCACTGAGAGCAACGGGTGCCCCAGTCCCCTTTTCCTTTGTTCCATATTGGTTCAATCAAGTCATGAAGAGTTTATCAAGTTTTATGTTAGCATTTCAGAAAGTAGCCAATTAAGACTCTTTGAATCGCAAACCTACAGATCTACAAATGGCTTTGCTTCGACCTTTTCTCAAATTTCAACAAAGTGGATGTTAATAACGAGGAGAAGCTAGGACGACTGAAAAACTTGAACAGAATATTGGATAACTTAGAATCCATAGTATCTCTTTCTATATTGGTATTTCTGAGACTACATTTTCTTGAATTGCCCGTAAACCTTGCAAGTGAACATTTGTTTTTTTACTAAATGTTTCTTTTTGGCTTCCTGTTCTTCAAATAACAGTGTACAGGAAAACACACACAAAATTCCAGAGATTTGCAAACTGTGTCCACCTCTCAGGCAGCTTCCAGCATAACCATAGTTCCAGCAGCTGTAGCTGAAAAGAGAATTTGCTGGCTCCTTTTGCTCTCTTGGAAGGCCTGGGATTTCTGTCACGTCACAGCAAGCTCTCTTGAGGAGTTTCATTTATATTTACATATTTATTATTTATTTAAATCTTGATCAAAGACCTCCTAGGTGCTGAGATCTGTGTTATATACCAGGCCTTGAGGGTGGGCAAGTACCCTGTCCTCATACATCTTTTGGTTCAGTGGAAATAGACAAGCAAATAAGTAAGGAAATACACATGAGGGGTTCAGATTGGGAAGTAGGACCACTGAAGTGAGAAAATGTGAGGGAGTGGATGGTTCTCTCTGAAGTCAACGTAAGACAGATGGACCCTTTGGTCAAAGTCCGAGAGACAGTATGCCAAGAGCACCATAGGCCAGCACAAAAATGTAGACATAGAATAGGCATGGGAACTGCGTGGGCCATGGAGCAGCGAGGAGGCCAGAGAAAACCCTATGTGTGAGTAGAAGAAACAATAGGTCCTGAGGGAGGAACTGAGTCACCCTATCGTCATTGAGTCCCTTCCCCGGGACAGAAGAACCACAGTTGTACTGAACCCTCATTACCCACAAGTGGCCCAGTCACACATTCTCTGTGGCCAGTGCTGGCTGGCTGCTTTGTATTCCCCCTTTGTATCTACCATGAAGCAGTCCCCTCTCTCTGGCCTCGCCACCTCAAAGAGCCTAAATGAGGAACATAGGGAATGTCAACCCCACAAGGAGCTATTATGAGTGGATGGCTAATACAAGGAGCTATTCTTAGCCCGAAGGCTGACACACAGCTCTAAGAAACCCAGGGAAAGTGTCTTGATGCTAGGCACCTTGATAGACTAGAGCCTTGAAAACGAAAGGAAGCTTTTGGTCTAAGGGGTAATGAAGAAGCAGTCAGAGGCCACCGTTTTCATTCTGTGCTGTAGAAAGTAAGTTCAGAATAAAACAACACTTCCATTTTAAAGCGCACCTTCACTTCAGAAAGCAGAAGAATTCAGAAAAATAATTTATCCTGGCTTCCTAAATTACCCAATAACTTTATAAAGCAGTTAGTTATTTGGATGTGGGAACAAACCGTACGAACTTACCAATTGCCTATTTTTTTGTCAGCAAGGGTGGAAATGTCACACAGCTTAGCAAATACACAACTAATCAAAAGAGCTGATCTTTGGTAAGAATGGATTGGCTCTCTTCCTAACCACAATTAAGTCATCTAGATTTAATTCTTCACCACAAGAATGGAGGACAAAAAAAGTCTAGAATGCATCGCTTCCCAGTGACTGACACATGAAGGTCAAAAGTTCTCTATACACACACATAGCATGTGATAACATGTTACATGTTTGCACATGTATGACATGTGGTAACATGTTACATGTGATATCACAACTGACATCTTGCAGGTAAGAAACTGGTGTTCTTAAGATTAACTCCAAAAAAACTGCAAAAGGAGAGTAACAGTAAATGTTTCTTCCCTGCCTACTTGAGGATCACTCCTTATTTTCCTAGCATTGTCTTTCTCTTATTCAAAAAGAAATATACATTCTCTTTTCGAGGAAACTCTTCTATCAGAATCAGAAATGCAAAACAGCTCAGAAAATTGAAAGATATCACAAGCAGTGTATCCATTTTAAAATGAGATATTGGGGTCAGGGTATAGATCAATGATAGAGGAGGTACTTAGCATATACAAGGCCTTGGGTTCAATCCTTAACACCCCAAAATTAGATAAATAAGTAATGAAGCCTCATGCCCCTTGGTGATAGTATGTTTCTAGAACATGCATGTGTCCTGGGTGTGAGCCACAGTGTTGCAAGCAAAACATCATACTTTGTCTCAATTCCATAATATTTAAAATTGCTTTGGTGACAAGTAAGACATCATTATCAAGGGCAGTGGGCTCATTTTTTAAGCACAGAAGGAGCATAGAATGAACAAAGGGATCCAAAGCAGAGGTTTCACACTTGAATTGAAGGTCTATAATGTCCCCCACCCATGGGAAAACCTCCACTAGTTACAGCTAATTAACTTCTAGACAATCTTTTGGTTGATCAAGGATTGCTCTGATTCTAAACATCTCTGGTTTGGAAACTTCTTTTATGATGTGTAACTTGCAGATAAATCCAAATCACCCATTGCCTTCATCCTTTAATGATTTATTCTTCATCCTTTTCAAGAAAAAACAGCTTTGCTCAAATATTCCAACAGAGTTTCCCTGCATTTGAGAGGGAAACAAATATCTGGTATAAAACATATTAAGATAGTGAATGATTTCACAGCAATTTAAAAAATTACTGCATGCTTTCATGGATCCAAAGTATTTAGGCCTGACTCAATGTCATTTGTCCCCAGCTGGCGAGTTCCCCACTTTAATTTTCAGGCCCCGATAGCTAAAACATCCACTGTAAACAGCTACGCCTTCCTAGTCCAGATGTCGTCTTTATTTCTTCCATGAAGCAAAAGAGAAAAATCCAAGTAGCATAGGAAATAAAAATCATCGGATGAAAGATTTAATCACAATTTTTACTGTTTCCTGCTATATTATTTGTTTTGCTCTTGCATATGAGTTCTGCTCTTTGAAGCCCTAAATATTAATATTGCTGCTTTTGCTGCATGAGTTTGTTGCAATAGTAAAGTATAAAAGTAAACACAGAACACTAGTTTCCAGATATATTCCCACGTGAATAAGATACTATATCTTGCATCACTAATAACATACATAATTTTTTCTTATCATGCCAGGAAATCTAATTAATTTAATATGACAGGAAGGAATTACATAAAACTATTTAGCATTCACAAAATAATTCTTTTACCCTGAACCACCCAATTTTTGTCAATCACATCAAATGGTAGTCAGTGACCTCCTTCCACCTCTAAACATCTTAAGAACAGAGAGCCATCAGAGTTATTTAAAAACAAGAGATGATGCAAATATAATGCATAATAAAAATAGGTGTTGCATTCAGGGACTTTAAGGAATCAATAATCGATAATGGGCATACAAGTTATGCTTGGCCATATTCTGACTTGCAGGAAGTCCAAGTCTTGTCTTTAAAAAGAACAACCCATACATTTTTAGGTTGTGTCTATACCTGGGAATCAGGGGCCTGATGGGAAATGGGAGCATTTGGCTGTCTTGGTTAATGTGGGACTGTGGTCAGCAGCAGTGCAGCCTCTGGGAAGGATCCCAAAAGCTTTTCTTTTATTTGGATCTAGCTACAACATCCTACTTCACATCCACCTCCCTGGCCTTAGGGGAACAAAGCTGCCTTTATAGCTCTTCACTGAAAGGGCCACAGGCACACCCAGCCTGAGGACTTTCAAAGCTGCCTCTTCCCAGATGCTCTTGCTGTGGTCAACATCTGGCCCACGTCAATTCAAGGCTGGACTACAAACACGTCATCCTTCCAAGAAGAGAGCGGCATCTGTCCAGGGGTTCAGAGCTAGTGAATGTTGACTGTTCCAGGGTGGCCACGAGGAGAACTCTCCAACGGTGACTCTCCAAGGTTTGCCACTAGAGTCCTTGGACCTCCACTAACCATATAGCAAGAACACAGCAACAAAACAAAACAAAACAAAAAACCAACCAGCAGCATTAACAGTGACCAGTTCAAAAAGCAGAGCTCACACGCAAGAGGAAAACCGATAAAAGAGTAGAAAATGATAAAAATTGTGATGAGAGCTTTTATCGGTCACCAGGCTGGTCCTAAGACTTCATAGTCACAACTCGAGCTTTATGGTCCTAGCAGCAACCCCTCTAAAATCACAACTTAAAAGAAAACCAAACAAAACATCCAATTGTTTAAAGCAAATGGGATGGGGCACACCCAGTGACAGTTGTAAATTTCTGACTCCAAAATGTTTGACCCTGGAAGAGGGAATCTTGAGGTTAACCCAGGCCTGTGAAGGACCAGGCAACATGGAGCCCAGGAAAGCCCCCTCAACATCTCCCTCTACATCCCTGCTAATCACCACTGTCAAAGCATTTGGGTTAACAAGCCCCTCTTTTAAAATGCAAATATCCCTGGGGAGAGTTGAACCTCATTCATACCTCAGTGCGAATTAGTTTAATTAGATAATCAGATCTAATTAATTGAGGGCTCAGGGAAAGAGAGTTTTGATTGAGGTGGGCCTAAGGGAGGGAAACTTTAGAAGGGATTCCTGGGAGCTTGTGAAGAACGTGGGGCAGGCGTGAGGACAGTGGGTTGGAGGGTGCTGGAAGACCCAGAAGAAGCGAGGGTGTAAGAGGCAAACTTTGGCTGCTCCATCGTTTTGTCCAGGGTCTTAAGGCATCTGTACCCAAAGGCAGTCCATCATTGCGATAAACACCACAACCAAAAGGAACTTGGGGAGACAGTGGTTTATTTGGCTTACAGGTCCAATCACAGTCCATCCCAAAGGGAAGTCAGGACAGGAGCTCAGACAGGAACCGGGAAGCAGGAACTGAAATAGAGATCATGGAGGAACACTGTTTTCAGGCTTGCTCTCCCAGGCTCAATTACTCCTTGTTTTGTTTTTTTTTTGTTTTTTGTTTTTTTTTTTTGTTTTTTTTTTTTATGGGCACACCTGGCCAGAGGTGGTACCACCCACAGTGGGCTGGGCACTCCCACATCAGATGTGAATAGAGAAAATGACTCCAGTCAGATTGGCCTGCAGGCAAGTCTGTGCATTTTCTTCCCTGAAGACTCTAGCTTGTGACAACCAAGCTGGACGCACCAGCATCACGCAAGTTAGAATACAAGGATTCATGCCCAAGGCTACAAGTACTCTGTTCTCAGTTCATACTCATCGGGCCAACATTCCTATTTTAAGAAAGGAAGAAGGCGTAGGAGGCTAAGAAAGAGGAAGACAGATGCGTCATTCCACTCTCTTTACTGTGAATGGGTCCCTTACGCAGCTCTCCAGATTCCTCTGCTTGGAAGACTACATTTCTGCCACGCAGTTACCGGAGCCACCTAGGCTCTGATAACTGACAGCTCTCCTTATGGTTGCCACTGTTTATCAAGCCTGGTTTGGATGGAGCTCACTTTGAATTCCCATGCGGAGTTTCCGGAAAGATGCCATTAGGACAGGAAAGTATGACCTAGTCGCCGATCAAGTTCATACCTGACCATGGAGTTCACGTGCAGTGATCGCCTTCAGCTAGGCTAAAATGCAGGGGATTAAATGCTTACCACACAGGGTTATAGCAAAGCTGCAGTGAGACAGGGTGGTGAAGCACGGAGGTATTCGCTCAGCGCAAGCCAGCATGAAAAAGGTGTGTGTGCGCATGCGTGTGCGCGTGTGTTCATAATGGTAAACTCAGAGCCCAGACCGGACAGTGCTTGCCCCTACTTCAGTCTCTCATACCTAAATTGTACCTTGGGTAAACACTTCTTCATCCCTCAGCTCTCAACTGGAATAATCTGCCATAGGGGAAACAGTGAGCAGAATCCTCCGCAACCCCTTAGCATTTTATATCAGGACACTCCGCGTGGCCCTTGTCTATCCAGCTTCGTATTCACCATCGCTCTGTGAGTGCAGCTTGCTACCCTCGAATTTACAGTACCTCATCCTTCTAGAGTTGGGATTTGGCCATGAACCCCTCCCCCAACCCCCAGCCCCATGGCTTGTGGCAAGTTCTTTGAGGACAAAGAAGAAATCCTTGCCGCACTGCATTCTCCACGCCTAGTAGGCAGTGAGTGCTGTGCCTGTGTTCAGAGAGTGGAGAAGGGGAAAAGATCAAAGCCTGAGTGTGTACCCACAGGGCCATTGAGACTGGAGATCTTAAAGGTGCTGGGAGCAAAGAATGTGTCTTTTTGAATTGGAGGCAGATGTTGACACAGCTTGTTTCTAGCAATACAGGTTAAAAAAAAGTCCCCGAATGAGAACATTTTGTACCAATGTAAAAACAATATTTTAGAGGACCGTTCCTAGTGCTCGGACGGATCCTAAGGGATCAAAATCTAATTCAGTGGGATAAACAATTCTAGCACCAAGATATGCATGGTTCACTTTTACAAGGTGAGTTTTACATAGAAAACATCCCCAAATACGTGCACAGTAGAAGGTCTGTGAGATGCCTCCCCTGCCCCAAGGTGACTCTTGGAAATTGCTGGGTTTGTTTGTCTCCTAGTTGAGATGCAGGTATCATAATGCATGGCCAGCTTCGAGTCTCCTATATTCCAACAATAAATCTTTATAGCCTCGCATTTTTCTCATTAAAAGAAATACAGCAGTGCCAAATTGTTCTTTAGCATTGTAGCTTGTTCCATAAACACCAGCAGGTTCTCGTATGGCCCACACAGCTTTTTCATAGGCTGAAAAAGGAAAAAAGACAAGCCTGAAAAGAATTGTTTGGGGAAAAAACTTTTTTTATGGGTCCTTATTGCATATGTCCAAGTTTTAATAAGATTACTAAGAAAACCATTCTGGGGAACAAAAATATAACCGAGACTCGTGGAATATAATTAAGTGTCTCTATACCCTTTCTGAGCCCCAAAGGAACAGCCGAGTCTGTGCCCAGGGCATGCTTGCAGAGAAGGCTTTCTGTGAAGGGGACATCTCTGGGTGGACTCTGGGTGTGTACCAATGGGTCCTCTGGTCTGCTTCTCCATCTCTGTGTCTATGTTCACCCATCACAGTCTTGGAAAACAAACAGGGAAAGGGGTGGGATGCATGTCCTAATGTAATCTGGGTTTGACTGTAACTCTAATAATTTCTCTGCTGTCTTGGTGCGGGAGACTTGTCTGTTTCTGTCAATCATGTTTTAAATAAATACCGATTGGCCAGGTAGGAAGTATAGGCGGGTCAACCAGACAGGAAGGGCAATGAGAACCTCTGGGAAGCAGGAAGCTTCCTGGGCATTCCTGTGCAGACCACCAAGGAAGCAGGATGTATCCCTGTCCCAGCTGAGAAAAGGTACTGGCCATGGGGCTGACAATGGGTTAATATAAGTTATGGGAGCTGGTAGGAAGACTGAGCTAATGGGCCAATCAGTGTATAACCTAATGTAGACTCTCTGTGTGATTTTCTTTGGGGCTTGCTGGCTGTGGGGTACTGGGCGGGACACAAACCCCAACGAGCAGGACCCTCATGTTACACTGTCTGGTTTGTGGCATGGCATACAACCACTCAGTCAGCAGTCTCTGGGGATTCTATAATGTATTGACGTATGAACCTTCTGGACTAGGTCTGACACATAACAGAATTCAAATCTATGGTGTCTTCATCACTGGTCTGTTGCTGGGGAAAGACACCAGAGCAAAGGCAACTCTTACACTGGAAAGCATTTAGTTGTCGGCTTGCCTACAACTCCAGAAGCTTAGTCCATTATCATGAGCATGGCAGCAGGCACGCAAGGTGCTGGAGAAGTAGCTGAGAGCTACACCCTAATTTACAGAGAGTGAAGGGGAAGAGAACTGGGCCTAGCATAGGCTTTTGAGACTTCAAAGCCCACCTCCAGTGATACATTTTCTCCAACAAGGTCACACTTACTCCAAAAGGCCACACCTCCTAATCCTTCTCAAATAATGCCACTATCTAATACTAAATATTTGGGGCCAGTCTTTTTTTTTTTTTCCTCCAGACAGGGTTTCTCTGTGTAGCTGTGGAGCCTATCCTGAGTCTTGCTCTGTAGACCATACTGACCTCAAACTCACAGAGATCTGTCAGCCTCTGCCTCCCAAGTGCTGGGATTAAAGGCGTGCGCTGCCACCACCCAACTGTGCTGCCACCACTGCCCAAAGGGGCCATTGTTATTCAAACCATGACATATGGTTACTTCTGGTCCTTGTCCTCTATTCCCTATGCCCTTCTGGCATCTAACTCTATTCTACTGTAGTCCTTCCAACTGATGTGGCTGGCATTTCAACATGACAAGGCTCTTCCGTGCTGTGACTCCTGGCCTCTAACTTCCTTTGGAGACAGTATTTAAGGTAGATCTGTCAGAGATGAACGTGGCCAGAGACACACATGCTCACGAGCGTGTCATCAATGTGGAGTCTGTCAGAGAGTTAGTCAGCATATGCAAATTATCCTAGGCAGTCAGAAGGATAATATATTCATTTACCTTTGAACACACAATCTAAGGTTCTGTGGAATTAAACTCTTTTCTACTAGGTTTTGAAAGACGTAAAAGCAGTAGGGAGATTCCTCTGCATGGACTACTATGTTATCTCTGGAAACAGTTTTGCAAACTCCAGTGACAAGTGAATTGCAGCTTTGGGGTTCAGAAACAAGGCCTTCACTCTCGAAATCAGGCTTCTGGAACTGCCTTTGGGAAGCAGTGGCATGGGAAGAGCACCCGAGGCATCACCTTTACTCGTTTTTGTACTGCCAGCCAATCACCAAGCACTTCCTGAAATTTTACATATGCCAGACTCCACGTAGCCCAGGGGATTCATAGAATGAGACACTGCCCCTATAGTTAAGAGCCCAGTCCATTCAGGGGGAAAAAAATCAAGGAGCCAGTTAGAGTTATGAATCCAAAGAGGAATGAGGCATCAGAGAAGTGTCTTGAGAAGTGTCTTCAGAAGCAACGAGCCCTGGATGTCTTGTGCAGTATAGATAGGAATTCAGCTGATAGGGAGTACTCCATAGTTGAGGACATATGGGGAAGCAGAGGAAGAAGCAAGTTGGGGGCACATAATGTAGTATCCTGAAGTCTAACTTATAGAGATATGGACTCAAACAGACACTGATGTAATTTGCTCATCATATAGGGAATCTGGACAGCATTCTGAGAACAAAACTTAATGGTCTCAGTAAACTAAACTCCTACCAGACCAGAATTCTGCCTTGCCTTTTTCACACACCTCTGAGCCTTATGTACATAATTCTTTTTTTTTCAAAGCTAAACTGTGAACGGGTTTGTTTCTAAATAAATCTTGTTGACTCAGAAAAAGGATTGTCTCTGTGACTTCACTTTTCCGAAGACTTTACACCTCCATCAACAACCCCCTCAGGGAAGCTTTGTGAAAATACACACACACGTGCACTGGTGTATGTCCTCATAAACCCATCAGGCACTGGAAAGACCATAAGCTGGAAATACACTTCCTGCACCCCACTGGCCCGGCAGCTGAGCAAGCAGTCCACCTTGGAGCTTGCGCATCTCCCCGCGCAGGACTAACTGGACACTGTGGCTTCATGTCACAGTCTAGCATCATAGCAAGCCCAGAAAAAGAGCAGGATTCAGTGTCTGAAACAAACAGGGTTTCCGCTGACTGGGATTGCCTTTCTACCCTCACATAGGCAAAACCATTCTAAGCCGAGCCATTGAGAGTTCGGAGCCATTTGCACTGTTTAAATCGAAACTTGACTGTGTGTTACGTGGCCAGGCTGCTCAAGACAGTTCTGACCCGTGTGCGTATATGGAGCTGATGGTCACCGCCTCGTAGGAGCTGTGACGGAGCCTACCAGAGAGCAGAGACAGACATGAGTTCTTATAAACAATGGCCTTGAAATTTAGCCAAAGAAAATTCAGCAAAGTTTTTATTTCTCATTTTGCTTGAAACATCTACGTGCATTTGAAAATGGATCCCTGGAAAACAGTTGCTACTGACTTATTTAATGCATTTCTGGACTGACTCTTCTCGTTTTTGTTTTTTTTTTTTTGTTTTGTTTTGTTTTTTTATATGTGTGCGAGCTCTGAGCAAATGGCTCTGTGCTTGGGGATGTGGGGCCCCAAACTCCTTGAGATGTTCCAGACTGATGGCGGAAAATATAGTTAGTTCTTCAGGGTCAGATTGAACTGCATTTGCCAACAATTTATGATTTCCCTGTTAGATGCATAATACCGCTCTGAAGGTAGCTTCCACACTCAAACCATGGAAAAGCAGCGTCTGCTGTGCTCAATCATTCCATGCCATGTAGGATGTGAGCTAACCACTGAAACACCCCATGCTCGTCAGCTGGTAACTGAGAATGAGCGCTCACTCACTCCATGGGTCTGGAACAATGAAATATGCAAAATCCATGGAACTTACACGACAACACATATGTATGCACGTAAATAAGAGTCTACACATTTCAGAAAATAAGTACTTTGAGAAAAAGAAGGGTCATAAAAAATAAATGGACTCTCCAGGGGAGAAACATTTTCTTTCCTTCAACGGTCAGGAAATCATTTCTTGGAAAGCGACAGTTGAACTTATAAACAGATGCATTCGCTGGGAATGAAAAAGAAGACGGAGACAGGAGGGTCTGGAGAAAGGGAATTTCAAGAAAAGAAGCACACAGGAAGGGAATTGTCTGAACACCAGCTTAACGCGTTGCAGACACCAGCAGAAAGCCTGGGCGGCTGATGAAGGATGAAGTAACACGTGAAGGGGCGCTGAGAAGAAAGGGCCAGGCGGCGGTGCTCAGATCCGACTGGTTCAAGCTCCAGTTTCACGTGACCATCACCGGAAAGCATCTGGAGAGGTTTAGGTGGGACTGACGCGATCCGATCTGGGTTCCAACAACTCAGCTGCTGGCTGCAAAGTGGAGTAAAGCTGAGAGGGCAAGGCTGGACACAGGGAGACTGAGAGCCTCTGAGGCAATCCAGGTGGGAGACATTCTTCAGTCAAATGAATTGGCGAATTTGCCTGGAATTTACCACGAGTGAGCAAAGTTGAGAACAGCACTCAATGCCTCGCACTCTGAGAGCCGTCCATGACTAAGTGCCGCTTCCAGGACTTGGCAGGAGGTAGGTCTGTCCGCCACCTCATAACCCACATCCTTCAACATCTACAAGGAAGGGTGCATGGGGGAGGCAGACATAGTGGTGCGGGCACAAGATGGAAAGGGGCGTTCAAGTCTCTGCTTGAACAGCTGTTCAAGACACCAGAAGATTCATTGCTTCACACGGAAGCTATCTCAGACAGGGCGAGGGAACTGGAGAAGTCGGCGGGGTGTTGGGCAGAGACACGCAAGAGGCTGCAAGCCTACGGCCCTCTGTGGTTAGGATGCGGCTGTCTCCCACCCTGGACTGTGATAGAAGATGGCTGACCCAAGCTATCTTGTCTACACCCTTGACAATGTCTACTTAAAAAAAATAAACAAAACAAACAATAAACTTCTTCTCCATTTAGGAGAGACCACAGCCCCAGAAGCACAAGGTTAAGGCATACTGCCAGTCCAGAGAATTAAGTTGTAGCATTGATTGTAGCCAGAACGGTGCTTCGTGCCAGGAGCTATGCTGAGAGCAGAAGTTAGGAAAGCCACATAAAGTGTCCCCTAGAGGACACCTGCTACAAAATGATTGCCTACTGTCAACAACCCATTTTAACTCTCAATGATCAGTTTTTATCTCTGAAAACTATTTAATGTCACACACAATACACCACCTAACATTGGTTTATCTCTCAAAATATTATTGTTCTCCAAGCAAAGAAGCGGGGCTCCTCATGCAGCCATATCTTGTCACAATTCCATGTGTGCATCTGCCCATTTTTGTACCGCATTCCCCTTTTCCTACTCAAGTCTTCTCCCCTCAAACACCCTGATCTCTGTTATTACCCACTTTCCTAATTTTGGCCTAAAACGACCAGTCGCACCATTAACCCTTAAAGGATTCGCATTCTGTTCTGTATACCAACCCATAATCACACACTGCTTGAAACCGGTTTCCGCCATTAAAAGGAAACGATAACGCTCAAGTCCACAAGTCATTTAGCTGAATGACAATGCCGCCACTAACATCAGGTATGTGGCAAAGCCAGCAGCCCAACGAGCAATGGGACACAGAACAAGCTGTCCTCCACCCATGCCCCTCATTATACAAATGAACCACACAATTCAACACACTGACGAGAGCGTCTGTTGTTTCCCTGTGTGTCTGCTGGCTTGGGGTTAGAAAGTGCCCTCTCTGAAGAACAGGAGATATTCTCTTCTCCACTATTGGGGAAGCTAAATATAATTAGTGGATATACTGGATAAATTGTATAGGACACATGTTAGATCCTGAGAACAAGGAGATAATTATCTGAAGCAATGACATGTTGATCATGATTACATCGAAGGTGCCGGGCGGTGGTGGCGCACGCCTTTAATCCCAGCACTCGGGAGGCAGAGGCAGGCGGATCTCTGTGAGTTCGAGGCCAGCCTGGTCTACAGGAGCTAGTTCCAGGACAGCCTCCAAAGTTACAGAGAAACCCTGTCTTGAAAAACAAAAAAGAAAAGAAAAGAAAGAAAAAACATGATTACATTGAAGGAAACGTCTCATCTATGCTCCACCAAACACCAGCATCCGGAGCCTGTTCTAGCCTTGCTAGTGAAAGAGGCTATAGAGAGAAGAATTCGTGTTTTAGGGAAAAATTTGCACAATGAACACACTAATTCTAAACACGGAAGAGTACCCGGAGCAGAGCGACTATGTGCGCATCTGATTATCATTGGTGGAGAGATGAGACTTGGGATCAAACTAAATGAGACTATTTGGGGAGATGCTGAGGCAAGGCATCAATATCTTTAGCCATTTACTCCATAAGTAAAATGATTTTTGACATTATAAGTCAATCTTTATGAAATGCCTCAAAATAGAAAAAAATGACATTTTATATTATGCAGTAAATATTATTAAAATGTCTTTCTCAAAGTCTTGACATTTAAAAGTAATTCTGATGTTAAATTTTAATTCTACACACAAGCCCCACATAGTTCTTTAGATATGTCATGGAAATTTCAAAATGCCATCAATATTATGATTTTTGAGAAAGAGAAATACAAATATTTTTCACTGTGGGGGGAAAAATGAAAAAAAAAATCAAAGGAACTTTAGAAAAATTCCTGAAAGTTGTGAAGCAAAAGCTATATTAAAATTAAAATAATCAAAATCTATATATATGGAGACTACTTTTACAACAAAGCTACTTCCATGAACTCTGGATAAGCACATAAAAGTTTGGCAATCTATTAATGAGATAAGATCATTTACATAAACTGTCCACCCCCTCGGAGTTGAGAGGTGATATTTTGTCACGTGGCGAACCGACTCTAGACAATTATCTGCTGAAACAGCAGATCCTCTCCCTAGTAGAACGTCTTTGTTCCTTGACTCTGCATTAAAAAAAAAGAAGAAGAAGCTATGCTAAATATTAACTTGTGCCTCTTTGACCCAGTTTCCCAAAAAGGTATCAAACTGGGGAAAGGATTCTTCACGGGGTCCACAGCACCGCAATTCCCAAAGATGGTTTTAAGAAAAGATTCCTTTGATGTTTAATAGAATCAGACATTTGGACTAAACCAGCCCGGGCTCTCGCCTCTATCGCTGCCACCACTGCTAACAATTATAAGCTTTTGGTGTTCTGAATAATTCAGCCTCATCTGTTCTACTCAGCGTAAAGACAATGTGCTGGCGACAAGGTCACTCATTTTTCCCTTTCCCTACTACTGACTTTTCCAACCCGATACTCGTCTGGTGGCATGATATACCTGGTATTTGACACGCTTCCCTTGACAGCTTCCCAACAGCCATTAGTCTATTTAGCTCAGGGTTTGGAAAATACGAAGGGTGCCACGGAGTACCAGACTTCCTCCATAGTAACACGCACAGGCAGGCTTGCCATGTCCCCCTTCCCTTTACCTCAGCGCATTGAGCATACCTCAGCATCACCTGACAGCGTAATACTGAGCGATAGCAACCAGAGAGTATACTGAAAATACCGGACTATTTAGGTACCAATGGTGTTATATATGTAAGCCACATTTTTTTTAAAAAAATGAAAATAATAATAAGCAATTTATGGAAGATTAACACCTGTTAATATGCCTCTCTCTGGGATCATCTGGTAAATCTACAAACAGAATCCTACAGCCTATCAATCTTAGGGTAGGAAGAAAGCTGGCCAGCAGGCAGGGCTCAAATTTCACTCATTCATTTCCACCTGAAAGTGATACTGGCCAGTGGAGAGGGGCAGGCTTCTGTAACCTGAAATACAACTCTAACCTTAACTTTCTAGTTAGATCTTTTAACTTTAATTAAACTCTCTCCTTTCTTCAAAGCTCCGGTTTTATAAAGAGGAGTTTTTGACTGTTTTTACAAGGCGAGAAACCACAGAATGGACACTTTCTTCAGGCAGAAAAACCACGGTGCAAAGTTGAAGTCATATGCAGAGGATGTATCAGGACCATGGTCTCAGAAACCACCAAAAGCAAGAAGCCAGATGTGGGGGGGAGTTAATGCTTCCCGTACTAGTTTGTTTTTTAGTGTTCTTCTATATTGTGGGGTAAAAAAGACAATAACCCCATATATCTATAGTCACTTCTCACAAATCACTACCCTATCAGCATGTTCTTTTTTTTTTTTAATCCTCGGAAATATTACAAACCAAATCTCAGATAGCTTCTCACGTTGCTAGCTATCAAAGTATTCATTTGCTTTTCCTGACTCGTGCCAATTTTGGAGAATCCGAATTGGCTACTGAGATTTCTGATTTCAAACTACCCTGTATTGGGCAAGATGGTACACACCTGTAATCCCAGGTCTTTGGAGGCTGAGGCAGGGCTGTGAGTTCTATGAACACCTAGAAGACATAGTGAGACCCTACCGCTGTAAATAAGTAAGCTAATTCATCAAAAGCCTCGAGTTATGAGAAGACTCAGATAACACCCCACTCTTGAGGCAAAGAGGACTCACTAACATGATAAAAGCTACTGAATCCTGGCAACTGCATTGAAAACTGACCCTGTAAAATCATTTTACCACATCCACGTTGACCTCAAAAGTCTGTTTACACCTTTCATTTTTTTTTTTTTTGATGCCATCTCCTTGAGACCAGAAAGAATGTCGAGTTGGGGTCTCTAGAGGAACCACAGTGACAAATAGCTGTGCAAAATGTCACTGGGTTGGGAAGACGAGGATCCTTATGGCCATTATCTTCAATTTCTTCATATGAAGAACAGTACTAGACAATAAATGTGCATTACCTTTATCTATATAAGAATTACTGTTGTAAGTGTTGCAAAATTAAAGGTAAACTTTTTATTCTTATACATACTGTTGTGTGGTTCCTTTGTTCTGAGATATGGTCTCAAGTACCCTAGGCTGGCCTCAACTCATGAGGTAGCTAAGGATGGCCCTAAACTTGAGATTCTCCTACTTCTCCTTCCTGCATGCTGAGATTACAGGTTTTTTGCTCCACCATGAATGCTTTACAAGGTGCTAGGGACTAAAATCTGGACTATGAGCTCGGGGCAGTCACTATAGCTGGGTTCCATTCTGACTCCTAAAATTGAAGGATTTTTGTGGGGTGGGAAGGTGGGGGAAATGCCATTGCTAGTTCAGCTGAGGTCAATTTTCTAAAGTGCAAAAGTTTAGATTTTACACTAAGGAAAAAAAATACTGGAACCCTACTCCTTACTGGAACTGTTCCTTTACTGATGACAGATTCATGCTTCTCAATTATCATTTTTACATATTATCTGAACTGAATCTATTGGAAACAATGCAGACCTCTGGAAAGAGGGTTTCTGGAAATTTTATTTTTGTTTTGTTACTAGCCTATGAAGACAAAGGGAGACCGCCATAAAGGAGAAGTGGAAATCTGAACCAGCCAACCAACAACGAAACACCTCCATATAAAATCCCAAACTCTCACTGCTGCCCTTGAGATAACCTGGCAGTGACCCTGCAGACATGCTACTCCTTAGAGTGTAGGGCTCCACATGCCCGCGGGAAGACAGCTGGCAGTGCCCTAAGAACTCTTGAAGTTTCAACCAAAGGTACTGTGGGACTAGTCAAAGCATCTTTATAACCAGGTGTGGGAAAGTTCATTCATTGTCCTGTAAAAACCTCAGTCTTTAGGCAGAGGCAGGGGGATTACGAATTTCAAGCCAGACTGGGCTTTAGACGAGATCCTGTCTCAAGAAGTAAAGGGTATATGCACTTTTCATGACAGGATACTGGCCTAACAAGCCAAAGCCCTGGTTCATTCCTTGCCACCACAAGCGATGCACCAACAAACTACAATTTCTAAGTGTCATTTTAAAAAGAGAAAAGAAAACATTTTCCTTAGAGGTTTTTTTGAAAGATGGTATCAACAAAGATAGTATTAGATTCTAATTAACACCCTTTGAATTAGAACTGATTGTTAAATAGCAACAATTATTCTATCATCTTGGGCCCTTGGCATGTCACAGCTGTAGTTAAATATAAGATTCTCTTTCTCTGTTCAGGAAATTTATTCAAGGTTAAAAAAAAAGTACACTCTGGTAGTAGCATTGTCTGGACTGGTTCAGTCTCGGCTATATTCCGTCAAATTCAGAGGGAGACAGTGTATAATGGCTAAAATACATTCCCAAGAATACAGTCTTAAGTTTTTGTTCCTGTCCATTCTATGGGACTATCTTTGAATGTATCTGTTATTAAAATGACAATTAAAAAGATAAATGTCAATAAAATGCATGCTTATATAGTATTAAATATTTCTAAATTGCAAGAAACTCTCTCTAAACTATCTCCCTTAACCACTGAAGACTGATCGCTACACCCTGTCCCAGTTTACCCAGAATGGTTCCTATTTTAAAAAAGGTATTTTTCTTTATACTTAAAGCTGTGGAAGAGACTAGACACTAATCTCCTACTCAATGAGATTTTCTAGTTCATTCAAGATGGCTAGCAAGAGATTACAGCAGAAATTCGCAAGATGGGAGAGCAGCAGACACTCCTCAGCTAGTGCTCCCTAACCCTGACTTCCTATCACACCTTAGACCTAAGAGAGGCGTCGTGTCCAGTGGTTTGCAAACTTTGATCCTTGTAGGGTTGAGACTTTTCTCAGAGCATCAAGGGAACTCTACCATCCTTTCCCAAAGGTTAAAAGGGATTGGGGACTCCCTTTTCATAGGTGATTCCCAAAGGATTTTAACATACCCCCCCACACACCTGGTTTTCAGCCTAGTTAGAAGCTGTACCAAAGTATCTTTGCAGGGCTCCTTGTATCTGTGTGTATGCACGCGCGTTCATGTGTGTCAGTGTGGGTACCCACATGCCACTGCGCACACATGAAGTCAAAGGACAATCTCGGGTTTCGATTCTCGCCTTCCATCTTGTTTTGAGACAGTCTCTCTTAGTTACTTTCTCTTGCATATTTCAGCTATCTGACCCAGGAGCTTCTGGCGATTGCCCTGACCTCCTCCCATCTATCTCCACATAGGGATGCATCTGTGTGGGTTCTTTAGACTCGCACTTAGGTTTCCATACTAGCCCGGTAGGTGTTTCTACCCATTGCACCATCTCCCCATCTTCAGAGTTCATGTTTTCTGCCTTAAGACTTGAAGCCTGATCCATGTGCTGAAGCAAGGGTCATGACAGAGAACATGAAGGTGAGAAAAAGGCTTTTATTCAAAGACTCAATTTCACATTTGATTAAGAATATATATTTTCCCCCCACTAAATACAGGAAGTATTATAAATGTTGTGGACAAAACTTACATTCTGTGTAAGGAAGAGAAAAATTGTCTGTCGTCTTTGCTCCTCTCACCCAAGGAAACTCTGGTGCATGAGCGAGCCAGTGAACACGAGGAGGACAAGATACCTCCAGATACCCACAGTCATGGACATGCTGAGCAACTCGTAGCTGAAGGTATCTTCACAAATATATATATATATATATATATATCCTAAGGTGTAGCTCAATGGTAGCGTTCATACAAGATCATGGGTTCGATTCCTATCTAAGGAGTGGAAAACAAAATAAAACAAAACAAAACCCCCTGATTTGGAAGCCTCAGGGTGAAGCCTACACACAAGAGGAAGCCCTAAGTGAGAAGCAGTCGGATTGCTGAAAGGCCAGAAGTCTGAGAAGCCTGTCATCAGGCATGGGGATGGGGTTCTGCACACCCACTTTGGCTCCCTGAACTGAGGAATCTGAGTTTGTCCTTGGTGTGAACCTGTTCCACCTCTCAAAAGGTGACTGGGGGGAGATACTGTCTTCAGGCCCACAGTCTCGGCAAAGAGGAACTCAAGCTGATGGTGGAGAAAGAGAAGAAGCTGAGCCTCCGCCATGTGTGGTGTCAGAGCTGTTTCCACAACCCTCATGAACCTTTGATAGGAGGATGAAATCAAAACGGCTAGGAAACTCAGAGAGCCCAGCAGAACCATGAGTGAAGGCGTTCCCCAGGGACTCCACAGGCAGCTGGAGTTCTCAGGCTTCTGGCTGAAGAGGAGTGCACAGGAAAAACGTGCAAAGCAAATGGAGAAAAAAAAACTACTGTGAGTTCCCTGCAACAGACAGAGTTCACCTCTGAGAGCTGTAGTGAAGAGATGTCGGTAAGGAGACAGACGACATAAATGGTAGTACAGCTCCTTATTTTATATATTCAATAATTATGCTCCTTGGAGTAGCTCTCTTTATGTCACTAGCATTTGGCTGTCGAGGCAGCATCTCCTTGTGTCACCCGGGTATGTCCTGAGCCTGACATCACCTGATTTCAGCCTCCAGAGTGCTGCAGATACTGCACTACCACCTTCTGAATGGGTGACGTGGCTTACCTGTTCATCTTAGGTCACAGCACGGTGCCCACAGGAAGATAGGCAGTGTTGTCAAAATATAACACACACATGATGCATTTTACTGCACTTCCGGGGTTTCATGAAGAGTTTGGTTCATAATTTATGTCAAAGATGATCCTGACAATAATTGTAAATAATAGTATAAGCAATAACTATATCCACACATACAGCTGCATACGGGTATTAAATCTGCCATGTTCAACAGAAATATTTTAAAAGCCCACACGGAAAGGAAAAAAAGAAACAACTATGTGGCTCTGATCAAAGAGCTGAAGCAACTCAGGAAACTGTGGATCACTAAAGAGAGAGAGGCTGCGATTTTAGTCACTGCGGAGGTTTCTCAGGCTAGCCAAAGAGCCTCACATTTTGGTTTTCCTCACTCTCTGGTCTCAGACCTGAGCCTCGGCCCCTCCCTTTCCTGATAAGCTGTCCCTCTTTTGTCTTGAAACTGTGGGAGCCTAAACAGGGCCTCTTCCTCTCTGGCACATGAATACACACCCGGGGGACCATTCAGCACTTGGCATAGGCGGTTGCCTTACATCTCCCGTGATTCCCAACCCTGTTCTCACACCACTCTCCACACAGTCCTCAACTACCTTCCTTCTCTACTGCAGAAAGCCCAGCCGGGCGGTGGTGGCGCACGCCTTTAATCCCAGCACTCGGGAGGCAGAGGCAGGCGGATCTCTGTGAGTTCGAGACCAGCCTGGTCTACAAGAGCTAGTTCCAGTGCAGGCTCCAAAGCCACAGAGAAACCCTGTCTCGAAAAAAAAAAAACCAAAAAAAAAAAAAAAAAAAAACAGAAAGCCCAACTGCGCTGCACCAGCTTGTTACAGAGTCAACCAAATCCCGAAATGTCGCAAGAGGCAGATGTTATTCCAGCTCCTTCCATCTTGCACACTAAGGACTTATGGTACTGAGAACGGTCGGATGAGAAGCCACCGATAGAGTCGGACCAGCAACGGCAGCCTCCAGCACATCCTCCATCACTTGCACATCCTGACCTGAGCAACAAAAGATAACATGAGGATGCATAATGGGCTATGCGCATGGCAGCTCCAAGAGATCCGCTTGCTATTGTTCTCATTTTTAGTGGAGGGAGGAGAAATGCAGAGACTGTATGCACACACACACAAAAAGTCACCCAGCTAGTGAGTTTCAATTGGTCTCCAGTTTGCACAAAAAATACACATGGCATAAAAGACAGCCAGACCAAGACACCAAGCAACGTGGCATCATCATGGCAGAGCCAGAGCAGAGAGGATGGGATCCTTCAGACCAAATGCTGGCCTACGCCCGAAGTTGTGAACATTGCCTATGCAAAATTTCATTAGTGTTTAAATTGAAGCCCTTTGAAATTTTCCTCGGGTGCCTAAAATTTAGAATCCCCTGCAGAGTAGCATTTATTGACAGAGATGGACCACATGACACAATAAAGAAAAAAGGAGTCACTTTGTTGGCACTGAGTGCGGTTTTGCTTTCAGCAGGAGGACATGTTCCAGAGCGTGGTCTCCTTTATTTTGTCATCTCTTCGTGAGGCAGTGTCACACTGCTTAAGTAACTCACTGGTCCCTGGGAGACATCTAGCTAAATAACTCAGCCAGAAAGGTCTATACTATTACAAGCGAAGAGTAGCTATAAAAATAAACAATAATAACAACATTTCTTTTTATGAACAGGAAGCTTATTATTCCGTCTACCTTCGAGCAACCCACATCCCAAAATGTAGTGTATAATTTTACTTTTTAACAGTTGTCATATTGAAGAATGCTTGAAAATACCCAATTTCCCCGCAACAGATGGAAAAGAAAACAATAAAAAATGCAAAAAAAACAACATTAAAAACCCCCCAACTCTACCTCTAAGAACATACTTGCCTAACATAAGGTTTCTCTGAAATGAGATATTTTCACTGCAGGAAAATCTGTGGATTTGGTTCGCGATGCTATCTAATCTTGCTGTGAATATTCAACACGGACTAATTCCACCAAACTCCATCTCCCTCTGACCACGGTGCAGGATCCCTCAATCTCTCCCAGCCTCGTTTGTACTTGCTTTTAAGACTGTCCCAAGGTAAAAGGAGCTGACCTTACAGAAAAGCTCCTCATTAAGACCCCCATTTCATTTGCAAGTCAAGACAGGACAGCTAGACACAGGCATAAAAGACCAAGCAAGCTTTCTGCGACTGCTTCTTACTCCTTCCACATGAGAGTGAAAATAAAGCTTACACGGTTCTTTCTGTCTAACAAGGTAGGATTGCAGATAACAGAAAGCTCCATACGTTTTATTTAGGAGACTTCATGCATATCGGAGGAATATCAAAATATGCCAAGCGGAAAAGTCTATATATATACACAGACTAAATATACCAAATATGCCACTTTGAAAGATAATAGGCATAAGATAAACAATGGAAAATCAGATAGCCTAAGAAAATTTAACTGACAATTTTCACTGAAACATTATTTCCTCCCGGCAAATAACCAAGTTAAATGCCGTGTATTATTTAAAACAATTGGACAGCAGTGTTTAGAAATATGGCAGGGATTAATTCACTTTGGGTGGGAAAAAAACCTTGGATGATTTTATTAAAAATTCATTCATAGTAATATTTACTGATTCTTGGCATTTAAACAAGTGATGCACTGCAGGTCCCCTTCGGTGGGGACAGCCTTCCCGGCAGAGGACTGACTGAAGCAGTGCTTTGCAACGCACTATCACAAATGTCCATCTCAGAGAGGGCTTGAGGGCCACATGCCCTAGGAGGGCTCTGCTCTTCAAACACGGTGTCACATATGGTTCCCTGATAACTACTCAAGTTCCCTTCACTTCTAGTCCCTCCCCTTGATCCGAGGTCAATGAGAGACACCTGGTTTTGACTGTGGAGGGCAAAACCCGCCATGTCCTGTGCTAAAGGGCAAATGGTGTGTCCACTGCTCCAGGAGTCTCCCAATCTAGCATTGCAAGTCTGCCCTGGAAAGACCCCTGTGCCCTTGTAAGTCCCGGTGATTTGGTGGCACAGTGAAATTCAGGCCTCAGAAAGGCCTTGCTTCATCAGCCCACTTAAGGAGAATCCTTGGCACTCAAATACATAACAGCTTAAAAAATAAACAAAAACAGAGCACTTAATGCCTTCTGGGATTATCTTGTTCTCTTATATATTGCTGCTGCCTCCTCCTCTTCTCCCCCTCCCTCCTTCCCCACCCTCTCCATCTCTCTCCCTTTTTCTGGGGTTAAGGAGATCATCCAATGCCTACCACACAACTGCCACTGAGCTATACCTCAGTCTCCTTCCTATTTAATTATCGCAGCAAATACAAGTGTCTTAAGAACAGAGATTATTCCACTTCAGTCCCAGGGCTCAGCCACATGCCTCCCTTTCTCTCCCTGCGCTTCTCTGGCTTTTTGTTGTTGTTGTTGTTGGAGAGTGGACAAAGGAAAGTCAGTCCTCACTCCGGGTCTGGGGAAAATGCATTGCCATGATGCAAAGTGACAACAAAACCAGTCAAGCAATCAAGAGTCAAAAAAAAGGAAAATACTAAAACCAACAAATATATATAGGTGCTCTTGGCTTAACGTCTGAAAACAAACAACAAAGAAAAAAACCAAAAACTGTCTATTGTCTAACTTCCATTTATCCTACTTGCTATGTAAATGGTAAAAAAAATAATTGTTTTGCAAGTATCTTAGATCAAACATGAGCTAGTTATCTTTAAATACATAGATATCTGTATGTGAAAACACGTATCAAAAACAGAGCAGAGGATAAGTGTTCAGAAGGCTCACTTTGATGTGACTCAAGTAGGATAGGAATGAAAGACACCACCCAAGAGCCACCACTCTGCCCAGCTTGTTTTCTTCACTTAAGCAGGTCCCCTCTCCATTTGGCCTCTGTCAACCTCTACTGGAGGTGACAGGCCCATCAGGAGCAACTGGTCAGTGGCCTTGCCAAACACTAGCTCCTTCTTTAGGGATTACCACCAGCAAGGACTCCTGCCTCCTCAGAGTGTCTCCTAGACAGCACACTGTCCCAAACGCATTCATAAGACCCTCAGTAAAGATAGGGGACTGCAGTTAAATACCAGCCTTAACAGTAACAACACACCGAGCCTGGCTCAGACAAACTACACACCCATCAATTCAAACATTTTCTGAGCCAGCTCTCTCCAGAAGTTTCTTCTTGGGCTCCAAGAACCTTATTTTAAGCATCTTATGCATTCATTGGAGCCTGCTCCTGCATCCTTTCTTACCTTTCCTTTGCCCTTCTCATTCGCTCTGGCCTCCAGCAAGGCAGTTCCCAATGTGTTGCTTTCACACTATTGTTGATTCCTGCTCTTGCTCTAACAAGCCCACGGTTGGGAGAAAGAACTCCTGAATGCACTCTTGAGAAGCTGCCACTCTCATTTAAAGCATTAACAGGAGAAACATCCTTCCTAGAAAGATAACTATGTTCTGGCTTTAATCTTTACAATACAAAGCTCTTTAATTAAACTTAAACCAAAATATTTTTGTAAAGCTCAAATTTCCGAATTGGCATTCCTTCGCATTTCTCAATTTACACAGTCCCTTTGTCGGGGGAAGCAGGGTATTCAGAACCTGAAATTGCCTTGTGTTGAATGTGGCCTGCTCCTCCGGTCTGAATAGGGGAAAGCCGAGCTCTCCAACTGTTTTTGTCCCAATTTCTCTTTAATTGTTCTGCACCTGCCTTCTAACAGAATGTACACATTTCTTCCTCTTATAAGCAGCATGTACTATTGAGACGTGGTACAATCCGCAACACCATCCTGGAAGATGTTTAAGAGAATATTTAGTTAGAAGGAAACAAAGCTGAGACTTGTACCTATATCATGTTGGCAGCTCACTCTCAAGAAAGAAAAAGTGTTTGCCCCCATCAGACTTCTTAGGGCTCATGCCCCTCTTTCCTTTGTGCCTGTCAGGTATAGGTGTGGAGCTCACTCTTAGGAAATTCCTGACAATGTCAACTGAGTACACTTAGGGTTATGCCCTGGCTATGCCATTTCTAGGCACAGAAGTCCCTCTGCTTGCTCTGCTTGGCTTAGCTGCAGGGTGAGGAGTAGCGGGTGAGGAGTAGGGGGCACCTCTGGCATAGGACTGCTGCAGAAGCTCAGTGTATGAACTGGCATGCAGAGGGTTAGTTATCTTGTCTAGAAAGTGGTTCTGTTTCCATCACTGGTTACTGAACCCTTCTCTCCCTCCCCATCCTCGCCGTCTCTTCTTTTTAGTCTCCTCGCCTCAAAAATCGATTGCCTTTTACAAATTTAAGTCAGAACTGTCACTCGGCAGTTTAAAATTTGTGGAGGCCATGTAGGAGTCACAGCACGGGCTCTGTCGCCTTGCTCCTGCCTCTCGGGGACCACATACCACTCAGTCATACTGTTTCCCATTCCTCTCCTAGTATCTATCACAAGATGGCATAACTTTGGCCATGCATATCGGCCTTTGCCCTTCCTAGAATCTCTGAGAACATGGATCCCATCTATCCTGTTCAATAAATATTCATCCGCTAAAGAGGACTCACAACTATGATCACAAATGGCAACCGCTGAACCAATTACAATATTTGCATCTAAAAACTCCCCGTGGTGTTTAAGTGACTCGCATCTACAGTAGAGTCTTGGTTGGCTTAAGATTGACATGACATTTTGTTTTCTGGTTTCTGTTGTTGGTGTTTTATTATTGCTGCCTTTGGAGCCTGAAATTCCACGTTGCTGACCTCAAACATGACATCCTCTTGACTTGGGTTCCTGAGTGAGGGGATTACAGATATATAGCTTTACACCTGGAAGGATTTTTGGATATGTTAATCTGTACTAACAATTTTCTACTTCTACCCTTTACTCCCAAAGAATCAGCTTTGGGTTTCTGTGTGGTGGCCTCTAGCGGACTTTCTCTACTGTCAATTTATTTGCTTATAATCAATTCTGTGACATTTACGCATGAGCAATGCATACCGGTAATGCAGCTTTGGTTTATACAATACAGAACAATATTTTTAGACTGTAGGGGGATTTCTTCAGCTTATCTCTCCATTTTCACTGAGTTACAGTCTCAAGAATGGAGACAAATGACCTTCATTTAAGTAAGGTATTATTTTGGAAAAGATTACAAAACAAATATCTTCACTCAATATTTGCAAAAAATTAAGCTTATTCAAAGCTGGGAAGGTGGCTCATTTAGTAGAATGCCTGTCTCGCACATTCATACACTGAGCCATGAGTATGAGCCCTACATCATACAAACTGTTTCATGTTTGTAACTACAACACCGAGTACTGGAGGCAGGAGCATTAGAAGTTTGAGACCATACTCACATAGTTTCAGGCCCTCATGGACTACATCAGACCTTGTCCTTTACACCATTCTGCCTTGTCCCCTGACTAGGTTTATGGGGGAAGAGCTGACCCAAGCTTCTGGTTAAGCTTGTCACTGGATAATTCATCCTGTGTTGTTCTGTTTATAAGAGAACCCCGTGAAAACGAACCACCATTAATCAGCTTACACTGGCACAGTGGTCACCAGGACCTAGCGAGGGCAGAGCCACCTTCTACGTTCACGCTCTTCACAAATTTACCTGGCAAATCCCTACTGCATTTGTTCCAACAGGAAAAAAAAATTAAAACTAAAAAACCGCATCTCAGAGCTGAGATTAGAGTTTTAGACCCTCCTGTGTGATAATCCTCACTCTGACATTGGCTTCCTTTGTGGGGTTTGGAAATCAGTTTTCTTCTCTATAATACAGGGATAATAATGCTTTAGTCAAATGGATGCTGTGAGAATTAATTACTGTTATACAATTTATTGAAGATGGGAAGCCCTGTAAAAATATTGCGACTGCTTATAGGATTGAGGTCCCAAGACAAAGGTATCACACATAGCAGAGAAATCAAAACATCTCCAAATCCCTACTGTTTGCCTCTTGCGCAGTGTCCTCCTTCTTAACTCAGGCAGGTGGAAAGTAGGAAAAGTAGGCAGGACAGTTTTCAAGGACATGTCCCTTTCTTTGTGACAAGAATTGAAATGCCCCACCGGACACACCTGTTCACAAAGGCACCTGCCTCACCTGGCTGTAACAAAAGGTTGGGAAGGCTTCATTTGCAAGCCTGCTTTTATCCTCTGCAGGTCTCCAGACCCGGAACTCAGGGTCTGTCTGAGTCAAAGGATGCCCTGCAGACTAGATTTCAAGGGAAGGTCTTTAGGGAAGTAGCTTTTAGAAAGGGAGTGGTTAGGCATTGAACTTTCCAGAAAGACGAATAACCCCGGCTGTAAGACAATAACTGATGGCTTATAAAGTTGTAGTCCTGTTCTAGGGAAACATGATCAGCTATAAGAAGCCAGAAGGGTCCCCGAGAAACAGGCTTCTCAGCAGGAAGGTTTTCCATGACCCGACCACAGCCGGAGCTAAAAGGACATAGGCCCTGCAAGGCTTAACGAAGTCATAGAATAACAGTCGTAGATAAAAACAGCCATAGGATGCAAACCACTACCTACTGCCAATGTTTGTGTGACACGTATTTTAACAGACCTGTCAATCAGCTCTAGGATCCGCACGCTTAGGTTAAAGGTCAGTGTCACGAAATTTTCCGAGGGCTGTCACAGCTGTACTCTGCTGTGTTGGTATTCTGAAGGGCTGAGAGAAGGGGAAAATAAGCATACGTTGGTTGTAGAATCTCAATCAGGTGCAGTCCCCGAACTCTGGAGGCAGAGGCAGGTGGAGCTCTGTGAGTTCGAGGCCAGCCTGGTCTGCATAATGAGTTCCAGGATAGCCAGGGCTATGTAGAGAGACTCTGTCTCTGATATGATGATATCTGATGATAGCAGGTCTGTCCTTAAAGGGTCCTCCAGATTATACACAGGTGAATTTGATTAGCCATGTTCTACCTGAACATTCCTTAAAAAGTGGTGATTTGAGTATAAGGCTTGGGTCCCTTGGGTGTCCTTTTGCTTCTGTCCCTCTCCTTGCTTATTTTCTCTTAACTAAGATAATTGCCTATGCTCGCATTCATTTATTTTCTTCTTGAAAGGGGGATGTTTAGAGAATTCTCAGGTTCCCTCTAATTCCGGTTCTCAGTTCCTTCCATTTTCAGTGTTAGTTGGGGAAACAAAGAGGCATCTGGGGCGTCAGCGCTCAGAGAACATGGGACTGAACATGGACAGAATGGGGAAAGGGATAAAGACAAGGATCATGTTCCCTGTCACCCCAGTGACAGCTCATCCCTTCCTCAGCGAGTGACTTCAGGGCAGCCAGGCGTCAGTTTTCCCTGGCCAACCGTCCTGGAGCTTTTGTGCCACTGTTTCGTGAAAAATAAATCACTTTGCTTTAACTTCTCCCTCTACCTCCCTTCCTGTCCTTTTCGCCTCTGCAGACGTCTGAATCTCCATCCAAAACTAGGCCTTGACACACTGATACAATGGTGCCTGGATCCCCAGCAGCCTGGATCTTTACAGAAACATGGCCGTAGATCAATACAGAGACTAGCAGGCATTCACGGAAACATAAAGGGATGAAGAAATCCCTCGGACCTGGACTAGCATGGTCAAGGCTGAGTGATGGGCTGAGACCTCTCCCTTAATACTGTGAACCCACCACAGATTCAAAGCAAATGAATTTCAAAGCAAATTCAGTACATCTGCATAAATAGTTGGTGACAATTTAAATGTAATGTCCTAATTAGGCCTTTACAATTGCATTCAGTTGTGTTTTTTAGTTACTACAAATGCCACATAGCCATGTCTTTATCAAGCACCTCTGAGTTGCTATTAAAAAAAAAGTGAAATTTTCACTAGGTACCCTCTCCATCAACTGAAGGCAGATCGCCCATGCCTGCCCTCTTAGCAGTGATTCACGACTATAAAACAGTACTCCCGGAGTGTTAAGACACAGTCTTAGCAATAGTTATTCAAGAAAAAGATTAAACAATTAATTAGTGCACTCTGAGGAATCCTCAAACTCAGAGGGGAGGGATCCTATGGTCTTTGGCCTTGCCAAGTGGAGAGCAAGATAAACCAAGCCACCAGGACCTGGATGCAAAGGTCCAGTCACAGCATGACGTACGATGGTAAGCTCTGTGCAATATGGAATTGCACCTGAGATCATCCCATGTTAAAACCAACATGCTGGCACCTTTCAAAGTGAAGTAGGGAGACCCTTGCAAAGCAGGTAGAGAGAAGTTTTGTCATGGTTTGGATAACGCTTCCCTTGGGACCTTCTTTGGAACAAACCTTGGCAAGCAGTCTTCGATGTGCCTCTTACTTTCTCTTAGTTTCCCTATTATCCTGGGTAAAAAAAAAAAAAAAAAAAGGAGCTTGTGTTCAACCAGAACTTTGGTAGTTTGAATATCTACAAGTTCAGAGTAAATACACATGAATCATGTCTCTAACTGGAAACACTGAGGTTCGAATATTGAGTCATAAGATGAATGGTACTCACCTCCTACATGCCCATCACTTGTCTGCCTCAGAGAAGACCATGGTCATCACAACATGGGACAGCCCTAGCTTTCCTGGTGATCGCTCTCTGAGGAACAATGCTCACATCAATGCTGGACTTGCAGAAGGCTTTATTTAAAAACTGACACAACTTTTAGAAAGACAAACTCGCTAGTACTAAACATTCACGATACTAAACATTCATTTTCAAGCCTAGAACTTTACCATGCACTCTATAAATAGTTACTGAGTGAGAAACTATCAAAAAAAAAAAGAAAGAAAGAAAGAAAAAAGAAAAGCCGGGCAGTGGTGGCGCACGCCTTTAATCCCAGCACTCGGGAGGCAAAGGCAGGTGGATCTTAGTGAGTTCGAGACCAGCCTGGTCTACAAGAGCTAGTTCCAGCGCAGGCTCCAAAGCCACAGAGAAACCCTGTCTCGAAAAAACCAAAAAAACAAAAAAACAAAAAAAAAGAGTGAGAAACTATCTGAAAATTAATGAATTATTCTAATGCCCTTCTTATTTCCTATTTGTTGGCACCAAGATAATTATTACAACCTAGTAACTGATTTTTTTTTAGTGTTATCACTATTCACTATTTCAGTTCAAGTATCTTGTGTTTCAGTGTTACAAATAATATATACAAAGAATTTACCTGTTTGTCAGCAAAGGCTAAACTTATACAGTAACCCATAGACAAAAAACGTTTATTTGAAAACCATGCAGAAACATTGTTTTGAGCAGATCTGTTTTGGAACCGAAGGCAAACTATCTGAAACAAAACCATAGAAGGAAGGTGGAATGTAGATTCTCTCAAATTTCACCATTCTCCCTATGTCTGACACTTTTCGGTTGACAATGTGTTGTTCACTCTAGTAAGTTACACAC
Organism: Dicrostonyx torquatus; assembly: GCA_028555095.1. Classification (NCBI taxonomy): domain Eukaryota; kingdom Metazoa; phylum Chordata; class Mammalia; order Rodentia; family Cricetidae; genus Dicrostonyx; species Dicrostonyx torquatus. The sequence goes on along the minus strand of JAQHUG010000225.1, from coordinate 2,151,931 downwards.
TGACTCTGTGGCATTGCCTGTCTTACATCACATCCCTGTTCCTCAATACCATCAACCAAAAATGGCCCCTCCATGACATCCATGACATAGAAGAATTCTTCTACAAATGTCTTCACTGGTTCCTTTTTTAAATTATTATTTCTCTTTTTTAGGTTAGGGTACCAAAATAAGGAAACTAGGAATAGCTTTAGACAAAGAGATCTACCTTATGTCCTTACTTTACCATTTAAAAGAAATTTGCCATGCTCTAGAACCAACTGCAAAACCAACCAAGCTAGAACCACTGTGAGCCACAAACGGGTTTTTCAGTACAGATGGTAGTCCTTCAAACTCAGGGTCAGAGCCATTCCCAAGGACCCAGCGCTTTGTCCTGATCAGATCGTCTATGTATTAGATTCTGGTTGAGAAGAGGAGGGGTGGGTTCCTTTTCCAAAACCCCGACATTAGTTTAATGGACAGACTTTTACAAACACCATTTTGTAAGATGGTTGTTAAAAGTTGGATTTGCTTTTTACACCAAGTGTGTAACACACACACACAGTCACAAGCGGAAACACAGCAGTGGAAATACTGAATTATGATGTCTATATAGAAGCACCTTTTTCCTTGAATTGTAATAATCCCTAAGCCACTTTCCTTTTTATAACCCAGCATATTTTTATTTATTTATTTTTCAGAGGGAAAAATGGCTCTCCTGCAGACACCAAGCAATGTGCCTAAATGGAAGGCGAAGCGAGAATACAGAGCACTCACAGTGATTCCTGCACCCCTTTAGAGTGTTTTTTCCCCCATGAGAACATTTTTGGACGTAAGTTATTAATTCTTTAATGAGGCCATCGGAAATCATGCACACTATTTCATGTAAATTGTTTGGTGAGGTTTATTTAGTGAACAACCTACTTACCAGCTCAGAACTCAGGAAAACAGGATTGTATGTCCACTAAAAAGCATACATATCCATAAATGCATAGAAAGACTGGGAATATAAACTACACACATTATATGTCCTTCCATATTCTTTACAGACTTATTTCGTAGACTACCTATTTTATGTAGTACTCATGTACACAAAGTACCCTTTGATTTTTAAAAAATATTTAGCGTGTGTGTGTGTGTGTGTGTGTGTATAAGAGAAAGAGAGAGAGAGAGATCTATATCTAGATAGATAGATATGTAGGTAGGTAGATGGGTAGATAGATAGATAGATAGATAGATAAGTAGTTAGACCTCATGTCTCCACCACAGTATGTGTGCAATGGTCAGGCAATCTGCAGCAGTTGCCTCTCTCCTTCCACTACCACATAGATCCCGGAATTTAACTCAAGCCATCAGGTTTAGCAGCAAGCACCTTTACCTGAATTATCCCAACAGACATCTATCTGTTTTATACATTTATACCATACGCTCCTGAATTGCAAGACTATTTTATATTCCATAACACATGGATACATCGTCAATATAGGAGGAGTGACAAAAGTGGCTGTAAGACTTAGCAGTGTGGGGGGAACGGACATCACACTATAAACAGCAAACGTGTTCCTTCCCCAGCTGTGCAGCATCACAGAATAGATGAGCTGGGGACCGCTAAAAAGGTTTGATCTCAGCTCTCACATACAATAGTTTTGTGACATTGGACAATTCTGTTTTTTTGGTTGGTTTGTTTGTTTGTTTGTTTTTCTTCCCCATCTACGTTTTTATTCAGAAAAGGAGGGCAGCCATTTGTGTGTCACTGGGCTTCAATTAAAACAAGATGACACCCACCGGTGACCCGTGATTCCTTCTGGTGTTTGGCGCTGTCCATTTCCTTCATAGATATTCAGCCAGCGTTTTACATTAATGCCACAGGAATGTGTCCTTGGGCAGGGTGAGGATGCATAGCACACTCTGTCCTCTAGATGCTCACCCCTTATCACCTCAAATGCTGTGCCCTCTGAACTTGCTTCCATTACCTTGCTGATTCTGTAGAGACTAGTCACTTTAGGGATATTATTGGCATGGCCCTTTCTACAGAGTCATTAACCATAGTGTCCTCTAAGGTTTGAGGGACAGCTGTGATTCAGAGGTTGGCTTGAATTGCACCACAGTTCAGCCTATGAAAAATAGATGGGCAACCCTCTAGATCCATGCACAGTATGGACAGACACTATTAGAAATGATTTTCATCTTTACTAAACATGTCACAGGCATTTTTTCTTCCACCACCTTGTACACAATACACCAAAGAAACCATTTGCATAGCCCTGATATTACACTGGTATTATAATATGGAGATATATAATATGTGTAGATAATTTATTATAAATCTATAATATATTATATATATGTCTATATAATATATTTGCAGATATAATATTTGACATAGGGATTTTATATATATATATGATTCAAGAATAATTTAAAGTATAAGGAGTTTGAAGATACTATGTTGTCATATATATATGTATATATATATATAAACCTAAACATATATATATATATATATATATAAACCTAAACATGCTCAGTTTTGGGTATTCACAGGAATGTGATGGGAGCAAAGGTCACAGAATCAACTACAGCTGTATGAGATGCACTGAGATGACTACATACGTGTATACAACACATACATATATGTACATGTTATATTTGAACAAATTAAGCAATGGTTCTCAAAACTTCCTGGAAACAAACTTATTAGAAAATATTCTCTCTCTCTCTCTCTCTCTCTCTCTCTCTCTCTCTGTCTCTCTCTCTCCCCTCGTGTGTATGTGTGTGTGCTGGTGTATATGTGTCAATAGTGTGTGTGCACTTGTCTGTCCATGTCCTTCTTTCTTTCCTTCTTTCTTTCCTTCCTTCCTTCCTTCCTTCCTTCCTTCCTTCCTTCCTTCCTTCCTTCTTTCTTTCTTTCTTTCTTTTCCATAGGTTTCAGTAATCAAATTCAGGTTCTCCTTCCTGAAAGACAAACACTTCACTGACACCTTTACACCTCCAAACCCTAGAGATACAAATTCTTAGCCCCACCCAGGTGTGGGCATGAGATGCCCTTAAGAAACCTTTCAAAGGACTCTAGCAAACTCAGGCTGGAGACCTGCTGCCAAATGTAAAACCATTATGCCCTATGGTAGCTACAAACGACAAGGAACCCTTCAATATATTTGGAACCTTTTTTGACATCAGTTCCACTCTGAGGGAACTCTCTGTGAAGCTAAGAGAAAAAACGGCACTGAGGGTGGCTTTTTTTTTAAATAGTTATTTTTAAAGCAGTATTTGAAAGAAAGAAAAGAGAAAGCTAAAAATAATAATCCAACAGAATTTGGCCCACAACTATTTCCATTTAATTTAGCATCATATTGGACTATTATACAAATGGAAAGGCTCCAGCACAGCTAACTCTTTTCGATGTAGAAATGAAGGAATCAAAATTCATTAAAATTTCTAAATAAACACCTGAGGTTAAACTCATGACTGCAAAGCCCCCCTCCCTCTTCAGACAGGTGAACCAAAGCCCAAAGGCCGCGTTACAAGAGAAAATCAGGTAAGGAGGGAAAATCATCAAAAATGAGTTCTTCCCATAGCTTGGATTGTGAATTCTTCATGGGTCACAGATTAAAACTGTGGAGTTCCCCTGTCCTAAGGAGCTGAGGTATACTTTCAACTAACGCCCCACCCATCTTTCGGGTAAAGCAGAGCTGCCTACTCAAAATCTTTACTGTCCATTTGTGTTGAAATCCTTGGCCCCGACAAACGGTCAGACACTTTGTTATTTCAGGAGAAAGTTTTCAACTTATCCGTTTTCCCCACGAATATATCACTTGCTGCTCCACCCTTCATGAGGAAATAGTCCTACACTCAAGACAAGCTGCAACGGATAGGGCCCATAAGATATTCTAGTTTGATCCATTCTTCTCTACCACTGGGGAAAAAAGACAGTTATCTCATGCATTTTGTACTTATAACTTTGTGAGTTGAAATAATTTAGGATTATCAGAATACCCTCCAGAAGCCCTAGGAGGAAGAACTCCGGTTTTTCAGTTATGTTCCTGACAGCTGCCACCTACATGTAAAGTTCCAGCCTGGGTAGTTAGCAGGTTCTTAAAAAAACGCAAGTCTTGGAGTGGAACGCATGAAATAACCGCATGAAGTAGAAATACACAAAGGGTATGAAAGTCAAGGCATGGCGTGGTGCTGGGTGAAGTCTGTACCTCGGCCTTATTCCACAGGGGCAAAATTGGTATCAAGGCAGAATGGGGATTTTCAAAATGGCCACCTACATCAGTCAGATTGTCTAGATTCATTTTGCTCCGTGGCCACGGAAGCTCTGGTAGGCTGGGCGACCTGGGAGGGAGTCCCCCTGGCTGTGTGTCTCCACTCCTCCCAGAGAGCACTGCTCTCCCTCTGACACCCAGAGTCACAGGACTCCGCCCTGATCCTCCGCTTGGACCTAGACCTGCTGACTTCAAGAGTGGGTAACTTTGGAGCCTCTGACTCCCTATGGAAAAGCACAACACAGTCCTAGGAAGTGAGTCTCAGTCTTGATTTGTCCTCTACGCCATCTAGGTGGACCAGGCCCTTGTGTGAGCCCTGGCTCAGCTACCTTATATTCAAAGGCACTTCCGCTGCCCATCAACTCCCTTCCTGAAGACAAGCTAGTGATTTTCTCAGTTAAATGTTCGAAAATGATGCCGGGCAGTGGTGGTGCACGCCTTTAATCCCAGCACTTGGGAGGCAGAGGCAGGCGGATCTCTGTGAGTTCGAGAGCAGCCTGGTCTACAAGAGCTAGTTCCAGGATTGGCTCCAAAGCTGCAGAGAAACCCTGTCTCGACAAAAAAAAAAAAAAAAAAGAAAGAAAGAAAGAAAGAAAGAAAGAAAGAAAGAAAGAAAGAAAGAAAGAAAGAAAGAATGTTTATGAGGTTTGGGTTTGGGGGGCTGCCTGCTGATGGTGGGCTTAGAGACCCCCATGTGCTCACACTGGCTTAGGAGAGTCCTCCCAGTACAAGGGCTATGAATCAATCTAACGCAAGGAAGGCAAGAGCCACTGTAGTCCCAAAGGACTGTCATCTTTGCCGGGTGACACAGAAATTAAGCTCTGAAATCTAAATTAATGTCTAACCTCGGCAGTTTATAGTATGCATTCTTTTCTACTGTCTTCAAATCTGCTACAGTTCCCAGTGTTTGGCTGGCCTTCAGTCCTTCACTATGTGAGCACAGACTGACCCGCTTCAGAGACGAATGATGTACCTACACATATTTAAATCCATACATACAATGTGTAAACATATTATCAAAACCCAGAGCACTGAGTCTACCTGATTTTGTCAACCATATTAACCCAGCTATGGTCAAAGGAATGGGCACTGATGCTTTTACTGTCTTATCTTCATTGATTGGATTGTCCTGGAAATCTGAAACTGAAAACATAAATATCCTAGGATAACTAAAACTCATATGTTAAAGGAAATAATAGGTTGAGACAAAAGAAATAGAAGGTTTCTTTTACACATGTCCGAATTTCTCCAGCTAATAAGTTTAAATGAAAAAAGAAATTGCACTTCAAAAGGATTACCACTTTCTCCTTATCACCTACCTAAATAATGGAAACTGTCCTTTTAACCACAGCTTTCTCCTGCTCAGAAAACCTTGGAAGGATAGAGTGGACCTTTCCTCAAGGTGCCCATATTTCCACAGTGCTACTACATTACAAGAATGACTTTCCAATCCATCGTTATAAAGCAGCTGATACTCTTGTGAAATATTCTAATTTTACCCTCTTTTAGAAAATTTTAAATGAGTTTTTTTTTTCTGATCACATTTTAAGACCTCAGTAACTGCCCAAAATGAGGGTCTTACAAAAAGAGACTGTTGGTGCAAGGGACGACAGCTGCATGGTTCGGGAGCAAGCATCAGGTGTCATCTCAAAGCTGCCATCTTCTGGACCCAGCCTCCCTGTTCCTGTGCATCAGCACACTCCTTTGTTTTAACACACGCATATCGGCTCTGCACAGAGTATCTGATGTGGGGTTTATCTTTTAGGTGAACATATGCTTGATCAAACAAGACATTTTTAGCATCAAGAAAAAGATATCCCTCCTCCAATGTGATAATTAAAACACCCCTTTTTATATGGGAATATGTGAGCTAAAGAGACTATCGTGTTCGAAGAAGAGTGATGATGTTTCTATGGAGGCAAGAAATGCAGGCTGACCGAAAGCAGAGCCCACACGCTCGTTAGACAAGTTTTATCTCTGTCCATTTCTTTGTGATGCTTGGAATCGAACCCACAGCTTGGTGCGTGCTGCGCACTGGGCAAACACTGTACCACTGAGCCACACTCTCAACTCTTCCACGTGACTTTAAAGTTGTCCAAGTGAACTATTATTTTAACAAGGTTTACTTTTTACTATAAATGATTTTCCTATAATCCATTTATTTGCTGGGTTTGTGACATCGACTCTCTCAATATAGAGAATACAGAGGCGAAGGTCACATCTTCAATGGCTTTTGTAACTATTAACTTTGCTCAAATGACGTAGAGGACAGCAATTAATCTTACAAATGAGTTTGCTTCCCTTCACAAAGATAGTGTCTTCTGTCTCAGAAGTCAAAGATTTTGAGAGCAAAGCATAAAGGCCAGTTAAGAAAACAAATCTAAGATCAACATCCTCTTTTCTTTTCTTCTTTCTTTTTTTTTTTGTGGATCTAAGAAGGCATTTCTTTGCCTAAGATATTAGAATTATGCCTTCCATATTAAAATGTTTTACTTAGCCCGAAGCCAAGGAAATTTCAAATAATCCCATCATCATCTCTGTGCAATTCTCACTGAGAAAGATGGATCAAGAAGAGGGTAGTGTTTCTGAATAGCCACAGGACTGTATTAAACTCAAACTCAAGTATGACATAGAGAGATCAAAGGCTTCATTGAATAAAAAGAAATCAGTTTCTTTACATTTCCGAGTGTGTGGGCAGTATTGATGAGGAAATACGGCCAAGGATCTTGATATAGAAAATCTGGGTCCAGATCCTTGCTCTATAAATTCCACGACTTCAGGCAGACATTTAGCCTACATGAACGAGGGTTTCCTTGTCTGCCAAACAAAGAACAGCCATTGTTGCAGACTGAAAGGATAGCTGTGATGCCATTAAAAGGGACACACAGAATCGCCCATGGCATTTACTAGACGTTGAACAAATGCTACTTTCCTTCTTTTATTAGCCAGGGGCTCTTTTAAGTATAAAAGTGCTTCACTAAAACACTGAGTCCAAAGGTGTCCCAGAGCCTTTCTGTAGTAATTATGTCAATTTAACTATGCAAGTGACTTGTGTGAGTGAGATTGGCCTCCATATACCTCCAATCTGGAAAGATAACAATAAAAGGAACTCTGAAGGTGCATGAAGGAAATTTTAATGAATTTTTTTTCTTATTTAAAAGTCAGTTGCTCGATAAATACAAAGTCAGTAGTTACGTTTATTGCTGTCTTTATTTTAATATTCATGTATTTCACGTATGCTGATTTGCCAACTGCACACTAAATCACATCAATATTTAAATTCCCATCCCCCCTTCTAAATCTCCATGAAAGCTTCTTTCACAGCAGTCCACATCTGACGGAGAGATTTTAGAGATCTTAAAAGCTTTGCCTTCCTATTTGCTCGGCTTGCCGGGACTGCCATAAAAGGAAATTGTATCTAGAGTTAAATAATTAAGAATTATTTATTAAAAATTGACAAGTCTGGGCACGTGACGTGATCAGCCGCCACATTTGAATTCAAATGTCGATGTCCAAATCAATGTAGCAAAATGAATAAAATCAGTCATCATACCTGATATGAATCTCATTCCCAATGACCAAGCATTGTACCTGATACGAATCTCATTCCCAATGGCCAGGAATAACGTGTGCAGAAACCAACTCAAAGTTTGAGGGAGTATCTTTTAGTGGGATGCAAACTGTCAGAATATATTCATAAACCTAAAACAGATTTGTCCCATTAAAGAAGATTAAAAACTTGGATTCCCCAGCACAGATGACCAAATAAATAAATAAATAATAAAACCAAAGCTTATGCCTTCAGGGAAAAATAGAACTCTCGTGGTCACTAACAGTCAACCGTCTCATTTTCGGAGTTGAAAGTGGTGAAGTCTGCTAGCAGGCCCAGCTGCTGCCCGAAGGTCCGGCTGCCCTTCCCCTCTTCCTCACTGTTCTCCATTCCTACAAGACAGCTGCACCTCACAATGCTGTGAATGAGAGTGCCACAGTCAGTTTCTCAAACGGAGAACCTGAAAACCCCGGGCTCGAAATGCATTTACTTAATCCCATCACCAGTAAAACAGCAGTAGAGCCGGGCGGTGGTGGCACACACCTATGATCCCAGCTCTCGTGAGGCAGAGGCAGGTGGATCTCTGTGAGTTTGAGACCAGCCTGGTCTACAGAGCTAGAGTGAAGACCGGCTCCAAAGCTATAGAGAAACACTGTCTCGAAAAACAAAAAGGAAATAAAAAGCAAAACAAAAACCAAACAAAACAGTAGAAAGAGTAACGACAGCAAAACCTCGGTGAAACCAGGACAAGTGTCTCTGGTGATGTGAAGGAAGGATGCGCACCTCCCTCTGGGTAAATCTTCTCTGCTGTTATAGAGACCTTTAAATATTTAAGAAAATTGAATGTGAGCAAACTCCGTGTTTGCATAACAGATTATTACATCCCTCTGAAAATACTGCACCATTGAATAAACTTCCCACTAGAACCTCGGGGGCTGGGGGAGCTGAAGTAGGAAGCTTTATCAGTGAGCTCTCCCATGTTTAGCACTCTGGGTACTACGTCAGGATTTCTGCGGATGCCTTTTGCAGCCAACAGGAAAAAAATTAAGTCTTCAGTGCATACATGACAACGTGGCTCTGAAAAACGAGTATTCATTAACAAGGCTTTTGAAGACTGCTTGGCCCATGGCAAACAAGACTCGTGAGCCGTATTACTTCATTGCTGTGACTATCCCCATTTTTATCATGAGTTTTGAGGGACTGCAAGCTGATGATGTTGAAGGAAGCATCTTCTGTGAACTCTCTAGTATTGCAGGTATCGGAGATTTGGGGGCCGGTATTTTGTTCCTTCGGTTGTTTTTCTTAGACGGGGTCAGCACAGACCAGCAGACTTTGAATTCTCCCTCTTGTCTCAGCCTCCCAAGTGCTGAGATTGCAGGCATCTACTGCCACACGTGGCTCGTGCACACTGCTCTAAGGAATAGTCACTCACAACCCTTTGGGGGGGGGATTTGTTCTTTCGTTGTGTTCTCTAAGCTTATGCTAAGTCTGCAGGCACTTCCAGCTCCAGCTGGCACATTGCACATCAGGAAATATTAATTGCATGCGGTCTCCTTCATGGTCCACTCAATGCAGAGGCTATCTTAAAATTTATATCCTTTCTTTTTTCTTGAGACTAGAGATTGAACCTGGCCTCATGCATACTGTGTAACTAGTTTATTAATGAGCTATACCCTCAGTTGGCTTTATTAATTATTAGTTAATTCTTTCTTTTTTCCTTAAGTTTTGAACTCGTTCTCAGCAAGTTGATCAGGGTAACCCACAACTCACTCAGCAGCATGTAAAGGCCTTGAACTTGTGATTGTCCTGGCCGGGCATCCTGAGTAGCTGGGGTAACAGGCCTGACTTTACATTTTAGTTTCCCTAGTTGAATTTCAGCCAGTTGTGAGTCACAGCTTGATCTATGCAAGCTCATTCCAGGTGCCGGGTGGACCTAACTCCCGCTTGCATTTCCAACTTACTACATCTAGATTATAAATGGAAGTCTCTCCACCTGTCAGCACTTCTCGGTGGCGATCAGAATATTGGCGCTGCAAATGACAAGAACTGACTTCACGTAAAGAATGTTCCGGGGAAATGCCTTTGATGGATACAATAGCCAACATTTTCAATACTCTGAGTTATGAAAACAGCCTGAGAATTATTTTCTCTTTAATATTAAGCTAAGTCTCCTACAATTATATTTTTAAAAGGAAACCCATGGTTTGAAAGTAAATTTTAACCAAATATAATGAGTAAAAAAAAAAAATCATCATGAAATCCATTTCACATCTGTTTGGTTAAAAGCCCAAAAGCAATCATAAATTATAAATTTCAGGTCAGTTTTCGAAACTTTCATTTCTGTAAATGGTGTATATAAAGAAGAGAATTTTATTCGGCAATAAAGAGAACTGCAACTTGAAGGAGAATGGATGGACCTGGAAAAGATATTAGTGACTTAATTTAGACTCAGAGGGACAAACACTGCACACTTTCTTTCATGTGTGGACCCCTAACTTTCAATGTTTATACCTCTTTATATATGGGGGGCTCGGATATAGGCTTATAAAGACAAACACTGCACACTCTCTCTCATGTGTGGACCCATACCTTTCAATGTTTATACCTCTTTATATATGGGGGGCCAGATATAGACTTATAAAGACAAATACTGCACTCTCTCATATGCGGATTCTACCTTTAAACGCTTATACCTCTTTATATATGGGGTCATATACAGTTCATGTAATTAGAAAGGAAGCGACGACAAGTGGGGACAAAGACGTGTGAAGGAAGTAGGAAGAAGAGTGTGTGTTATATGAATGTAGGAAGGAGGCTACTAAGATTAGATGGTGGGGGGGCGGATTCAGGAGGACGAGGGGAGGAGGGAGGTCAACAAAAACAAAATTCATATAAAAAATACCATAATGAAACTGAAGCTTTGTGTGGTCACAAAAATTAAAAATACAAATATAAAAAATAACAATAGAAAAATAGCCCACTCTTTACCTGAAAGCCAAACTGCCTGAAAATCCCCTGGAAGTTATGTAGTGGTTTCTAGGTTGCTGTTATGAAACACTGATGGTATTATTGTCTTTTCTGGTTTGGGAAGCACAAGGGTACCGGTACTGGAAACTCTGCAGTCTGAAAGCGACAGTGTATTGGCTACCATTAGAGAAGTGACCTTTAGATTCCCCATCAAAGTGAAAAATTCTTTATTTTTGCCAAATAAATCATTTTTAAGATTGAAAACAATCCTGCTGATGACCATAGGATCCTCAAGTCCTAGAAGTAAGATTTAGAAGTTGTCAGTATGACCAACCTTTAGTCAAACTGCCACGGTATTACTCTATTCATCCATGATTTTAGAAGCTACTGACAAGCACCCACTGCCAGTTACCACACCAGAGTGATAACACAAGCATTAAGCATAGTCATGATCTTCAAAGCTCTTTGAACCAAAAGGTTGTCCAAACTTGCCTAGTAGCCTTTAATAACTAGAAACTACCACTCTAGAAGTTGGTTATTCCATCTTTGCATGGAGGCTCTTCCTCCCCAGCAAAGTCAGCTCACCTCCACCAGGGGTGTGGCTACTCTCTCTAGAGCTGTGACCTGGCAGTTATCCCAACAGAACACATCTCCAATCCTCAGACACCTACTGTAATTCTCCTCCCTGAATTCTTTTCTCAAGACAACCAGCTCCAATGCCAATCGTTGTTTTCATATGGCATATGCTAAAAATTCAGAATTTTCGTGTTCACTCCCTCATATCAGTGTCTTGCTGAGATACCTCTGACCGAACTAGCACACAGCAAAATGTCTTTGCTTCCCTTTTACAAGTTCAGCTCACTGACTTCTCCTAGTTCCCCAGACTGACACCAGGGCTTTTCTCCACTCAAAAACACTGACTCTACAATTTTTGAATCCCCATTTTCTAATCTCTGTTCTTTTCTGATGGCTTCCCACGTGCCTGATTTCTTCTTAACCCTTAAGTTTCAGGGAGTCCATCACCACCCCCTCCTACAACTATCATCATGACATCATCTGAATCCACCTCTCTAGTCATTACCTCATGGCACAGTTTTCTTCTCAATTCAACACTTACCAGTGTCTGAGTATAGCTTGTTTTAGTTTACTTATTTAACCACAATCTCTTCCCGAGAAAATTAAGCTCTTTATTTTATTCCAAAGTCAAGAAAGCATGGTAAATGAGAGGGGGCAGTAAATGGCCCTCTCATGGAGCCTAGGAAGATTGATATTGCCACATTTCTTGTTAATAAAATCTATATTTTCATAAGTGTGATGTGGGGTTTCCCTCTGTTTCTTAATGCATAAAGAAACTGCTTTGGACCATAGCAGGGCAGAACTTAGGCAGGAAAGATGGAACTGAATGCTGGGAGAAAGGAGGTGGAGTCAGAGAGAAGCCATGGAGACAGAGGCTGGGAACTTTACCTGGTAAGCCACAGCTACATGGCAATACACAGATTAATGGAGATAGGTTAAATTAACATGTAAGAGTTAGCCAATAAGAAGCTAAAGCTAATGGGCCAAGCAGTGACTTAATTAATACAGTTTCTGTGTGATTATTTCAGTTCTGTGTGGCTGGGACAAACAAACGGCCTGCAGCTGCATAAGTATTTCTGAGACTCATGCCAAATCTGCCTAAAAATCAGTAAATCCATGTTTTCAAACACAGATGTGACAATTATTGCATGATATGACTCCATTGCTACATCTTAGAGATCAAGAATTGTTCGTTTCTGTCCCATTTTCTTATGCCACATCTTCATCCTACCAACTCTTTGTCAAAGCCTTTGCTCCCCAAACCATGTATTAGACAAAGAATCTATGTCTACTCCTGTAATCCTCCTCAAGCTAGGCTTGTATTGTCTATTTTATTCTAATGTCTAATATTACTCCTCAAAATTAATTCATGCGTATTCGGTTTAGGCTTGTGTGTGTTATGCCACCATGCATGTCTGTGTACCATATGCATGCAATGCCTGAGGAGGCCAGAAGAGGGCGCCTGATCCTCTAGACCTATTACAGACTGTTGGGAGCCACCATGTGGGTTCTGGGAACCCAACTGTAGGCTCCTAGGTTCTCTGAAAAAGCAACAACCCCTTTATCCACTGAGTCAAGTCTCCACTCCCTGTCTAATATTAATTCTAGGGACTGTGACAATTATTTCATGAGTCTGACTCATTCACAAGCACTGTTTTACACACACACACACACACACACACACACACACACACACACACACACACACACCTTCTCCCCTCCCGTCCTCTTTTGTTTCTATACTCTATCTCTTCAAATTCTCTTCCTTTTCCTTGACCTTGGGGCTGATAGTGGTGGTGGCAAATTTCACTGCTGACTTGGGTCACAATTAACTAGGCAGTGGTCATTATTAGCTACTAGAATATTGTGCACAGTGTCAGAAGACAATTTCTAGGGCCTTTCTTTCAGGACACACAGGTGTACACCCCCAGGTGCTATACATAGATCCTTCTGCATCTGTCCATTCAACTTCAAAACAGGACAGCCCTGTGATATTCCTGCTTGCTGGACCCAGGAAGTACACACAAAGAAAGGAGTCACCATGGACTAGAGACTCAAACAAGTCCCTCCTAGAAAGTGTTACGTTAGTACCAAATAAAATTAGAAGTGACCATTTCAAAATTCTCAGCTCTATTAGCTGTGGTACTTCTATAAAAACCTACAAATAGTAACTGTGGACAGTTACGCATCTACTGCTCCCAGGCTAGAGTGACAGCTTGCCACACAAGCACGAGGTCGTGCGTTCAATCCCTGGCAGCCATTTCAAAACGTTGAGTGTGATAGAGTGTGTTTGCCACCACAGCGCTAGGGCAACAGATGACTTTGTGGCTCACTGGCCAGTCAGGCTAGCCTATGGGTGCACGCCAGATCTCAGTGGCAGATCCTGTCTCAAACAAAACAATGTAAAGCAAAACACAAGACAAACAAACAAAAACCAAGACACACAACTCCTAAGGAATGACCCCCAAGGTTCATCTCCAGCCTCCATACATGCGTGTCTGCGCATGCATGAGCATTCACACATGGCCACCTCCACAGATGGCTACCTCCATATACACAACACACAAACACTTCAGGATCTTAAAATCAATTGCTGACCACACCACAACAGAGGCATTTGAAACCTCTCGAGCGTGAGGCTGGCCCTGGAGAAGAATAATTTTTCAGTCCTACAGCTATGTAATACTACAGTATCCTGGGATGCATGATTCCAACAGATAACAGCCATCAGATGAATCTAAAGGGGCTATGTAACATCTGGATGGCCACAGTTCAAAAGAGACCACAGTTGCTACACAGAAAGAAACTGGGCCGCCACGCTGCCTTCAGTTAGGATCTGTGACAGAATTTAAAGGAAAGTACTGCATGCTGAAAAGGAATGGAAAATCAAAACAAAAATTATAACCTCAATAGGAATGTGTGATGGACTCATGGGGCCACCTGAAAAGCAATATGGGACACAAACAACAGCCACAAAGACATGGAGATCAGATGGCTTCCTAGCCTCTTGCTTTTTCATTTTTCTGAATGAGACCCGAGGATCTCCGCCTCAGCAGACAGAACAAAGTTGCTGAGGCCTACTCTCTGAAGACTCCGCTCTCCGAAACCATTGTATCCGGCCAGGGCCTTGAAAGGATCTCAAGGAATAAAGGGCACAGATTAAGTAAAGTCATCCAGTGACCCTGTCTTGGGCATAAAGAGACTGATTTCAGAGGATCACGGCCTGCCAATATCCCCATAGCAATTGACCTCTGTTCATTAGAAGAATAACAGCAGAGCACAGGAGTTGATGGATTTTTTAAAAAATGGCTCTGAAGCCATTGCTTTGCTTCCTGAGCAGGCTAAAAATTCCATTTCAGGAGATGGAAAGCATTCATTGATAATAGATTGAAGACATTGAAACAAAATAAAATTCTAGAAAGTTAATTTTGTGATGAAATGCAAGATACTCATTAGTTTAATTAGAACATAAATAACCAGGCACAGTTGATAAAGTTCAATAGGATTTGATTTGCATGAACATATATTCCTGTGGGGAGTAAAGTGATATTTGTAACCTTTGAGAAAATGGGAAGTTGTACAGAGATTTCCTAAATAGCTGTATATGAGGCTGTACAATATCTGTTTTATCCGTTTTCTCTTGGTACGTTAGCCAACCATGAAAACTGCCCAAATCCAGGATGGACACAATACTATTCCTGGACCACTAGGGGAAGGGCTTCTGTAGCTAGGAATCTAGAGAAGCTGGTTCTTGTCGTCACATTTGCCATGGCTCCAGCGGCTGAGGAGCCAGGCCAAACGACTGAGCTCATATGCTTACAGCCAGGCACAGAATGGGAGCGAAATAGCACTGACCACCTCGGAAGAGCATGAGAACCAAGGCCTTTGGCTGTAAAAGACGGTAGTTTGCTGACTTCCTATGTTCCAATAAAATCTTCTTAATGAGTATCTGTAAATTGTCCCAACCCGCACAGCTGGTTCAAACAATGCCACGCATCAAGATAATGCATTTTGATTAGGTTAGGCAAGGAAAACCAGTTTTAATTACGTTGATTTTCTGGACAATCTTGTTTATGCATCGTACCGGAAAGAGCGAATGACCCCATCCTTCAAACACACAAGGGAGGCAGGGACACAGCCTGAGTGGCCTTGCTTCTGTTATTTCCTTATCTCAGCGCTGGAACTTCCGTCCCACAAAGAAGAACAAATGCTTTGCACTCAATGGGTATGTGTTTTCAGTTCCTTCACTGATGTCAATCATCAACCAACTACAGCGTGTTTCCTGAGACATGCCAGTAGGTCATTTCATCACCATGTCAACATCATCAAGTGGACATACATGAACCACGAAGGCTACCTGTTACCGCAAAACAGAATCTGATGGGACAGCACCGTGTATGTGTTTTGTCCTTGAGCAAAATGTCATTGGGTGTTATGCATCAGCAATGGGGACTTGTTGAATGACCTGACAGTATTTTAGTCTGCTGTAAATATCTTGAACCTCTATCCTCTGTGGCTCCTGTGTCTCAGTGCTACCAGGTTTTTTGTTCTCTGTCCCTCTTTCAGATGTGCCTAGCCCTCCCCAATCCTCCTGTTCCTCTAGATGGATATTGTCCTTTACTCAGCCATTCTGTATGTTCTCATCTGTTTCATCTGACATCATTACCACCTCATGCACACAGTGAATGACATCACTATCATCTCATGAACACAGTGAATGACATCATTGCCACCTCATGCATGCAGTGAATGACACCACCACCACCTCATACATGCAGTGAATGACATCACTACCACCTCATGCATGCAGTGAATGACATCACTACCACTTTGTGCATGCAGTGAATGACATCACTACCACCTCATGCACACAGTGAATGACATCACTACCACCTCATGCACACAGTGAATGACATCACTACCACCTCATGCATGCAAATCAAAGCCTTAGGATCATCTTGCCTACCCCCTCTCCGTCCTTCCATTCTCTGTTCTCAACAGTATTTCTGTATTTCATATCCACCACCCAAATACAAGCTATCATTATCTCTCATCTGAACTAGTGGGGACTGGGGATGATGCTCAGTGATAGAGCACTTGCTTAAACTGTTTGATGGCCTGGGATTGATCCCCAGTGCTGCCCAACAAAGAAGCAAGCAAAGGAAAAAAGGAAACTTGAGAAGGAAAAATCAAAGAGGGTTTCAGAGAAAATAGTTACATGGGGGAAAATATCAGCATTTAGGAACGCAAACTGGCAATATATATATCACCTCATGCATGCAGTGAATGACATCACCTCATATATATATAAATATATATAAATATATATATATTTTGCCAGTTTGCGTTCCATATATATGGTCAGTAGTAGAAAATGCACTAGCATGGTACTTGAAAGTAGTCACTGAGTTTAGGTATTTAGGTCACTAGGGACCACGGAGAGTCTGTCTTCTCGGTGGACATAGAGGCAGAAATAGAGCAACAGCAGCATGAGCAGTCAGAGCTTACATGGCAATGCAGCTTCTCCCACTCATTCTAGAACACTGTCAGGATAGGAAAGTGCTGGGGAGACAGACAGTCGTTACAGGCGAAGCAAGGTTGAAGATGTGTTTTCAAAAGGGCCTTGTAAAGGCTTCAGTGTTTTACAACTTACTGGGAAACGAAAGGCAAAGGGAAGCAACTGTAGATACAGAGACAGAGAGAGCAATTTGAGGAGCCGCGGGAAGCAACGGGGACCCCGCGCAGAGCTCAGATGGACAGACGGCCCTGAACAGTACGGATGAAGATCTTCCTCTTTTTGGACAAGGAAGGAAGACATGGCTAGAACACACAGACGACGGCTTCACATTTCTTAATGAATTAGAAGAAAGTGTTATCAGAGGATAGAGGCAAAACAGAGATCAAAGGATGAGGTATTGATCCGGGCACTTTCACCAAATGCCCGGTGTGAGAAAAGTGCTGGGAAAGCCGGGAGCAAACCAGGGTGAAGCTACCCACTTCTTTCTAAAACTGCCAGCTCCCCAGAGGATATTCAGCACTGCATATCAAATCAACAAGAACGCTTGGCAGGGTAAGGGAGCCCGGTGCAAAGAAATCTTCAAACCAGATACCCAAGGCTTAAAAGGTACGGGGGGGGGGGGGGCGCGGGCGATCCTGAGGTTGGCTGGTGGTGGCTTCAAAGGAGAAAAATACTGACTGAAGCCATTAAAATAATCATGCAAACGAGGCAGTGACGATGCCACATGGCTCCTAAAGGCAGATTTGTGAGGACACAACCTGGGTCTGATTTCAGAGTCACTGCAGTCCAGTAGGCAGAAAACAGAGGGAAGCCAGCAGGCTCTTGAGTTGCATTCCTCAGGAGCCATGTACTCGGAGAGGCTCTGCGAGTGGAGAGGGAGACCCAAGAGGCTGGCTCCCTGGCTTCCAGAAAAGACCAACATCCTCCAGACCCCACCCTCCTCCGTACTCCCAGGCAGCCAGGCCTTTGAGGGAGAATTGCTGGGATCTCACGATAAGGACCCACCTGCTCAAAGTTCACATAGGATAACTTGAAGCAAGGCTGAGGCACTTTTACCCAAGATCGGTGAGCTGATGGCATGCGGCCTGCATCTCTCCTTTCATCTCTAAGCCTGACACCACCGTTTCACAACTTAGTCAAGCATCCGAGAGGCCTAACTGGGGACTGGGATCAAAGCGAACCAGAAAAAGGATTAATCCCGATAAGACAGAGGTTATGACTATAGCCGGAGAAAATATTTGAGGAATGTGGAGAGCGTGCATCTGTGTCTCTTGTGAATATGTCTTTCCCCTGACATCTATGGCTTCAGTTGGCAGCCATGACAGGCAGGCCTGAGTGGGCAGGCCAGTTTCTGGTCACAAACTCAGAGGCAATGATGGAAGCCTGTACAGCAGGTGATCTTTGAAAATTTTTGGTGGCTATGGCCAGTTAAGGTCTTGATAAACACGGCTAATGAGGAAAAGGCCAATAACCTTTTCTTTTTATTTCCCAGATGTTTCGCCACCAAGGTCACCAGCAAAGCATGGAATACTGCTCCACGTTTCTTCAATTTTGTCACTCAGGAAACTATTTCCACAATATCATTTTCTCCAATCATTTTAATTAATATTGTTCTGTGAAATTTCTTCCTCTATTTTTCTGAGACACTTAATTTTAGAAATGCAAATTATGCCAAATGATCTAAAATCAATTACCCTATTTTTACACTTTGAAAATAACAAACTATTCATCAAACTGATATATATTTAAAAAACAGATAGGTATAATAATTTTTCCACTCAAGCCTTTTATAGTTTGAGATATAATGTTCCACTATAAGCAGCAGGCATTAGGTGTAATTTTCCTTCCTTTTTGTTTTAATCTGTGTATCAGCAATCCTATTTTATTTCTTTTCTGTGTCTGCCTCTATTTGATTTGGAATCTTTTCAATCTGATTTTTAACTAGACAAAGAAATAATAAGATTTTTGTTCCTTGTGTAGGCTAGAAAAAAAGAGGAAACAATTTGCTGGCATGAAAATACCAATATTTTTGCAACATACAATATCATAAATGGTATTATTGTAATGAGCCTTCTGCCAAATTTTAGAAACAAAATGTAATTTGCTAACAATGAAAAGAAGTCAATAAACTGAGCACTAGATGGAACGGTAATTGTAATATATGGGGCTCTAGGCCAGATTTGGAACCACACATGTGCTAGGATATCCTCAGAGAAGACATACTATTGTTATTATCCTCTGTGTACAGACAGAATTATCCAGAGTAGCGGCTCTAGAATTATCGCCTTTACTTACCTCTGCCCTCCCCTCTCAATTGTTTCTGAGACAGAAAGACTCTGGTGTCAGTATGAGTCACTGGGACAAATATGGGAATATAATGGGGGAGAAAGGATACTTGTGTTTGCACTGTTGCAAAACATTAAATTTATTTCACCATTCTGCCATCACCATTATCTAAAATTACAATAAAGTGAAGGGTGAAAACGTGCTTCATCCTTTTTGTGACATTGGCCAGGTCCTTGTTGTGACGCATCAACAGTAATGGTCACACTCATGGACTCATTGGACCTTTTTTTTTTTTTTTTTGGTTTTTCGAGACAGGGTTTCTCTGCAGCTTTGGAGCCTGTCCTGGAACTAGCTCTTGTAGACCAGGCTGGTCTTGAACTCACAGAGATCCGCCTGCCTCTGCCTCCCGAGTGCTGGGATTAAAGGCGTGCGCCACCACCGCCCGGCCTTTTTTTTTTTTTGCTCATTGGACCTCCTCACTCTCTCTGAGCAGTAGATGGGGCTTGGGAGGAAGGTGGGGGGAGTGGAAGGAGAGGAGGGAGTAGGAACTGGGATAGATATGTAAAATGAGAAAAGATTTTTTTTAAAATATTGATTTATTTATTATGTATACAATATTCTGTCTGTGTGTATGCCTGCATGCCAGAAGAGGGCACCAGACCTCATTACAGATGGTTGTGAGCCACCATGTGGTTGCCGGGAATTGAACTCAGGACCTTTGGAAGAGCAGGCAATGCTCTTAACCACTGAGCCATCTCTCCAGCCCGAGAAAAGATTTTTTTTAAAAAATATAAGTTAATATAATAATATTTTAAAAAGAACTGGCTCCTTCCGCCACTCTCCTGGGTTTAAAGAGATGCAGCAGAGAACAGAAAGCCCCTCCCCTGATGGAATACAGAAGATGAGGGGAGCATGGCGGGCGGGAGAGGGGTGTCCAGGTAAACAAGGGGTGAACACAGGGTGCATTTCAGAGTGAGCGGGAAATAAGAAGGAGTAAGGACAGGCAAGGAGAGATGACGGGTGGGCTGGGAAACTGTCTCTCAGGATGACACCTGAAAGATGACAAGGAGCCAAGCCGGGGACATTTTTGGTGGAAAACATTCTGGTCAGCAAGAAGAGGAAGCACACAGCCCCACAGAAGGCACGCACTTGCCTTGCTCTGTTATCCATTGCCTGGGAAACAGGGGAAGCGACTTTAATGGCTACAGAAGGATCAGGGGTCCATCTGATGCCACGGATAAAGCAGCTGGAACGCGGAGAAGGGTGGGCTGTATGAAGAACTGGAGTCGCTTTTGGTTGTTTTCAATTTCTCATTTCCCTGCCTAATTTGAAAGCAGACCCTTTAGCTAGGCCAGCTATAGGGCTGTGTGGTAAATGAAAGAAACCCAGACACATCTGTCATTTCCGGGTCTAAGTGCCACAGGCCAGACTTGAATTTTTCCCAGGATTTCTTTGGAATTCTGTTACAAGTCCACAATCTCTTATCAGTAGTAAAAAGCCTAGACAGGAGGACGCTATGAAACAGAATGAAGAAAACTTAACCGGCTGAAAAAAAAAAAAACAACTTGTACTTACTTACACATTTTGTTCTCCCTAAGTCTGCATATTCATGAGTTTTATGGAAGAAATGTCCATGTGTTTATTTCCCAGGTGGAGCCCCAGCCTTTGTTACTTGTGTTAGATAAATCCACCACATATATGAAAAAAAGAAAAAAAGTCCTTTGGCTTCTGAGTGAGTCTGAGTTACGGAATGCTATAGGACCCATGAGTTTATGTTACATACCAAACCCAGGGTGAGCTCAACGGCATAACCTGTGCTTCATTCAGGACAACCGACCTTTACGGTGTCAAAGCCTGTGACAGTATGTGATAAATCCAAACTCCTTTGTACTCTATCTTTCACCTCATTAGAAACAAGCCTCATACTTTATAGACCAGAATGACCTTGTTGAATTGTCTTCACACGTAAATTACTTAATGTATAAACATTTTACATATAAATTTTGCATTAATAATAATAATAATTTAAGATTAACAAAAAACCACATGTGTACAGTTCATTATAAAAAAATCATATGAAAGAGATGCAACCAGCTATGGATGTATTTATCATGCAGAGAGAGCAGGCATTTAGCATAGCTGAGGGCACATTTATGAGAATTAATGCCATAGTACAAATAGGCAGATGGGCTATTTAACCAAACATAATATAGTTTGTCATTCCTTATCAGCCACACGGATTTGGGGGGGTAGAAGAGTAACTGCAAGCAGATTATCAGGAAGGGGCCGGTAAGGAACATTCTTTAAACATGCTATTTCAAGAGCTGAATTTCAAAAATATGATCGCTTGTTATAAAATGTAAAGCTTTAGCAATTATGCACCAATTGTTTGGTAGCTAAACAAAAGCCACAAAATCTCAGCAAACTTTTGTTCTTGGAGAAAAGAGTACATAATGCATTGAAAGAGGAGTAATTGGCTAAAGGGGAATTAGAAGGGATTCTGCCTTTGTGTTTTCCTCCACCCACCCACAGCCCCTCCCTTGGAATTATTTGTACAAAGAACCAAGGAAATGCAAATTTGATTGCGCCTCCTCCCGCCTGCTGCAAGCCATTCACTGCTTTTCTTTGATCCAGAGTGAAGGGTCCATTCTAAAGGAGGCACCTGGGCCAGGACTCTGGCGGAAAGACACTTGCCACCAAACCTGAAGATCCGAGTTCAATCCCCCAAGCATCATATCTTGGTAAGGGAGAACCCACAAGTTATCCTCTGACCTCCATGAACATCGTGGCAGACACACTCAGACACATACATGCGCACACAGAAGCAAATGACATACTTTTAAGTTAAAAAGTAAAGTTGGGGCTAGAGAGATAGCTCTGTAGTTAAGAGCATCTTTTGCAGAGGACCTGGGTTAAGGTCTCTGCTCCCTCATGACAGCTACAAGCATCCATAACTCCAGTTCCAGGGGACCCAATGTCCTCTTCTAACCTTCACGAGTACCAGATAGAGACATGGCGCACATACATACATGCAGACAAAGCACACATATTCATAAGTTAATGTAAATAAACCTAAAAGCAAACCCCTGAAAGGATAGGGAATTCTCTAGACTATTTTGCTTAGTGCTTCTGCCTCAGCGCTTACAGTATTATTTGCACATGGTAGGTAGGTGCCTAACAGTTATCCTAAGTGGTACACTGTATCCTACATGAAGGTCTAAGGTCTACCAGTTAGCTCTTGCTTTCTCCAGCTCTGCCTCTAGGGGGAGTCCCGGCTGCCTCTCTTTTCTTAGATCACATTTCTCAAATCCATTTTCCTCTTCACTCATGGTACACTGTCCGCCAGAAACCACTATGATCTACTTTGACGTCCAAGACCAGCTCAAGAGCTCAAGGTCCCACGTGACCATTTCCTTCTTTGCTTTTTACTTTCTCCCTCAGTACAATATTTCACTCAGCGCTTGATCTCCACATGAAGATGGAACCCCACAAGGACAGGACACTTGAAATGAGTGCAAGTCCAGGAAACCAAACCTGCTTCCTCCTGATACTCAGTTTGCGAATCTCACTGATTCAGCGCTTGCCTCTGAGCGATGCTGTGTGCATGCCTGTGTACATACACATATCTGAGATGAACCCATGACAACCACTGTGTCTTTGATGGTTGCTAGTAACTTTCTTTTACTATTACCCCAAACTCTGGCGCACACAAAGGCTAGTTATTTTTCTCTTCCGAAACTGCAGCCTGATAATGTGTACACATCATATTGGTAATAAACACAATACACTCTCCCAAAGAACCTCTACCTAGGGCTAAAAATTTTTATCTAAGTTCCTCAAGGCCTCCATCATGTAAACAGTGTGTCTAAGCACATGCATTTTGAAGTCTGAGATTACAGACATTGGGCACATTTTTAATCTATTAATATTTATTCTTATAAAGGCTCACAAGCTTGCAATTGAGAATCATTACTGTGCCCCAGGGGCTTTGAAAACTATAATATGCACAGGTGGTGGCTGTGCCAACAAGTATGGTAGATACTCCTGGGATATGCGAAAATGAGGTCACTGAGACCCAGTGAGGTTATGCGACAGTGGAGGTGGGGGTGCGGGGATGAACAAAGACAGACTGGGTATCGGCTGCCCAAATGTGGTTACTGCCTTCCATACTGCGCCCCAACTCATGGTCCGTTTACTCACACTGGCCTTGCTTGACCTCTCAGCATGGAATACTGTCTGAGCTACTTTTCCTGGATTCTGATAAAACACCATGGTCAAGACAACTTAGAAAAACAAGTGTTTCATTGTAGGCTCACCATTTCAGAGGGCTAGTGTCCATGACCATCACGGCAAGGCATGGGATCAGGCAGGTGAGCACTGGGCACAATAGCTGAGGATTTACATCTTGAGGAAAAAATCACAGGGCAGAGAGCTTTACCTGGGCATGGCATAGGCTTTAAAAATCCCAAATCCATACTCCCAGTGACATACCCGCTCTAAGGCGGCCACGCTTCCCAAACTTTCCGAAACAGTTCCAACAACTGGGGATCAAGTACTCAAATACATGAGTCTATGGAAACCATTTGCATTCAGACTGCCACAAATACCTTTCCCTGGCCTGTTCTCTAGACATTTTTTTCTTTTAGAGGCTGCCCAGGCTAATGTAACCTCCAGCCAGGGTTGCCCACCAGTGTCTCCAGTGGTTGGTTTCTCGTCCCCATTTTCCCATGCAGTATCCATCTCTACGACACGGTTTAACAACTTATCCATGTCACACACCCACTTTATTTCTTCTGGAAATAAAAGCTGTATTCAATCTATAGCTCTAACATCATCACAGAAGAGTTTCCATTGGTGAAGAAACAGATTTGATCTTGAAAAGGATGGATGGGTTTGTTTGTCGGTTTACTGTATGTGCAAACCGCTGTAGCGGCGTGGTGTGGTGGCATTGTGGATAGAGAGAGATGTGTCCCACGGGGCGGGGTTGCTCCTCCTACGATGGAGACAGTCTGCTCTGCAAGCCCAGCCTTTTGCGTATCCTAAGTCTGAATTCTTTCTTCTTAAGCCAGAGGCTGGAGAGGCTGAAATGGGGAAGTCCAAGGGTTTGGAGAGTCAAAAGGACAATACAGGCTTCACGGTGAACTTGAAGATTCTGCATTTGTCAGGGAGTCTATGGCAATGGATCTCAACCTATGGGGTCGCATATCAGATATCCTGCATATCAGATATTTCCATTACAATTCATAACAGCAGCAAAATTATAGTTATGAAGTTGCAACCAAATAATTTTATGGTTGGGGGTGACCACAGCCTGAGGAACTGTATTAAAGGGTCAGAGCATCAGGACAGTTGAGAGCTACTGCTCTGAGACCTTAAATCAACTCTGCTTCCATGGCTCCACAAGCTCCTGAAGGAGCCACAAACCACATCATAACTCCCCACTTTCGAAGAAACACACTTCAAACACAATTCGAGGGCCCAGAAACTGTGAGAGGCTGAGACATGGGAAAGCAGCTTAATCTGGATTAAATTATTTCAGATGGCTGAGTCAGGCACCTGTGCCTGCCTCCCAGAGAACTGGAGGGATTTCTAGCAGTCCCTGCATGCCTGTGGTCCCCCACCCCACCCTGAAGGAGGGATAATGGTTCCTTCCCAAGGAACACATTGCATAACAGGGGGGAAAGATGGAGGCATCTTGTCACCTAGAATAGTGTCTTTTGGTGAAGGATTTACCAAAAACATTTCCCTAAAATGGGGAGGTCGTGTGGTGAATCGGCTTAGAAACCACCTGTACCAGTGACCTAGTTATGTGTTAAGTATGCGGCCAGAGAGTAAATGAAATAAAGGCTAGAGAAAGAATCCAAACTTGGGCCAATTTTAAGCAGTCTCCAGAATGTCCTTTTCCATAAGAAGCATAAAAATTCAAAAGTATTCTGTGCTGCCAAGAGAGTATTAAATACAGGCGGTCCACAACTCACGAGCAGGTTGTATTTCCAAAGTTTGTTTTGAAGGCAGTCATGTAGGAACTTGGACTGTACTTTTCTTTTCTCCCACCAAAATTGTGACATACATGGCAGTCAGCTTCCTGAGTCAAACTAACCCATAATGCACAGAGGTATTATGTGACTGGCAAGAGAGAGAGAGCAGCTGGGCATCAGGGGATTGAGCCCTGGGGTTTCCCACAGGTGACCACATTTCCTCCTGCTGAAAACACCAGAGGCAGATAAGAAGCAATCACCCTCGTTGCTTGGCATCCTTCCAATTGCTAAGCTTGTAATAGAGACGGTCCCTCATAATTTGGGTCACTGATACAGTTTCTGGGTGTTCTGACTTAGGTGGATTACTTGAAGTAGATGTTAAGGTAATACATGGAGGTGGTTCCCTGAAATCACCTCCCCTCTGTACTTCAGAGATAACAGTGTCTATAATATTTCTAATGGACCACAACCATCCCCTTGGTATAGGTAATTGGTACACAACAGCCCATTTGCTAAGGCTCCTATAAATCTGGTCTAACCATGCTGGTAATCGGTTCTGGGGTACTTCTTCCATCTTCTCTTTAGCTGTGCTTAGTCTGCAATGAAGAAGACTCTCTTTCCAAGACCAACAGCAGAGCCAGGGCAGAGGGGAAAGCCATCCTGCTGAACAATGATGAACTGCTAAGCACTTTTAGTCTAAAGGCCAGCAGGGTTACAAAACCTATCTCTTGGAATGAACATTTGTATGCAAGTTACCGACAATTCATTTCTTCAAACTCCTCAAACTAAGACCCAACAATAACTGCTGGAGATACCTGTGGTTCGGGGAATGAGAATGCAGAATTGGGAGTGCCTCATTGCACTTTCAGTTAGCAGAGAGTTTGGGTGACCTATTTGAAATGCATATTACAGGCACACACAAAACTATGCAAAAGAGGAAGGACCGTGGCCAGTTTAATCCAGGGTACTTTCCAGCTATTATTTTCTCTCCCGCCCACTCGGAGATCTTTAGAAAGGGTTGGAAGAGGTTGCACATCACTCAACAACTCTTGGGGGACATTGTTGGGGCCTGAACCAGTGCATGGGAGGCCTGGGATGCCAGGGATGCGTGAGAACACCAGCTGTTGCTAAGCCAGCCCTAGCACAAAAAGCAAGGGTTGCTGACACCCCTCAGCTGTAAGCCGCTGCTATTCTAGGAAAGCAGTTTCACTCTCGAAACAGCTGAGAGGTCCTCGTGTGGTGAGAAGCAGGGACATTCCTGCCTGGACGTTACCCTTTGGCCAAAACTTCCCTCCACTGCTTGTCAAGGTTCTGTTCCTGTGTTAAGGATGCAAAGAACCGCCTAGGAAATAGAAACCCCAGCAAATGGATCGGGACGGCACCACCTTCGACGGCCTATAGCTAAGAACAACAGTAAGCTGGACTGATCTAGATTTAAAAGTAGGCATACTTGTGAACGTTAGAAGAGGTTGATAGTGACTCTCCATCCCTTGCCACCCCAGGGTGATCACTGTAGGAGGGAAAGCTAACCTGTTCCATCTCTATTATTACCATCACCTTTGTGTCCAGTGTCCTAATCACAGTGATCTGGCATTCTGGGAAACAATCTAGAGAGCCAAACATTTATTTAGTGACTGGAAGCTGACACTGAGGAGAATGGAGACGACTGAGATGGGAAAATCAAACTCAGATGTTTCTGGAAACTTCCAGGAAAGAAGATGCCTAGTGTGAAAACCATAGGCTTTTCAAACCCTGTACCCTAGAGTCTCTAGCAAGATGCTTTCTCCTTCCACGGAACTGTCAGCACAGAACTGGCTTGGACTAGGTAACCATGAACAGTAGGGAGCTCCCGGGCCTGTAGCACGCTCATTGCTCTGGGTCTTTAGTCGGGAGAATGGCATCCAACTCTTTGCTAGGGAAATTTGCCTTTTTTTTGTTCTGTGGTCACGGCGGTGCGGGAAGTAGAAGGGGGTTGGTTTTAATACAGCATGAAAATCCATATTTAATATACCCATTGTTTCTTCAACATAAATAAAATTTCAACTAGTACAAACTACAGAAAACAGAGCTCAGAAACATTTCCATGTTGGATGGAGATGGGCAGGATGGGAAAGTCTTTCCCAAATGAGGCGGGACACCTTCTTTGTGTTGATGGGTGCAGATGGGCAAGCTAAGACCGTGAGTAGGTGGAAGCAAGCTCACATCATCTTTTCATTCAGGAGTGCCAGCTCCATTAGCTGCCTGACTGTCTCATCATTGCTCTGTCAAAGCATCTGAAAAAGCGCTCGCCATATGGTGGGTAGCCAGTAGCTATCTCCCCAGTTAAAGGGTTCATTAAGGTTTGGAAGCCCTCTGCAAGGTGGATGAAATGCCGTCATCTGGCTATCGTCAGCGCACTAGCCAGAGGTAGAAGATCAGATTCAGAATGATTCCTAAGTGAAGCTTCTTCCGGATGTGGGCGTGGGTGTGAGGACCATGGGGGGAAGGTATGTGCGAGGGCATTGTGTGCCCCGACGGGCTTCACTGGAGATGGAACCAAGCCCCTGAAGGCAGTTATTTTAAGAGCAGGTACACTGTGTTCTTTATCCCAGTTTCTGGGAAGACTTTTTTAGTAGCTCCGAGCAAGCAGAGGACATGAAATTTCTCTGTCTGCTTATATCTAATTAACGTTCAGTGAGTCTCTGGCTATTTAAAATAGGGAAATAATGCATATTTATTCACACATGCTTTGAGATCTGGGGATAAAAATGCTATATTACTACCAACCACAATGAATGCACATACTTTAAATATAATTATCAATTACCAGCTACCACCTGTTGAGATAACTAACTACAGTGCTTTTAAACACCATCCTTCCAAATTTTAGAATTGGAAACATTCTTCAATGCTACATACACTATATTCAACCAATTCATTAAGGAATTTCTTTGTTGCTCGCGTATGACTTATGTTAGAAAGAGAAATGGAAATTGAGCTTTATGACTTACTAAAATGCCCAAGGACCTATAATTGGGGTCTGATCTTACAAAGTCATCGTTCAGACCTCTTTTAGGATGCACTGAAGAGTGTAGACACCCATTGTCTAAGATCATATCAGTGCATCTTAAAAAACAAAATTGTGCCCTCTTGGCAAATCAAATATTAAATGGTTAAAATGCATATGAAGTGAGATGCATTTTTATAAATACAAAGCCCCTTGTGAAAATCAGTTCATAAACCATGCATAAATAGAAGGTATTATGTTACTCTTTCTCCACTCGGGACCATAGATTGCAGCTAAAACCGTAAGACTCTGTTTATAGATGGGCAATTATTATGGGGGTTTTATTCTTCAAAAGCTATTAACATTTTTATAGCATTAGCAAAGTTATTACAAACAACCTTTAAAATGTGAGGAATGATTTTCCTGGTGCTCCCCCCAAACCCTCGCCTCAACATAGGCGCTATATTTGTTTACTCAAAAGAGAGGGGGAGAAAAGAAGAAGGTTGAAGCTGATATTAAAACGACATTAATGTAAAGTCAAGGAAGTTTAAATGCTACTCTGCTGGGATGTATTTTCTGACAAGGAAACAGAATATAAAACAAAGATACCTGAGTGTTTAATCCATCACCAACATCATTAAAAACATATTTACATAATCTAAGCCATGAAACCAGGTGTCTCCAAACAAGGGTGGGGTCAAGATCCATGCACCAGCTCAACTCTTGCTGGTGGCTTGCTGGGACCTCAGATGTTATGTACTCTGGCATTACACAGTGGGACTCCACAAAACTTCAGGGTTCTGAATTTCGAAGGGAAAGATACTGGAGCCTTTGTGTGCTTAAAAAGTCTGCAGAGACATTTTACCCAGAACTTTTTAGTCATCCTACAAAAAAATTCATCATTTTATAGAATGAGACAAAGATAGGAACCCTACCAGAATGCGGGGAGTGAAGGAGGGATTTCTGAAATCAGCTCCTGTCCTTCAAAAGCTTGATAGTTCGTCCCCAAAAAATATCTGTGAGTATAAAAATACATTCTCTAAGCATTCTTAATGAATGTTCTTGACGCTATGTTGTCACGGAGTGAAGCGACACCTGATAACGAGATAATTTATCTATGTAAGACACCAATTAACAGTGACAAGGCTGACTTCATCTCTTCTGCTCCCTTTTGAACTGGTAAGCCCTCAAATGTAGCTTGAAGAGGCACCAGCAGAGAAATCAATAGGGTGGGACGTGACTGCAAATATCCAGTTGTCCGATTTATAACGTGTAATCAGTGAGTTACACATTCTAGAGCTGGGATGGATCCTTTAACACACACAGATACGTGTGTGTGCATATGCAGATATATTTCATTGTATGTATGTTTATGGTTTACAACATGTATCAAGACGATGGCAAACACAGTAGTGGAGCTAATAAACATGTCAATCATCCCATATAGTCACACTATTTTGGGGCATAGCAAAGGCAGTTAAAATCGACTCAGAAAAGATTCTGAGTAGAACACAGTATTTTGAGCTACAATCCTCATATTTTACATTAGATCCCTACACTAGATTTTTTCTTTACTTTGAATCCTTTGACCTATATCTCCCAAATGCTTCCACCAGCTACTATTTTATTCCCAATTTTGATTTATTTGGGCTTGTAAACAAGATTCCATATGTGAGGTCAGACAATACCATTGGTTGAAATTTCATTTTATTCATAAGAAAACCTAAATGCAGTGCTGGGAGTAACTTCTCAAAGTCAATGGGCACGGTTTGCCTTACTTGACCTGTTCTTACAGAGGATAGTCACTCTTACTATATAGTATAGTATGCTGCGACATGGTTTCCTTTGAAGACAATTCCAAAGGCACTGAACCTTGGTGCAAATGAGAGAAGAAAAGGGAAAATTTAAAAAGCTGAAAAGGATTTCCTACTAGGGCAGGAATGGATTGGACATATGCCTATTTATTCTTTTCATCAAAGCCAAGAAAAAAAAAGAGTATTTTGAAAGGACAAAAAATAATGATTTAAAAGGATATATATATATATATATATATATATATATATATATACACACACACACAGACAAAGGTGATATGAGGCCAAGTCTAGGCTTCTTCAAAGCTAATTTCATGGAAACTGTTGCTTCTCACACATAGACCATGTGCTATGACCAGAAATTGAAGCAGTAACTAGCATACGAGATCGAGGATATGTCTCGATTCTCTACCCACCATGGCTCCTTCTGATCAGACAGCCATGACACTGACCAATAACCAAGCGACTGTGGTCAGGGAAGAGTTGAGTTTTCAAGGCTGTAGCAGTTGGATCCATAGCTGCAGGTCAGCAATACAATGCGGGTCAGCACTCCAGTGTTCAGTGTGGAACAACCATTCTGAGAAACAAGTGAGGAAACGGGAGCAATACAAGTGCATTGTCACCTCTTAAAGGACCCATGAGTTCACTAATGCCAAGAACATGTCACTGCACCTCAATTTTATGGAAGCAAGAGCAGCCACCACTGGATCTGTCTTCATCAACAACTGAATTTACCAATTCAAACAGAGAATTGTGGATGGGAGATGAAAGATTAGCAGCCATAGGAGTCGCAGGAGAAGGGTTGAGCTTAAACACATCATAACTACCATTGAGAAAGCACAGGAGACTCTGTACTTTTGTAGCTTTTGGGAAGACATACTATTACCCAAGACTACAGCTAGCCATGTAGAGTTATCCAGCTTTGAAAGAGTTAAGAGGGTCGGTCTGGTCAGTAGAAAAGGCTAGACAATCTCCCCTCTCTACGGTCACCAAGGGGAGCTGGATGATTTCAAACATACACAGCTGCAGTAAATAAAATGCCCTTACAAACACGGGCATGCGCACGCGTGCGCATACACACACACACACATGCACACACACACACACACACACGTGCACTTGTTTGCGCAGGCTCATCATCATCTTGACTTCAGGTTATTTTCATGTTATTTTTGTTTTTCTCAATTAATATCTTTGTTCTTGATGAATTAAGTTAAAGAGGCCGATTTGGGCATTGTTGAAATAGAAACTCATTAAATTCCATTAGTCATCTTTCTTTTCTTGTACAGTTTTGATGTCTAAATTGAGGCAATCAGGAATAAATAGATCCCTTGCCCTTGGACTCCTGTCTCCCTCATCTCCTTCAAGGGCTGGCTCTAGATGGGTTCATATCCTCTTCAGGAGAGTCTCCTAGGCATCCAGCCTTTATACTCAATCTCTCTCTCTCTCTCTCTCTCTCTCTCTCTCTCTCTCTCTCTCTCTCTCTCCTTTTATGGATTGCCACTTTCCCTGAATTTTCAATTTCCTTTCTCCCAGCCCAGAAATGGAGTAGGACATCATACATAGCTTTTCAGCCTTTGATGTCTCTGAAAACACAGGACCTTATCGTTTGAGGATCCCACTCCCTAACAAGGCAAGGGACTGACTATCAAACTTCATAAACAAAGGGAAGCTATCCAGGTTCCAACTCTATTAGATAACGCTCAGGTTAACTGTCCTTGATCCATGTGTCCTGATGATTTGCATCTGAGATAATACCTCCAGGTCTCTTTCAAATGGTGCTTACTGTTGAACTGAGCTTCTTGGGGCTGTGCGAATGGATTAAAAACTGTCGCTGATGCTGACTTGGATCATATTTTGATATCTATGTTCTTGGCTACACTCCAAGCAGAGCCCAAGCCTTCATGTGATTTCCAGGTATCCTAGTAAGAAAGATTTCCCTTCATCCTTGAAACTCTTTCCCAGGACTTTTAAGCAATTCTTCATACGCTTTGGAGAAGCTTCCAATTTCCTTGTTGGCCCCTGAGATCTTCCAGTTGTCATACCCGTCGTCATCAAAAGAAGCTTTGTCACTTAACCCCACAACTCCTCGCCTAGTCCTCAGCTAATGTTATATTAAAATCCAGCTATCCACGCCTCCCCTCATTTGTTCCTTGGTGTTTCCAACCCTAGAGGGTTCTCAGCCATTCCATTTGTCCTGGCCCCAGTTGCCTGGGTCCCATGAACACTCTTTGAACAGAGCACATACCAGTCACCATGGCGGAAGGCCTCTCTCATAGCAGGATGACTGTTTGGCCCGCAGCTCTCTATAAATACTATAACATGTCCCCCAAAAATGTTCTGGCTGACATAGACAAGGCTTCCTCTCATCATCCTGGTACAGAGTCTGTGTTGTGCTTAGACACCGCACTGCTGGGGTGACTTGCAGGAAGATCTTTTATTATAGGCCGCTGCAGGAGTTATCAACTCTGAGAACAAAACCAGGCTAAATTGCTGCTGTGTGCCCATCAGTGCAAACATGCTTTCCCGGGCACGAAGCTGCACAGTTGCGCTTATGGGTTTATTTCATTTTATCCACAGGACGAACCTGTGAGATGGGGTATCTATAATCATGGAGGAAGTCAGGCTACAAGGGTGAAATAAGTTCCCACGGGGTCGGAACAAAGGGTGTGTAAAAATTGCAGAGCCGACATTCTTCACCTGTGTCCTCAACTGACTTACACAGGTATCAGCCAGCACGGCATGATGGGTTATTATCAGCTGTATAACACCTCCTGACCTTTTTCTCCTGGCCTCAGCTGGACCAGGTGATGGTTTGCTCATACACCCATTTGTCCACAATGTCATATTTTTATTAATTATTCGGGAATCCCACATAATGCACTCTGATCACATTCACTTCCCATTCCTCCTAGATTCACCTACCACCCTGTGCCCTCCTCCCACCCCACGCTGCCCCACCCCCAAAATCCACTAGGTCCAATTTGTGTTGCCTATATACTCAAACACCATTTTTAAGATGATTTAAATACGTATTTTAAGTGAAAGGGATTTGTGAGATAAAAAACAGTGCAGGAAACACTCAGGAATATAATCGTCACCCGTGAAAGCAGAACATCATTTCATGGGGAAGATTACCTTTGGTACAGTTAGCATGGCAGAGACAACTGCCATGCAATCCATGCCAAGAGGAGAATTGTCGCCTGTTCGAGAATCCCAGCCAGAAATATAGGGCCTGGAGACTCCCTGGAAAAGCCAGCAAAGCCGCCACTTCCTTTCCCATACGCTACTTAATTTTGCCGCTTTTATTCTTATTCAGAATAATCAACAAGAAAAAGAACGGAGGGACTAATTAAAGGTCCTCATATGCCTACCAGAAATACAAATTGTGGGTAGTTGTCTCAGGTTTCCATTACAATATTAAAGAAATCCGGTCAATGATACTTAAAATCTTTACAGAAACAGCTTGATTTATGGCTCAATTATATATTGGGGAGTGCGTAAAATAAGTCACGTCATAATCATTTTTTTCTCTCTCTCTCAAGTTTTGGATTCTGAAAGACGATAATCTTGGAAAGATGTCTGAACCATCTTTCTTCCATTGCCTCCAGTCAGATCCAGTCACAACAGATCACTTTAATTGGATTGAGACTGTCTGTTGGACATTCCACTGCTTACATTAACACACCGAGGGCAATCCCATGCTGCCAAGTGGTATATATATAAGTGCTCATAATTTACCTGTCAATTCAATTCCTTCTTTTTACCTATCTATCTCCATTTGTGCCAGTGTTTTCTAACTGCACAAACACACCCGCGCGTGCACACACACATGCATGCACACACGCACGTGCATAGACACATTCACAAGCAGGAAAACTCAATATTATACAAAGACTGACTGCAAAGGGCAACTATGACAATTTATTCATGGCATTTAATGTCTCTGAGCCTCAGTGTCTTCATTTATTGTTAGGGAGACATGGCTTGCTTTCTTCTCTAAAGGATTTTGTTTTGTTTCTAGAAGCACATGGAGTCTTATCAGGTGCACTAAGGCATGTTGTGAAATGTGGTGCAAGACTGTAATTAAAAAAGCATGTCCTTATTAATACGAGCTGATTTCACTGCCTTCTATATCCGTGCAGAGCAAGCAGCTCGCGCCACCACGAGCCAATTAGGCACCCCGTAAATACAGATATGCTAATAGAGGAGCCATGCAATTTAAAGATCTAGAATATATTTTTGTTATACTCTAAATCTAGTGCCGACTTTATGTATATATTTCCTTTCTTATGCTATTTTTCCTTTGCCTGACTCAATTTTGAGGCAAAAATATGTGATTCACTGCAGCAGATGAGACTAAAGTAGAATGACGCCCTGGCAGGAAGGGAGACGATGACACTAAGCTAAGCACTGTAATCCCAGCACTGGGGAGGTTAAAGTAGGTGGGTTAAGAGTTCAAGGCCAGCCTAGATTTCTTAGTGAGTTCAAGGCTAGCTTAAGGTATACATAGGAAGTCTCTGTCTCAGAAAGAATCAGAGAGAGAGAGAGAGAGAGAGAGACAGACAGACAGAGAGACAGAGAGACAGAAAGAGGGAGAGAGACGTATCAATGATGGACAAGCCAAGGGAGACAAAGATGGCATTTGTCTTTTTCCTTCTCAATTTCATACCAGCTTCTTACAAAGATTTTTTTGACACTTCAGTCTCCCCACACCCTGTTCCACCCATCTCTCCGACCTCCTTCCATTACAGGAGAGGAGCTGAATGAGCGGTGAGCCTGAGCAGACACTGGTTAAGGGTCACCCAGAAGAAGGACAAAGCGTGACCATCTTAAAGAACAACTTGGTCCATACAATCTCTCAGGGGTGCATGTCACTGAGGGCTAAAGCATCAGTTGAGCCCCTTAGCTGTGAATTACAGCAGAAAAAAAATCATATGATATTTCAGAAACATATTTCCAAAGCAGACATCAAACTGCAGAAGGACCCTCAAACTCTACCCTAAGCTAGAAATGGCTTCATCAAAAATGTAAATATCTAAAAGTTAAACAGGAAAAATGTGAGGTAGAAAGGCGTTCTTGATACACACTGAACATATAACCTGTGACTGAAAGCAAAAGGCATCACAGTGACTGACTTTTTTCCTTAATTTTCTTTTAATAAGAAAAAAAAAGCCCTACTCTGGAACAATGAAATACCATCTAGGATCTTGTAACATTCCCCTGGGCTCTGTGTTCATGACGTGGATGAACACAGCATCCACATACGCCTGGGTAAATAAGAACAGACTATCCTGCCGTACGCACGCTCACACACAGACTCAGGGACCCCCCAGCCGACGCCCCCTCTATGAATTTGTCTGTTTGTTGGAAATGCGGCGAGGAAGGAGTTAAGGGAAAACTGCTGAGAGCCCCCCGTGCGAGGACAACCTTCTGCGCTGCAGCCAGTTCCAAAGCCCTCCATGCTTCGGTAGCCATTGTTAAAAACATCCCGGATTGGTTATGACAACCTGTGGGTTAGTTTACTCCACAGTCGAAAGATTGGGAAATTCAGTTTAGAAATTTGATCAATATCCATGCCATCTCGCATCATAATTCAATTGGCAAAAATGCAGTCAAAAACTCCCTGGGGCAACCCCGAAGAGCAACTTACATTCTGGTGGTTGAACGTGGGTAAACCTCCCGCTTAGAATCGCTGATGGGGGATGACGGACGCCTTGAACTTTAACAAGGATTTCCAGGTGGTTTGATTGAGGGGTTAAAAGTGATAGCAGACAAATGATCAAATTAAAATGAACACGCCAAGGCAAAAGCTCAGTTTCTAACAAACTCTCCACAAGAACTCTCCCCCAAAGCATAAAGAACTGTCAAAATAGGATCTCACTTAAAATGCAAGGTATTTTCAAAGAGAGAATGACATTTGCATACAATATGTGCTGAAGACTGATGAGAAACCGAGAATGCCTTACTCGAAGATCGAGTCTATATGACATCAAATGCCAGGATTTCGAAAAAAAAAAAGCACTTAAAATGTTACGTTGCAAAATCCCTCCTCATGCCTTTCTCTAATTAATTCATGAGTCCATACTTGACACATAAACTCACATATGCATGGGAAGCCACGAACTCTGAGAGTGGACAGAGATCATGTGAAAGGCGGCTCACTTTGGAATTGGTCAATTAACCAACGCGACAATTAAGAGATGAATGCTAATATCGTTCCGAATGTTAGGCTGCCAGGATAGTCATGATTTTTAGCACTGGTATTTTTATTCTAAACTCCTCTTCCATGTGGTCCATCACCAGAGTTTGGGTTATTGCCACTTCGTAGCAATTCCTAGATTATCTCTTTATTTTAGGACAATGGATACAGTCCAGAAAGCCACGTGTCTAAGGTTCAACTTCAATTAACTTGTCTGTTTTTAAGAAAATAAATGTCCTGGCAAATTCTTCAAACGATTAAATATTCTAACGTTATTCACCTGATTCTCTGGACTTAAAGTGTTTTACTTTTAGCACGGAGCGTCTAAAAAAGAAACTGTCCCTGGTACTGCAGCTAACAAAAGCACAACAGCCCTTGCTTCCTTCCTATTTTGATAAAAATCAGTGCAAATGAAATCAAGACCTGCTTCAGAACGTTGACATTTTCTGCCGCCGTGTAACTGGATTTGAGCGAGTGTACTTAAGCAGACACAGAACAAGCATGCCTTTCATCTGGAATTCTAAATAATCGGACATACATATGCCTTTATTATTGATGCGCAAAGAGTTAAAGTATCGCCTGCTGGAGGATACGTAGGTAGAGGCACTTCTCAGGCACTGCATGGATCTCGTGGATAAAATCCACACATGGGATTCCTGTTCTGCAAAGAGAGCTTTTCTTCGTCTTTTTTGTGGGGCTCAAAACTTACTCTAAGGAACACATTCAAAACATAAGAACAATTTCTCAAGAAAATAAAAAACAGCACGAAGCCCTCCATGTAGTTATAGGTCACTACACAGCACACTATTCACCACCAGTTACTGAGGCCACCTGAAAGGGGGTAAGACGTAAGTCTCCGCCAAGGCTTCAGAGCGCCCTATCCATCTGCTAGCTCTTAGGTAATCATAACACATCATGTAATATAATCAGAAAACGCCTACTTTTACCAGCCTTTAGATTTGTAAGTAAATATGTCTACCTGCCAAGGGATTTCTGGCTAGCCAGGAGCCAGAGCCTCCTCGTGATGCTCATCATTCTGAGTCAGGCTCCACTGAGTTGTTCCCTTGTCTGGACACCGCTCCGAATTTCAGCTTGCTGTGCAGTCCCAGGAAAGAATGCAGGCAGGAGAGAAGGGCGAGGAAACGATCCAGCTGCCAGGCCCCTCTACTGCTCATCACAAGGCTGCCTAAGCCAAGAATTTTCTTCTGTATCAACTAGACTTGCAACAAAGCCACCACAACTCAGGGCCATGGGCAATGTATTGGTGTCTCCTTCCTTGCACGTAACATAGCCAAATTTAAAGTTGGCCTATGCAAAAGGCTTTCCAAGCAACCGCAAAGCCCAGTGCATACACAGCATATGAAATACTCGATTCAGAGATGAGTCTTCACAAATAATATGAGAAAGATTTTTTTTTCCACAACAGAGGTTTGTTTGTTTGTTTTTATCTTTAGGAGATTGAAGAGACTTTACTGTTAGACTGGAGGCAGAATTTGATAAATGTCAATTTGCATGAGTTTGCCATGTAAACAGAAACGATTATTATAAAGCATCATTTGGATATTTTAAAATTGATTTTTAAAGAAGCTGGATCACATGTTTTGCTAAGGTTAGATATTAACAGCTACTATTAAAATTAAGTATTCAGGTTTTAACTCAAATGGTTTTAAAAAAGCGTACTTATGGACAATAGCCAAACTAATAGAAAAGTGTTTTTTTTTAATTTTCACTTCAATAGTTCCTTTAAAAATAATGTTAAATACTACACGTGTATAAATATAATAAATTATTACCCGTGGTCAGCTGCTTATTAACATAGATTCACTTCTACAAGTCAACCAAAATTTTCATATGCATGAACACCTGCCAATATAGCTATATTCACTTTCAAATTATATAAAGATTGACAGGGAGAACTAGTTAAAGGAATGATCATTCATTGGTTAGGTTGTATAATACGAAACTGCCAATATATGACCATTTATGACTTCCTAAAATGTCTTTCTCATACAGCTCGTTCTGATTTGAGAGAACATTATACACGATACAGGAAAGACGACGGCCTTTCCGATTCCCTGCTACATGACTTGAAGCAATTGATCCTGTCTCCATTTCCTCCTTTACAAAATGTGGGTAATAATACCTATTTAGCAGGGTCATCAGACGGTTGAAATGCAATAATGGCTAAAGCTGCCCTGTGGCTAACACCCAGGAAGCTATCCTGAAATTACTGTAGGGTGAAGGAGCAACAGTTGTCTGTAGAACACGCTCGGTGGTAATCACAGCTAAATATCTTGGAAGGATGTGGTGTTCATGAGCACAGCTGACACTCATTCTCCCCATGCCCAAGACTAGAGCACAAGAATGAGCAGTTTTCAAGGTGTCTTCCTGCCCCCCGTATGTATGGAGGCAGAACACAGAATTTGGTGTTATATCATTTGGGTCAGGGACCCTGCTTGCCACTTAAAGCCTGTGTGACCTGTGTGACTTAGGCCAAGTAACTTGATCATCTACAATACAGGACTTAAAAATGCACCAAAGCCCTCAGGACAGTGGTTCTCAACCTTCCTAGCGCTGCAACCCTTCAATACAATTACTCATGTTGAGGTGACCCCTAATCACAAAATTATTTTGTTGCTACTTCATAACTATAATTTTGCTACTGTTA
>JAQHUG010000225.1:2055563-2099381 GCA_028555095.1 Dicrostonyx torquatus | reverse complement strand
GCAGGCTTGGTAGAGGTAGCACCTTGGCACAGATAACCCCTGCTTCCCTGAACTCACTCCCAGATCCCCAGAGCCTTAGCCCTGGAGCCTGCTGCTTTGTGAGGTCCTAGGACCCCGCAGCTGGAAGGGGGAGTTCTAAATGAAATATTTTTAAAAAGTATTAAAACTATGCCCCAATACACAAAACTTCAGAAATTAGATGAACTCTAGCAAACATTATACAAAATAAATATAATTGTAATATTTAATAATGTGATAGATCTAAAATAAATGGGCCAAAATGTTTGAAGAATTCAGACAGTGCAGAAGGATGATGAAGAGTAATGAATGTAAGTTGAGGGCCTTTGAGATGAGAAAACCGGAAAGCAACGGATTAAAATGAGTTAGGAAGAGCAGCATATTGTGAGGGGAATTTTCTTCTGGTTTAAGACGATGAATTAAAGATAAGCACTTAGAATCCATGTAAACACTTTAGCAATCCAGACCATTGTGGAGCTTTCCCAGAGCCTGAGAGGCAAAGGCTACAGTGCAAATGTAGTCATCAATCCAAGGGGATGTGAGGACATAGGACAGTCTATGGCAGGTGGGGAGCAGGGATGAAGCTGCAGAGAAGTGGAAGAGCAGGAAGGAGGAAGCAGAGGCTCTGTGAGGACAACAGCTATGGAAAATCCTCACAGCGAATGCGTGCGTGCATGCGTGAATGCGTGCGTGTGTCTGTGCGTGTGCGTAACAGCCTTGAGAAATACTGAGAAACGTAGCGTGAGGTATGATTATCAATTAGTTAATTTAGTCATACATGCTCACCAGTGACATCTTTTAGCCTTTACCAGTGGACAGAAAGGGATCATTCAGGTCTTGAGTTCTACATTCTTTTGACATGCCCATCACCAGACACACCCAGGTGCAGCTGTGTGCTTATTTCTCTTTGGCTCCCTCATACCTCACAGACCATTAGACTCTTGTCCTTGCCCAATGCAAGGTCCTACTCACCTACTGTCTTTTTAGCCTAG
Source organism: Dicrostonyx torquatus (assembly GCA_028555095.1). Lineage (NCBI taxonomy): Eukaryota > Metazoa > Chordata > Mammalia > Rodentia > Cricetidae > Dicrostonyx > Dicrostonyx torquatus. The sequence continues at coordinate 2,098,371 of JAQHUG010000225.1, read as the reverse complement.
TCTGTACACGCCTCCCCTCCCCCAACATGGCAACATTAGTCAACAAATGACTAGCAGGCCTGAAGAAGTCACCCACGGAGTTGGGTTCTGAATCTTTCAAGGACCTTACTCGTGTCCGCTATGAGGGAATTAACAGAGGATACAATTTGGGAGTTCGGTTGCCACAAATGTCAAGTAACAAGAGGAGGTTTCAGATAACAAAGGCTAGAGAGGGGGGAGGCAAGAGTGATGGCCACGCCTGAGTGCTGTTTGCTGCAGTGATGATGGCAGATAGGATGAACTATGACTTTGAGCACCGGGCATGCACCCAGGACTGAAAGGTGATGGGTGGTAGCTGAGATACAGGAGGGTGAAATCACATGTGATTTTTACAGGGGAGAGAGCTGGGCCGTGGGAAATCTGACGGTGAAGAGCCCAAGTGAGGATGGATTCTCTACAGATGGGGTGCACTCCGTCTGCTAATCCGAGGTTACATAAAAGGGGAGCTCCATCAAAAGAGCTTGAGAAGCCCTGGTGAGGCTGTGGCATCGACAGGTGTAAGAAGCCACCTTGGTGACTTGTACTCAGATGCTGCTAGGACTGTAAGTTAAGAGACGTCACTTAAGGGAAGAGCATATGATAATCCTGTGGGCCAAATCCGGCCTACTGCAATTTCTGCATGGCCTTTTAGTGAAAAATGGTTTGGATTATTCTTATTACAATGACTTTCCCAATAGGGAATAATAACTTTGAACTCCAATTAAGCAAAGAATGCCAATCACCCGCATCCATTTTTCCTCACTAACAAACTTGCATTACCAAAAAAAATTATTCCTATTCTATTTATCTTTCAAGTTTTTAAAATATTGTGGAAATGATTTTCTCTGGTTGCTTCAGCACTTTTATTAGGTCACTTGGCACACAAAGCCTAAAATACTGGCCGACAGCTGGCTGACACCTGCCCATAGCCTAAGTGAGAAGCGACTGGGTCTTGAAGACTAGAGGAGCATCAACAGATGTACAGGAAATGCTCCTTGAGCAAAAGCATCGAACACAGCACATTAGGAGACGTTCAGGGAAGCCCCACAACTTTCTGATCATGGGGCGAGCAACTTTGCTAGTCATCAATATTTATCAATGCAAAGCATTTACAAATAACAACAAAGCCTGCTTCCTGGACAAAGGCACATTGAACACTGTCTAAACAGCTTGTATATTTGTATAAATAAGCATTATTTATCCTGCCAGGTATAGATGAACAAGTCTGTGATCTTCTTGAAAAGACAAAGAAAGGGGGGTGTGGATGGCCCAGGTTAGTTAAAACAATTTAAAATATAAAAACAGGGTTGGGGATACCATTTAGTGGTTAGGGCAGATGCTTGGCATGTGGGGGGACCTCAGTTTGGTCTTCACCAACACACAGACACACACACACATACACACACACACACACACACACACACACACACACCTCTACTGCTGAAGGAAAGGCCAACTTGTTTTTCAATTCTTAGAGATTTAGAATTAAGTGTTACATGTATGTTTTTATTTATTTGGTGTGGTGGGGAGGTATGTGTGGGTGGATGTACTCCATGACTCTTATATAGAGGTCAGAGGTTAACTTTCAGGAGTTGACTCTCTGCTTCAACAATGTGGACCCCAGGGATCAAGCACATGTCAGGCTTGGTACCAAACATCTTCAGCTGCTGAGCCATCTCAATGGCCCCAACACTTAGGTTTTGTTTTTGTTTCCTGTATCTTATTTTTCAGTTTTTCGAGACAGAGTCTCTCTGGGTAATAACTCTGGCTTTCCTGGATCTCACTCTGTAGACTAGACTGGCCTCAAACTCATAGAGATCCGCTTGCCTCTGCCTCCCGAGTGTTGGGATTAAAGGCATGCACGAGCACTGCCTGACCCAACGCTTACTTTTTTAAGGTCTATCAAAATGACTGTGAAGTTCTTGGGCAACATGTTCCTTAAAGGATATTCTCTTCCAAGCCACAGCGGCATCAGCATTTTTGACCAAATGAAAACTCTGAGATTGCCTAGGAGCAACCACTTAGGCTGCTGGGGAGGAGGTATTTTAAGCACAGCCGTGATGCCAAAGGAGGTGCCAGAGTCAAAGCTTTGGACAGGGCACAGTGCATTACGAAAGATGAAATTTTAAAGGGTTGTCAATAATCAATTTCTGGTTTTGACTTACTTCTTAAAAAGAAAACTGGCATATTTGGCCACCCTAATGTTCATAAACGTAGCAAGCTTTGGAACCATCTCTTCCCAGGCCTTATCATACTGAGGAACTTTTCAGATGCCTCCAAGCTGCTTTTGATTAAAAAGAACAAAGGACCCTTGTAGTTATACTGGTGTACCCCAGTTGTGAGTGAGTTACTTACACCACAGCTTCAGTTTGGGATGGGTACTTCTGAGAAAAGCAAGGGCCATCAGAATCACTTAGTAGCAGCTGGACCACTTCATATATCTTCTTGACTTGTTGGGAAGAATGCTCACCATGAGCAGAAAGAGCAAATGTGGGAATACTATTCCCATAAAGCGCTTACGTTTCCTCCAAAAAAAAATGAAGCAAATCACTTAATTTGTGAGTCTAAAAAGCCCCAGCTTAGTTATAAAGCATGACATAGCAAATGAACCCGGAGCCGCTTAAATCGGCACACTGCATTTTCCAGCAGGCTAGACGAGGAAAAGCAACGGAGGCATTCTCCCCTTCAAAGATAATCACTTTTATTGTTGCCAGGTCCAAGATTCAGATTCCACACAGCAACCTCTAACTAAAGAACAGCAAGTCCTTTCAGGTCAGAAGGTCCAATATGGAGCCCCCTCTGAAGCACGGAATAATAGTCCTAAAATAACAAGCAAACATGGAGTTTTCTTAATTTGCCCTGTTGGGTTCCTGTAATAAGTACTTAACAACTGTGGGCTCTAAGCAGCCCAGCAGACATCAACAAGGCCATTTGCCAGATGATTTAGCAAACAAATTTCGGAGCGTCTCACATTTATGTTGACTGCATAACACAGGAAAGCATGCCGGGGCTCTCGAGATAATAACGGCAGAGAGGGATACCTTACGTTTAGAAAGAGCCAGAGAGGCCAAGAATGTGAAAGTCGAGAGCTCTCAGGCAGATATGGCAAATTCTCCTTCTAGGAAAAAGTTCTCCAAAGGGGTACTTAGCAGTTCCTACTCATTTTTCATTCTTCGGGGAAGTTACGTGAAATTCATTTACTGGAAAGGGATGAGGAATCTGGAATGGACCTGGGGAAGGAAGAAACGAGCAGAAACCACCACGTACACACACGACTGGCATTGAGCAAGAGCAGAACATGAATGGTTCTCAGTCAACGTAGTGAAGACAGGCATCTCCATAAAACACAGACAGAGTTCTCAGTAAGTAGAAGGGGGTTAGCCATGGGATGAGGCATTCCTGAGGAATCACCCTTGGTGTCAGGATTTCAAGGCTTGATGACAGCGTAGGAGAAAGGAGACATTTTATGGACTGTGCAAGAAGTCTCCCTGGCTCAATCTCTCAAAGGGCTGGGTGGTAACAGAGCCTCCACAGTGCTTCAAAGTGGGCAGAGTTGGGGGTGGCAGCACTGACCATTTAAGAGTCTGCGCTCTCCTGAGGCTCTGTGAGCAGAGCAATCATCACTCAAAAGGAAAAGAACACCTACGGTAGAGTAGGTTCGGTCCTCAGCCTTCCTCCAGTTCTGGGCATCGGAGCCCAGGAAACCGTTCTGAAGCGGGAAGGTAATGGATCCTATCACTTGATGTGTGTGTGAAATTGTACTCTGTTTTCTGAGGCAATGTACATTTGGGGCATTCATGCAGACATTAAAAAAAAATACAAGCAAGCATTATTTTTATTAGTCTCTGTGTTAGTTTAGCCGATTTTCTCTCCGCATGCTAGATTTCCCTATCCAGTGAATTGTCTAAATTAATGAGCTTCTTTTAAAACATTTGACTAGCATCATAGAGAAATAAAGTACCCCATGGCTGGAGAGCAGTCCACATTTCAAATGTGAAGTGTGACTTCTCGCTATTAATCGCCAGTTCATTTAACTTTTCAATATTCTGCCAAATGCACTTGAGCTTGATTCAAGTGTACAATGACAGCTTCCGCTTCTGCTCCAAGTCGAACACCCATGTCCACGCCACGGAGATTCCCCAAGTGGCTAAGCTAAAAACTCACACCTGGGAACGACCGTAGGCAAGTGTGAGGAGAATTCGCAAATAAATAAATACACACATCAATAAGACCGTTCTGGAGCTGTCGGCTTGGAAATGATGTACCAAGGGCACAATGAACGAAACCAAAGCTTGAGAGCAAGCTTTGTTGCCAGATGTAGCATGGTGATTTGGGGGAACCCAGGGGAGTCCCCATGAGGAGAATGGCTGGGTGTAAATCAGTCATAGAAACGCTTGGCTGCATCTAGAGACCCAAAGGAAATATATTCATGGTAAATGGAGAACAGGGTGCTTAGGCCCGGGACCAGCCTTGCTGAGAGAGGGGCACAGAAGATGTACCTGGGAGAGCTACACCAGAAGGAGAGGATGATGGGAGCCATGTAAAGACTTTCCTAAGTAGTAACGTGCACAGCTGAGGTTAGCACATTTGGTTATTTATTAATTAAAAGTGAGGAAGCCTTTCGCTTACATGAACTATTTCAGCTACAAGAGCCAGACAAACAAAGGAAGAGACGGTTGCAAAATGTCCGTGGTCTGGATGTGAGTGTGAGCAGGCGGGTGTGGAAGAGGTTCTTGTTAGTTTAGTCTGTTGTGTTTCTAATTGTGAAAGGGTCTCCTGTAGCCTTACATAGCCAGGGATAAACTTGAACTTCTGCAACTGCTCTACCTTCTGCTCCTTGCTAGGATTTCAAACATGTGTCATCATGCCCATACACATGACGCCATACACAGGGCTGAGCTGGGGGAATCAACCAGGGTCTCCTGCATGCTGGGCAAGGACTCTACCAACTGAACTGCATCTCCAGTCTTCCCGTTTGCTTTGTTTTAAGCCGAGTCTGATGGGCACTTTTAGAGTTGGAGGTTTAAGTAGAAATCAAATTATCCAATAAGCATTAGAGAATTATTTGCAAACTACATTTTACCTTAGATGGGTTATTTTAAATTCGGAATAGTCTGGGGAAATGAGCACACATGCAAACTTGCTGGGCCTATAAATCAGCTGGTCTACAGTGGTTGAAAAAGAAAAGTCACAGTGCTTCCTGGGAAATGGGAAACAATAAATATTATCTTGTCGTGAATATCTTATGTAGAGTAATTGTTTAAAAGCAGTCTTTAACTACAACCTATATATGCATTCATATATGTTTGCTTATAAAAACATTAAGGGTACAACTTTAATTGGCCATAGAGATTTGCTTTTAGTCCATTTAAACTGTGTTTTGTTGTTGCTGTTATTTTTATTTATTTTTTTTTTTGAGACAGTGTTATATGTAACCTAGAACGCACCTCAAACTCGAGAACTTTCTGCCTCAGTTTCCAGAGAGCTTAAATTACAGGCATGGGCTACCACACCCAGCTTACTATGATTTTCAATGCAACTGAAATAATTGGATTGTATAAGCATGGTAGGGAAAGACTTTTAGGACCATGAAATTGCATTATAATATTCTCTTATTAATATGGTGGCTAAGGAAACAATGCTATGCCTGGGAAGACTGTCCTGTGCATACGGAGTCACTGCGAAGAACATTGTTACATTGTATAACCTCAGCTGAAAAGCTATGGTACTGAAATCCACAGGTGAAGGTCTACACAGCGTTCAATCACATCAACAAGGAATCTCAATATGGTCGCTTATTTATTGTTACCATAAGTTAAGTTCCTTTTGGATTAATTACTCCTTCCAAAGAAAAGTGGTTTGCGAGTTAGTTTGTAAGTCAGTGGTTTCACCTTGCTCCCTGTCACGCTTAAAATAATGGCTTGACAAATTTGGAAGCTATTCTAACTCTTTCATGAGTTATCAATAGATAACCCCTTTTAGTCAACAAGGTGAGTATTAATTTGTATCAGACTCACTGCCACCCTCATCCTCAGTCCTACTGTTATGGATTCCATATTGTTATGTGTACTCATGAGGCTCAGAATGACATCAGAACTTTGATTCTTCTCTTCCTATTGCTCACGTCACATGAGCAGTTACTGAGCCCAGCCGGGTTTTCTGGCTTTGGTATCTCTCCCTTCTATTAGCAGGATCAGACCCAGAGCATATTGAAAGCCTGCATTTGACACCAACATCTTCAGAACTTCCCTTCTTAAAACAGGTTCTAGCTCTGTTGCTCTAGTGAGCCTTGAAGTCTAGACAACACGAGTGCCCCCGGGCTGAGATACACTTCCTCATATTTGTTTCTAACCTATGAGACTTTTTCTCTAAACAATGTTCCCCTCTGGCTCCCAGTGCCTCTAAACCTCTAGAGCATCCTCCTGCCTCTTGATCTTGGAGCTTCTTGGGTCCTCTGTTCCTCTTACTGAACCCCTCCTCTCAGCTCTAAGGAACTTGCTTGTGACCCTTGCCCTATTTTGAATAGGCATCTTTCTTTGACCTCAGCTGCCCCCCTCTGCATAATCCTGGAATGTTTACCCTCCTCTCCCAGCTCCTGTTTTGTCAAACGGTATCCATCAAGCCCACCTCTCAGAAATGTCAATCTTAATTCAAAGTGTGTCCTTTTATCAACATAAACACCGAGATAGCTTAATTCAGCTCGGTTGTTATCAGCGGGTTGCTTTGCCTTAGGTAGTAGAGATGTTTTCTGCCCATCCCTCCCCGAAAGGGGGAAAAAGGTTGAAACAAAAGTAGATTAAAGAACGAGGTGCCAAAAAGTCCTTAAACAGAGAGCTTTACAGTTTATCTTTTCTAAAGTACTTGGCCACTTTAATCTGTGGGTTTTTTTTTCTCTTCTATGACTATAAAAAGAATTTTAGTCTGGTTTCTTGCTCTTCTCCTCCGCCTGGTTCTGTTTGTATGGACTGCTCATTACACAGCCATCCACAACCGTCCACAGCGCTGTGTGAGTTTGCCATACCGGGAGAAACAGTTTGCAGCTTTACTCATTCTCTATCAGTCTGCCTGTATGCTCCTAATCTTCCATGCCAGGAGTCAACCTTCTGTAATCTGTGTTCTTCCTTATAGGCTGAGCGGAGAGTACGAAAAAAAGGAGCATCCTTCTGTGGAGAGTAACTTAGCCAAGGGCACTCTGCTGCTCCATCTTTATGATGAAATACATATTTCCCATTAAAAGGCAAATCTGTCATTTTAAAAGGTTGAATTGAATGTACTTTAAAAATAATTCCAGCTGGTTAAATTGAGAGCATTGGGGAAAAAGAAAAGAAAAGAAAAAAAGCTCAGGAAGAATGTTCTCTTGGTCTGTAGTATTTTCATTTTCCTGAAGTGTGAATTGGATATATTTTCTTTTACTTTAAGCCCTTTATTCAGTGTTTGAGTCTAAGTCACTGGAATAAGTTTTAAAGATAAATCTGGTTCAATAATGCAGCTTCTAATACTTCACATTTCTATTTTAGTGTTATTTTAGCAAAAAAAATTGGCCCATTTGAACTGATCCTTTTTCTATAACTATGCAAGAAATATTGGCATTTTCTTTAGTCCTCTGTACTTCAGAATTCATTTGGAGACCTTTAACAGCTCTGTCTTTGAAACCACTATTTCTTTAATACAATCTTAAAAATAAATTAAAAAATAAATTACAGACTAGTAAAATAAGAGCAAAGTATATTTTAAAATAGGAAATGATGTTTTATAAAATCCACCTAGATTTATATTTTATACATATATTCAATTTAAAATACTTATATAAATTTAAGATATATATATAAACAACCATGTGTATATGTATATATATGTGTATAAATATAGATATACATATGCATATAAAACCATGTCATAAAATATATACATTTTAATTGCAATACATTTGGATAATTTTCAAAATACACATCCAGTGACTTAAGCTCTGACCTGGGGTTTACATGTTTGATAAATTTGGAGGAGGGATGGTTTCTAATAAGCAAAACAGGAGTGCAAGCTCACTCTCCATCATTTGAGTTTTCAGCTCATTTATCCATTGCCTATGTAGGTTCAATTTTTCTTGGTCACCACCCATCTTTCCTCTTCTTGGTATTCAGAAATGGAATGAAAATTGCTAAATGAATTGTCTCCACCACTGACCTTCACCCATGACACTGGGACTTCCTAGGTACATTGCTAGTGTCTGTGTACCCAGCTACCCCTCAACACGATCTAAATTTGACTCATATCCTTTGTAGTCCAAAACTTACTAGCCTCTACTATCCTCTGGTTTATAACATGAGAAAAAGTGGGTTAGAGCAGTGTATTATCTGATTCTACATGCTGAAAGTACCATGTGGGGTATGTGTGCATGTGTGCGTGTGTGTGTGTTGGCATACACACCTGTGTGTGTGGAGACCAGAGGAGGATGTTGGGGGTCCTTTGAGAAAAGGTCTCTGACTGAACCTGGAGCTAAGTGGACAAGTCCCTGTGATCTTCATGTCTGCACCCGTCTTCCCCCAAAGCCACCATTGCTGGGGTTAAAGGGTCATATCTTTGTGCCTCCCAGCTTCTTCGTGAGCTGCAGAGACTGAACCTCACATCCTCATGTGTGGGCTGGCTGAGCCGTCTCCTCAGGGCCCCAAGAACTCTTTGTGGTTTTGTTCTAATTTTGATATCCGCCTGGGGGAAAGGTACCTTCAGCTGTTTCTGTTTTCTCTCATCAACTTTCTTTCTTAGTTTCCATTTGTACTTTCTCCTCTCAGATCATGGTTCACATTTCTCGCAGGTTAAACTTTTGCCACTACTTTCCTTCCCTCTCTCTGTCTATCCCCTTTGGGTTGTCAGGTCTCCAGGAAGCCAATGATACTCCGACACCCAATATTATGCCAGTGGAACAGAAGCAACCCACTTCTTGCTCCTACTCCCATCCATTCCCACTGCCATTGATCAAGCCTGACAGCCCCATGTTAAGTGCTTCACACCCGAAATCCATCTACATTGGGACATAGTCCCCTTTATTAGCAAGGCAGGAGGCCATCGGCAAGTGTCCACAGATGCAACCAATAGCTGAAAGAGTTGGTGGGATCCTCAAGTCAACCCAGAGCCCCACAGCTGGCCTTTCCTGCTCGGATGCATCGCCTACGTGCATGCCTCTAGCTCACTGTGTCAAATTCACATATTATCTCACCTTCTCTCCTAGTGAAGTACTGAAGAGATTTATTTCCCTTAGGGTTACTTGACTAAAGCAATACTCACTAAAGTGTTCGGGGCTGATCATGTAAACCATCTGTGCAGGGAAGGGAGTTTACTAATGCAAGTGAATCTCCGGTGTATAGAAAGCACAGAGAAGGTGTTTTGAAGCAGGGAAGCATCCTGGGGTTAGAGGCCTGCTCCAAACCTTCCCACTGATTCTTCATCTTCCTGCAAGATGGGAGATGGGAGCTCACAAACTACCGCTGCACTTTGGAGACTATTCGAAGCCCTGTGGAAAGGACACTCTGGTTTATGTACGACTGGGTTGCTGCTCTAAATCTGTTAGACTAAATAATTAAGCTGAAGTTATTGTCACTATGTAAACCATTTATATGCAAAAGATACTTGCTCTTACACCATGATACCCATTCCCGGCCCTTCACACAGTTTTTCCTTTTGTATTATTGGATCACAGCTTGTTATTTCCCTATGCAATAGCATAGTGGGATAATTATTTATTGAGTATTTATTAAGTAATTAAAGCAGTGGTTTGGAAACTTTTCTTTATCCTCTGAATAATGTCCTCTGTGGTAAATGAACTCCTGGGGAAGACTAAAGCAGAACGGGTTTTGTTAAAATGGGAGTATGGATCTCAGAGTGCAACAGAATGGCTCCAATGCCACAACCCTGCATCCTGCATGGCCAGGGGACATCATGGACCTGATTTCAACACACCGCTTAGAGATAATATAGTCAATAGTAAGATTATTGATGTTTACTATCAACTCAGGTGTGAACAATTTACTCAGCAAAATCAAGCTAGCCAGTAATAAACATGGGATGGTATGTCCAACTCATTGAACTCTTAAAAGATTTTTGAAGAAACACAGTAACGAAGCTTGCCGTTGGAATAGGAAGAAGAGTCTCCGATGAAGTAACAGTAGTCAGAACCAGGAAATAGTAACAAGGATTTTGCATTGTAATATATTGCTGCTAAATACCATGTCTCTTCTAAGAATGAAGAAAGCATGGGTGGAGCTGGAGAGAGTGACAAAGGAGCATTTAGGGGACTTAAGTATGAAGCCCCTTTACCCCTGGAAAGATGATCAAAACTGATGTATGATATTCCATGAGCCGAGATTACAGCCAAGAGCAAGCACATGTAGTCTGAAAGGACTGACGGGTTTTGCTGCATGTGTTTTGGCCAGTGTTATGTCAAACTGATCTGGGCAAGCATCTTTTGGGAAGGAGGAACCTCAGCTGAGAAAAATGCCACCACTGGATTTGCCTATAGGCAAACCTACAGTGCATCTTCCTAATTTATGATTGATGTGGGAAGACCTAGCCCACGGTCAGTGCTGCCACCCTGAGCAGGTGGTCCTGGGTTGCATAAGAAAGTGGGTTGAGGAAGCCACAAAGAGCAGGCCAGTAAGTAGGAGTGGTTCATGACCTCTGTGTCAGTTCCTGCCCTGAGTTCCTCTCCTTGTGATTTGAGAGTTGTATGTTAAAATAAACCTGTTCCTTCCCAAGTTGCTTTTGGCCATGGGGTCTTTTCACAGAGCTAAAAGCCCCCGACTAAGACAATGTGGAGATACCAATAAAGCAAGAAACAACTGTTCTCAAAATCTCACGGTATAATCCTCTCCAAGGTATGAGAAATGGCACTGAGAGGGGGAGGGGAGGGCAGGGGAGGGAGACAAGTATTCTTAAATGATCGTCATTTTCCCGAAGGTTATACAGCTGGTAAGATGGCTATCACTAGATGCTGCAACAGAGCCACACACAGCTGTTCTTTTTCCACAGTCAACCCTAGTCATGCTCCTATAGTTGAGGAGTCACATCCCAGTGGAGTCTCCCAACGAGAGAGTTTGATGCCAGTGACCACAGATAAAAGGAAAGTCCTAAAGCCAAAGACCAACCACACAGAATAACCGGCTTTTGGGGCAGGCAACCCCACACCGATTTTCAGGACACCCCACTTTCCAGCTCTTGCTGAACCGTCCAGTGGTGGGATCTAATGAGTACATGATCTTCAGCAACTCTATGCCTAGTGCCTACTGCAGCCCCAGGAAACCTCCTCCTCATAGGGATGGCATGGGAACAAGAGCATGCTTTTCTTAGCAGCATCTTCCATGGGTAATGCTGAGGACCACCCAAGCAGAGAGATACCAGGGAAAGAGCTCAGGGATGAGAGTTGCCTTTGCAGCACCATTCAAGATAAGTTCTCTTTCCAGGGTAGTTAACCTTGGCCCTGAAAAGAAGTTGCCAGAAGGGTCATTGATTTCAAAGCCACAAGCTGCTTGCAGGACTTGATGCCAAGCCAGGGCCCTGGGGTAGATTTTCAAGGTTAGTGGTGCATTTTTTTCTTTTTCTGGGAATATAATGGCAGGTCATGATTTCCCTCAGAAATAGTAATAATTAGAACTTGAAGTTAAGTGAGTTAACATTTATAACAAATGCAAATCGTGTGGTTTTTGGCACTTGAATTTCTTTTAAAATTCTTTACACAGCATATTGACTAATTAAGGGTTATGATTAGTAATTAATATTCAAAGAATACTGATGCTGTTATACTATTATTTCAAGAATTTTTAGAAAAAAAAATGTAATGCCCTGTTTAATGTGGCAGAGCAGTGGCTGGAACTAGAAACTATCATACTGAGTGAGTGAGCCAGACCCAGAAAGACAAATGTATGTTCTCTCTCATCTGAGGTCCCTACCTCCAAGTCTTCATTTGTGAGTACACAACCTGGAGGAATGCAGAAACCAGAAAAGTCAAAAGGGAGCCTGGTGGGGGAGGTGCATTCGAGAGGGGGCTGGTGGAGTGCAAGTCATTTGAAAGGGAAAAGAGAAAAACTGGGTTGGGGACCTTTCATTGGAGAGCAAGAAAGTGAGCAAAATACAGAAGGAGAAGGAGGGAGAGGCTAAGCTACCCGTAAGAATGTGTGAAAAATCCATAAGGTATCAGTATTTATTTACTCAATTACATAAAATACATCGAAGTCTGTGTGTACATACATAGTTTAAAATGCTGCCTTATATTCACTTCAGTGGACCAGGTCGACCAGTTCTCCTTTCTTTCCCTCCTCTCTACAAGGCCAGGGGTTTAACCCAGAATCACTTGCATTTCTAGACAAATGCTTTCCCACAGACCTCCACTCCCAGTGCCAGGTGACCAGGTGACAATCACCACCATTTACAAATGAGAAGCACAGACACACGTGGTAATGAGACAAAATGACCCATTTGTGGATCCTTCTTTACAAACAAAACCCCTCGGAAAGGCAGAAATATATAAGGTAGACCTATTATCAGTTGCTCAACCTGACCCCTTCAAAAGACAGAAATGATAGAACAACGCTTATCCTCTGTGGTCTAAGTGGAAAGAGGAATTTGGGAACATAAGAGTTGTGTATGTGTGAGGCCATCTTGAGCACCTGTCTTATTTCACTGTCTTGAAGTAATAATTACAGTCTAGTGACCTAACTATTAGTCTGAATATTCTCATAACTCCATCACAACAACAATAACAACAAAAACTTTTAAAGGAAAAAAAAAACTAGTAATCAGTCTAACCTTTAAAGGTCACTCAGGAACTAGAAATCTTTACTTGAATTCATTATGAAATCAATGAAACCTCTGCTTAAGATTCGTGTAATCATAAATAACATAGAGGACTATGGAGGGAAAAAAAACAACATTTGCCATAAATCTTTTATAACTTCTGATATTTCACGGTTCACCATCAGGTAGCTATGCCTTCCACACCCAGGTCAGACCATTGTACCTCTGTGTAGTATTTAGTCTGGCTGCCTGGCACACTGCCCAAGCTTTTATGAGTTAAAAAAAGCTCATATAATCTGTCTTTTGATATTTCAGTTCGTCTTTTTTTCTTTTTGGCCAGCATGTTTGTATCTTTGCCAAGGAATGCATATTGAGTCACAATCCCCATCTCAACAAGCACTGAGGAAGATGTTATAGGTAAAATAAAAACATTTTTGGTGAAAGAGTTTTTTTTTTCCTCTTCCTTCAAAGAGACACAGTTTCGGTTTTCAGAATCTATTCTCGGAATTCCACAAATTCCATCAGTGCAAATACTCAGGGCGTGTCAATGCCCATGTGTCAGTGTACATTAGCATGAGCACGCAGCGGGTCTCAGCAGCAGTCGGTTTAGCAAGCAATCAGAAGGACCACTTAACAATTCTGCTCAGAAACAAGGAGGACAAAAAGCTGCTCGGATCAAGGGTACCGTTTGATTTGCCTGCACTAATAAGTGCCATAAATTATTTAAGGAACTTCAAAGTCTTGAAACTGGTGAAGTACACCAGGGCAAAAGTAGAATTTGTTTGTTTATTATCAATTATTTACGCAGTATGTTTTACAGCATCAGATGTGTAGAAAAGGCATAATCCTGAGGAATGGTGTCCAATAAAAAAGTATATTATGCTAATTCTGGGAAAAGCTTAACAGAGGCCATCAGCTCACGAGGCCATTTGGTGTAGTGTGTTATAAATGTTTCAATAACAATCTCAATAATACTGAACTCTGAATGCATTCAGAAACACACGTATCTATTTATAATATCTGGGAAAGTGAGATGCCAGGCATACACAGTGTCTTGTGAAACTATGATAAAAAAGAATGTAGACTCCCTGATAACACAGTGTGACCCTGAAATAAGACACCATCCTGGTTGTACTACTGAAATATTGGTAGCACAATAGATGAATCAAATCCACGTCTACCCAAATAGGTCAGCCAAAAAAAAAAAAAAAAATCACCATGCCAATCTTTTTAATCAAGCTAGCACTTCAAATCTAATGTAGTAATTATAGATGAAAATGCTGCTAAGATGAAGAGCTACGCCCCAGGGATGCGTGCAGGGTGTGCCAGGATGCTATTGTTTTCTCATGTGCCTCTGGTCAAATGTGCTGAACCTCACACTTTTAACCAGTGCTGTTTGTAACAGATTGAATGAAACAGTTCTACAAAAGAATCAGTAAATGTAAGGACTGGAAAGAAATGAGAGAGGCTCGTAGACTTGTACCTATTGTCTGGGGGAATTAGATGTCAGTGTGAGTATTATAACTCTGACAAAGATTTCCCAGCTTTAATTTACTAGAACATACAATGGGCAAAGGAAAGGCTGGGAAACACAGTCAGCCTGAATACATTATTTAACAAACACTTTAATGAACGTTACCCACATTTTTATATTCCTGACATAGTCTTGCCATTCATTTTTTTTTTTTAGAACCCTGTTTGTCAATGAAACACGTTTTCTAAAACCGTCTCTCCTCATTTCCCCAAATTCCAAACCCATGATGGAATGTTTCATGCCAAATAAGACACTCATGGGAACATACAATGCTTACCTTAATGTCATGATGAAAGAAGGTCCTGGAAACCCTCTTGCTAAAATTCAATAAGCCAATGAAACATGATAATGATAGGCGGATTAGGTGAGTAATTCCTGGTTCAGTGCATGGGCCTAAACAGAACAAGACTGCACAGGAATTCACATGCGGTCTTTATTTTTCCAGCCACAGAGAGAAGTTTAAGAAAGCTTTGTGCTAGGCATACAGGGCCTTTTTATTTATTTGCTTATTTTTTTACCCAAATCCATAGACTTAACTGTGCTTAACACACAAAGCAGTTGTTCAGCCCTTATACACATACCAGATGCAATTTAGATAGGCCACATCCCCCACACTTATCTTGGGAGAGGAGAAAACATTCCATTAATCAAAAACTAATGCATAGGTACCCTTGGGAATAAATGGAAACCACACGGCAAAGTGAGAATTAGTGTTTTCTGTGAAACATGAACAAATGGCATGTCAGAAAACTAGCCCAAGAATCCAAATAATAATGAACACGTTGCAGGCCAAAAATTGTTTTGATTTTCTGTTGACTGACTTATGCCGCGTGCCAGTTAATAACAAACAGTGCAGGTCATATTGCAATAAACAGCCATGCCTGAGTCCACAGAGCCGAGATCTGACTCCCAGATCACAGGTCAGCCCCCCTCCATCACACACACATACACACAAACATGTAACCAAAGTGCCCACATCTGTAGACTAGAAAGGGCAGTGGAAGAGCCAACGATGGACCTTGTCTTCAAAAGGTTTTGCAGTTTAACGGAGTATTTTCAAGTACTATAACACAGTTTAAAAAAAAACAGTCTTGTATAAATGCAGATGGAAGTTGTGCTGCTACCTGGGCTCCATCTTAACCATTCAACCCTAACACAAACGGGCCCACCAAAAGTCGCAGACAAGATGTAAACAAGCAGGCTCAGTGGTGAGCCAATGAAACTGCTTACAGATGCAAAGCTGAATTTCATGTAATTTTCCTCTGCCATCTAATACCATTCTTGCAATTGCTTCCATCATCCACTTAAAGGCCTGAAAATCACCCGTTAGCACGCAAGCCACGCGAGAACAGGTGGTGGGTCTGAATCGGACCTGGGTTTGCAGATTCTTCATCTAATGCAGTAATTATGTAATAAATACCAGAAAGATGCATTGGTTCCTACAATTAAAACAATCAAAACCACAACTAATCAGGGTTGCAAAAGTGGATTAACCATAGTTTCTAATCTGAAACACAGTTGAAATTTAGTTGAGAACAACACAATGAGTCCGGCTGCAATACTGAAATGAAATCCCCACACAAAAACAACTCCAGCTTACAGTGGAGCTCCTGGCCCAAGGTAAGAGTGCAGAGGATAAAATACAACCCAGGAGCCTGGGTATCCTTAGTGGTGTCAACAGAGCTATGAAGCATTTGTAGACCAATGTGATAAAATGGTAAACTCATGAGCTCTGCTTGTAAAACCCTGATTTTAATCATCCCAAAAGGATAAGCAATAGTTCCAAATGAAACTACATGTGTTTAGCTATATGGACAGGGAGAGAATCCCTTTGCTGGGAGGGATGACCCACTATGGCATCTTAAGTGAAGCCACACCTGCGGCTGTCTAGTAACTGGAGATGTGGAAATAGCAAGACAAGAACTTAAGTAGAAGAACGGGCTTGAGAAAAGGAGGCGCTTGGAGAAGTGGCTCCAGAGCACTGGCTGTCTTTCCAAAAGACCAGGGTTTGATTCCCACCATCCCTACCAAAGGGCTGGTAATTCCAGTTCTAGGGTACCTGATGCTCTCTGGTGTCTGCGGGAACCTGAACACGTGCTGTATATAATAGACTCATGCAAGTGTACACACCCATAACAGAAAGAATAATGAATTATAAAAAGAGGGGAGGCAAAGGAGTAGGAAAGACACCTCTTCTGGGAGCCAAGGAGATCCTCAAAATAGGTCAAGTGATGAGTTGGTAGCAGACAAGACATTAGGATGGGGTCACGTAAAGAAAAACTCTGAATGTTACCCTGGGAAATCCGGACTCAATCTTTATGCAAATGAATACCCCGAACTTCAAGCACTCATTATACAAATGAGACATCAGTCTAGCTGAGATGTTCCTCATCATCTAAGTCCAACAGTGTTCTACTCACAAAATACAGTTCTTCATAACGTAAGTTCTAGCCTCACATTAGCTTCCAAAAATCCTTCTGCCACTCGGGTGTCACACAGGGTGAACATGCTCCAGTGAAATCCTGGGACTCTGAATTTTAGAATAAGGTTTAGCATAGAGGAAGTATTTAGTAAACAAGCAAGTCACCTTACATTTCATTTAGATGTGTGTCAACATCAGGCAAATGAAATAAAATGCAGTCTTGGAATTCAAGAGATAATAGTAAAAACATCTTTTCTTCATTATGACATGAAAATTTGGGACACTTAATGACCCTATTCTATCTATCTATTATCTATCTATCTATCTATCTATCTATCTATCTATCTATCTATCTCTATCTATCTATCTCATCTCTCTCTCTTTCTCTGTATGTCTTATAAGAGCAAATATGATTTATATCAATAATAAATGACCCTTAATTTTATTCAGTGAGAACATAGTAAGACACACATAGCACATGAGAAGGAGAAACTCTGAAAGCAGTCTTGACATTAAACTTGACCCCTTCGGGTACATTCAGTTCTCAAATATCCAACGACCTATTAATTCCTATCAGAGTACAGTTACCAATGGATGATCAATTTCAGTTGCTTGCCCTTACACTTGGGTGCAGCCTTGTGCCATTATGAACCGCATGAAACAAAGTACTCAGGGAAGGGCCAATTACAGTGAATGAGGAGGCAGAAATTCTCTGTGTGTGCAGCTGCTTTCAGGTTGAGACCTCGGGAGGGAGGTGCACATAAGAACCCTGCACACGTTTAAATACAGTCTGCTGGTGTGTAGACACTGGTTTCTTCAGTTGTCTTGATTACTTATATGCTCATGGTCACACCAGAAACCTTTCTCCAACCAACCCTACCCATTGGATTGAACCTGGAAGGATTTGTTGAGCCTTTCTAGTCTACCACAATTTAAGATCCAGGGAAAAACAAACAAACAAAAAACAAAAACAAAAACAAAAATCAAAAAAACCCACTAATTCCAAGAATGAGGAAAAAATTTTTAATTTTCTTCAAACTTTCAGAAAAATACAAATAAATATATACATACATACATACATAAAGAAGGAAGAAGGCAATGGGAAGTTTAAATAGAATGTGTGTTAATCTTCCTATATCATTTGTCATTTTAGCTATTTTTTCCTCCTAAGAGAAACAGCAGGGGAGTTTCTCAGAAGATAAGAATCCTAAAAACAACAGAAAGCACAAAAACAACATACGGGAGGAACCCACAAAACTCTGCTGTAAAGAAGCAGGGGCCTGCTGTACACAGTCACAAGTTTGGTTCTAAGTATGGAAGGTAATTCTGGGTAGGGGATGCCTCAGAAACATTCGGTTCTCAGTGAGCCCTCTCCTGTGGGCCAGCCATGAGGAAGGAGTGTGAGCATGCTCATGAGGGATGCCTGCACACACACACACACACACACACACACACACACCACACAACATACCACACACACATGTGCGCACACACACCACACACACACACACACACCACACCACACATACACAATGCACCCAAGCACATGCATGTGCATGCACACATACCACATACACACACACACCACACCACACACCACATCACACACCACACACACATGTATGCGCACGCACACACCACACACACACACATGCACTCACACATGCACACAGCATGCACACACACCATACACACATGCATACACGCACAAGCATGCACGCATGTACACGCATGTGAGCGCACACCACCCACATGCATGCGTGTGCGCACACACACATAAATACACACATACTTTCTGATTTATGAGCATGACTAACTAAGCTTCTTCAAACAATGCAGTCTCCACTCTTTTGGAAGTGTTCCAGACCACCAGCTTTTGAGATGTGTGGCCGTGAATTGAAACCATGCTCCCCCAGAATGTGCCTGGAGATGCCTCAGAAATGACCCTAGACTGTGTGCCTCACAGAGTCATTCTTCTCATCTCGAGGCCATGTGCTGGACACTGTCCATGTCTGACTTCCTGAGAGCGATTTTCCTTCAACTTCTGACTGTCTTAAGGACACACATCTAAAGGAGGGTTTCTGGCTGTGCTACCATTCTATGAGTGTAGCGCAGAAAGTTAGAGCCCCTCCCTCATTACGGGACCTTTGTTCCATACTGAACACTGTATGAAATTACAGTGTAAATCATCTTTGTGCTGATGACATGCAAGCTATCATAGCCACTTAATCCAGACAAAAAAATCTCCCTGAGCTAGAGTTTCATAGTCTCTCAGCACAAGAATGAAGACCACCAAGAACTGCACACAAAGTCACCTGTTACATTCTATCAGTGGAAAACGAGACGAGGGCAGCCAGATGTTTTACTGTAAATTCCTGTGTATAGAAAACACAGCAGAACTGTATTAAATGCACTATCGTTCCCTAAATTTGTTCATCCACTTCCTTTTAGGGCTTTTACTTAAAAACACGTTTTACCCTGTGAGTACTTAATGCCACCATTACTCAATCATGACAGGCAACTTTTTACAGATTGGGGAATAGAAGTTGGAGGGGTAATGGGAGGAGCCATCAGGGAAAGATGGGGAGGTGAGTTGGATCCAAAGACATTGGCTAAAATTCTCAAAGAATTAAAAGGGCTGGGTGACATGCAATTAAACCAATGATTAAAATTAGCCCGGCACACAGAAACAGCAGACAGAGAAGACATGCGTCAGTTAGGAACCTGGCATTGTGTGTGTACAGAACTCAACAGGGTCGGGGGCCGTGGGGAAGACTCCAGTCTACAGAGGACTCCTGTTTGGCTCTATCAGGCTTTCCTGTGACCCAGTGATCACACTCTGGACACTTGATGCTGTCACATCACTGTCTTGGACTTTTTTGTTCTTCCTTCGTTGGTCAATATTTCATACCCCTTAACCTTTATGGACTTATTGAATGATATTCAGAAGAATGAACCATCTCACTTATATTCAACCCCATTCAAAATACTGGCTTCGAGTTGAGGGGCTGGTCCAGTACTTATCTCTGAGTTCAGCCAGGTGTGATGATATAACACTTGGAGTCTTGGCATCAAGGAGGCAGAGACAAGAGGAGCCCGGGACTTCACTGGCCAGTCAGTCTATGCCAGTTGGTGAGCTTTAGGGGAAGGGGGAGTGTGGTCTCTAAGAAGGTGGATGGGGTTCCTAAGGATGACACACTGACGATAACATCTGTGGTCTCTACTCAGGTCACACACATGTGTACCATCCACAGGTGAAAACACACACACACACACACACACACTCACATCAACTTCAAGTTACCCTTAGCCATGAGGCTCACATCCAATAGTTTAGAAATCTCTGGTAAATGTGCCCTGTATTTGACTAGAAAACTAACTATACCAAGCGATATGAAATACTTCTGGCTATTTCACATCATATCACAGGAATGCCTGGATATTAGGAAGGCTTCTTAGAAATGCTGAGAATTCAGAAGAAGTGTTCTTGTTTTCTCACCCACAGGTAAGGAAGCAGGACTAGTTACCAAAGTTCACAAAATCTGTAAAAGATTCCAAATCCAATTGCAATTTTCCTGACTGCCAGAAACACTCCTTTTGTTGAGCAAAGTTGTAAGGCACTTACTGTGATGTGATGTGTAATAAAACAGAACCCTATGTATCATATATAGTTTTACATATGATATGGGCTTACATTTGCCAGAAACCTCTTTTATTTCCCCCAAATTATTGAGAATTTCAAAATCACACCTTGAAGTGAACTTCCGAAGTGAAACTCTGAACTGTGGTCCAACACACACACAAAGTCTTGGAAAGCGAAGCTTAATCTCCAGTGTTCTTTCACATACATTGCTGTTACCATGCCACAAGCTGTAGACACTTAAAAATACTGTTTAATTTTCTTTAATCCATTTCGTTTTATGGATCTAAAATGGCCATCCGACAATAATACAGCAGTTTCCATAAGGAATAAATTGTTACAGCTTGACAAAAAACTCTTTTTATGCTAGAAGAGGGAAATATAAAAATGTCTTTTTCATATAATTATATTAAAAAATGTGTTAGTCTGTTCTCTCATATTACAGCTGTTAGAATGTTTTTTAAAGCCACTGACTTAAGAGCTTCTCTTTCCTCCCTAATTAATTTCTGTTCAACCAAAGAATTCTTTCCTTTTATGGCTTCTGCCATCAGAGCAGTGCCTTCATAAAACGAGCAAGCCCATTTCTGAGTTCTACGCATCAAAAAGTAAATAAATAAAAGGGTGGGAGAGCGGGAAAGCCATTTCTAAGAAAGAAACTTTTGCATCAGCGTGTTGCTCTTCATTTAAGGAAAGCTCGCCTGCACGAGTGTGCCGCAGAGCTAGGCGGCATCCGTCCATGCCAAAGGGCTGCCTTTCCGTGATAACGTAGCTTCACAAACGCGCCCATCCTCAGAAGTGTATGCTACTAAGAAATCCGCTACTAGTCCTGACACTGGCCCTGCATTTATTTATAATTATATGGTGAATGCATTGAAAACAAAGAACCAGCATGAATTTTGAGTGTGGTTTTCTTCAAGAGGCTCACGTCTTGTATTTTCTCATACTTAAGATTTTGTTCCTAGTTTGGAATTGTTGGGATTGCCTTATGTACTTTGCAGAGTTTATAGCCCTTTATTTAATCTTTTTTTATCTGTATGCTTTGATTAGTTGCTTTTCTTTTCAAAGAATAAGAAAGGAATCTCTGTTTAATTAAATAATATAATCAAGTGACTGCTCTCTTTACACTACAATCGCTTCACTATTTTAAAAGAAGGCAAGGCACAAACTCAACTAATTACATTTATTAAAGATCTGGAGCAGAGGAAATATCTCTGCCAATACTCCCACCTCCGCCCTCACACCAGCTGCCTCGATGCTTTCCAATCTAGAAAAGAGAGATGTCTAATACAAATATTCAACAAGGTAGGATGCCCTATAAATAGATATGATCTGTATATGATATGCTACTGCATATCTAACCCAAGGTATCCAAGCTGACAAACAGAACTCAGAAATCCTAAGACAAACCCAGTGATCAGTATTGGAGCACTCAGTAAACGGTTGGGATGCATTCATTCTACATATGGACAGAGCTCGCTATACTTGCCACCAGCTAGTAGTGGTGAAGGTCGAGGGTCCAGTGACATCATCTTCAGTGAATAAACACAAGCAAAGACTCTTCTGTTATCAAAAACATGATCCAGCTTTCCTTCAATATGAATTCAACAGCACGGATACACATATATTAGAAGTTACTGTTGAAATGGGACAATGTCAAAGACATGACTTAAATAAGTTTCAGATGCATTTTAAAATGATTATATGTTTCATCCAAATACTTTTAGTTCTTAATATCAAACCTGATAACTTTCCCTACCACATAATAAATATTGACAAAAGTTAAATACTTCATCCTCAGTGGATCATCTTTGTATACACACAAACATGTACACATACATCACATATGCACACACTCACGCATGCATGCACACACTCACATGGGTGTGCACACACATGCAGGAAATTAGAGACATTAAATTGCTACTTTAACATTTGAGGTGAAAACTATTATTTAACAAGAAGAACCTTTCTTTTAACTAATTGCATAATCTTCCTATTTCAGCATATATATATATATATATATATATATATATATATATATATGAAGGTGAAGGCCAACTATATGCTTACAATGTAGTCCAGGCAAGAATCCATTACTTTAATTATCTTACAATGAGCAGAAAAACCTAATGCATCGGTGAGTGCAGCCCTCTCAAGAGAAAAGGAGATTTTTAAGGCATTTTCATTTTTCACAATAAGCTGGACACGCTATAGTCAGGGTTTTATATTTTCTACATACAACTTGTATTTCATCTTGAATTACTTGTGCACATTGCCGAGTGTGTGCACTGTAACAAGAGGTCAAGTTTCACTCAGTGAATCGATTCAATATGAGAAGCAGAAATTTCCACAGAGAAAAGGAAATTGCCTTAAAGTCAGTTGGCATCATTTTGCTTCAGCCTCTTGCTCTGAGTGGTGGGACCAAAGGCGTAGAGGGCTCTGGGCTGCTCAGTCCTACTTTGAAGAGCACAAGGCTTAAGGAGCTCTTAGAAGGAGTAATGATGGAATTATAACTGACGAGTCTGCTGTCTAGTGAGACTCCTCAGAAAGACTAACAAGATAGCAATGGCTAAAAGGTCTTTGTTGTCTAGGTAAGAAGGATGCTGTTATTTACTTCTTTTCCTTTCTGAGCTCCTCATTCAAATGCTGAACTTTCATTCAGAAAAGCCCGAGAGTCAGGCCGACCCACGCAACCTTTGATCACCTTTGCAAGTCAGGCTAAATAGCAGATCGCTGTAAAGGATACGGAAAACAGCTCCTGCTTAAACAGTGGTAAGCGTTTCCAAAGAAGCCCGTTTAGACCATCAACTTTAAACTCTGTGTAACTGCTGAGCGGAGCCAGGGATGGCACTAAAGGTAATGGGACTGAGAAAATCAGTTGTGTAGCATGGACAACGCCTTAGATAAAGGAAATGAGATGGCATTGAGGCTGATGGAACATATACCCAAGCCCTACTCACAATCCTCTTTCAGACAGCTTCTGTCTTCTGCCCCAAAATCTGAATAAAATAGATGTTTTTCACATGACTGGGACAAAATAATTTTAGCTCAAGGAAGAAAATGAGACTTATCTTTCTGTTCCAGACAATCTCATGTTCTCTCTCTGAACACTAACAAGCTAGTTCGACCTGCAGCTGTTCCAAAATGTGTGTGCTGGGCTACATTCAAAAGCAAGTTTGGCTGTGCTTGTCTTGAAAACACAGTTTTCACGGCTGATTTTGAAGTTCACTTAGTGTTTGAACACTGGGCATCCATGCTAAAGCAATGGGAAACCCACCTTATAAAAAGACAATTCTCACCTAGGCACCCCTGTCTGCTCAGGTTTGCAGCCTTCTGGGGTGTATTTTCATTGTGTTTGCATTTGAAATGCAATAGCAATTTTTAGAGAAAATTTTTGACGGGGGATGTTTCCATATGATTTTATCCCATTAAACAGCAAACTCTTTAAAGAAAGAAACATCCATGGAAGTCTCCAGAGGCCCAGAAACGTGATTTGCATACTCAATAAAAGGATTTAACTTCTATCCCAGAAACTTCGGTCTTAGGAACCTAGAGACCTATGGGGAATGAACTTGTAATAACCTTCTAGTGCAGCCTGCTTAAAAAGAGAGAAAACAAATCTTGGTTGCTCTGCTTGTCTAACCTAAAGCACTCTTGCTGCTGTGGTTTCAAACCAGTTCCTCGAAGGCTGAACTTCATCAAGTTCAGAAATTCAGGCTGCTGGTCAGCACTTTATGCAATCTATAAAAACATTTATTTTGGAATCGTAAAAGAGACAGAACCACTGCTCTCTCTATCAAGATGCGAACGTAACTATTGGGTTTTTATATATATGTGGCAAACACCATCTGAAGTTTTAATGTAGACTATATTTATGTTTACCAAACTCAGACATTTAAGAATACTTAAACACTTGTCATTTATTCTCCACTAAAATTGTAAAAGAGCAAGGAGGAAAAACTGAGCAAAAAAATAAAATAAATACATAAAAATAAACCTAAATGGTGTGAATATATTCATAGTGTCCAGAGAAGATTTGTCACCTTTTATGAAATCCCTCCCACAATCTTGACGAGTTTCTTCTTGGGACAGTTCTGTCAATATGCACATAGTTCCCGACCTAGAAAAATGAAAATGCTGATGAAAAATGGACATATGTTATCTGCTCTCTCAGTCTGTTGAACTTCAGCCAGAATAACTTGCAAAGAAGGGAAGGAAATTATCCTTCTCCAATCCATCCCTTATCATCTCCGAGAATGCCCTTGAGCTCATGGCAGGCAAAATCATTTCTACCAAAGTGGTCCTTACTTCCACAACTGCATATTAATGGACCACTACCAAGTCCCTTTCTCCAGGAAGCAGTGTGGACGAGGACCTCTATCCCCATCCTTCTGGAGCGTGAAATGCTTTCAGGAGCAGGTTAAACATTGCATCTGTGTTCACAGCCTTCAGGGCTTCTGGGGAATTCTGGTGTCTTCTAAAACGCACTTCTAGTCTTCAAAAACTTAATTTCATCCTTAATTATCTGCAAACTTTTACTTTTTAAAGAGCTTGAACTTAACTGTTCAAGCTTCATACGATACTCTCATCAGGCTGATGGAGGTTTCTGCTGGTGAGAACGGATGTGAGGCCTTTAAGACATATTCCTTTCAAACCTTTCGGACCCATTTCACTACACAACACAAGAACAAATCAACCGGTTGTTTAACTCAGATTCCACATTTTTAGTTGTTGTTTTTTCTTAAAACAATCTCTCCTCCTCTTTTTCTTCCTTCTCCTCCTCTTCCTCTTCTTCTTCTCCCTCCTCCTCTTCTTCCTCTTCTACATCATCATTATCATACCCTCTTCTTTTCTCCCCCTCTTCCTCCTCCTTTTTTTGGGGGGGAGGGGGAGTATTTATTTGTTTGTTTGTTTGTTTATTTATTTATGTGAGGCAGGGTTTCACTGCGTAGCCCTGGCTCTCTTGGAACTTGCTCCATAGTCTGGTCTGACTTCAAACTCACAGAGATCCACCTGCTCTGCCTCTGCAGGAATTAGAAGCATACGACGCCACCACTAAGTATTAAAAAAAAAAATCAAGTCACAGATCATAAGGAAAATTCCTTCTCTTTGGATATAAGTTAGACATCTGACCACCAACTGCTTTAAAAAAAATTCCATGAATCATTAATGTTAATAACAAAATGTATATAGATGAAAACCATTGAAAGCAAATTGATTTTGTTGAATTGTGGTTTCAGAATACAGAAGGCTGTCTTTGCAAAGAGTCCTGGTTTATGTGGGGAGGGGAAAAAAACTTTTACCTTTTGAGTTTGGTCATTTTTTTCTAATTAGAATAATTTATTTACTAAAGGGATCTGCGTGCAAGGGTAGGAAAGGGTCTGTCCTCAGCTTTCCTAAGCTGTTTATAATAGATTGGGGATAACCACTTAAAATACATCGGCTGTTTGTGTGCAGCATTTGGGTCATTAGAAAAATAAAAGAATGTATAAAATAGCTGTCAACATGTGTTTGTTTGTTTTTTTATTTCACAAACACAATCTTACTTCACTCTCTCAACAGTCCCGGCAGGCAGGCATTTTACATGACTCAAGACCAGGTTCACAAAGGAGCGCAGGTCAAGGCTGTGGCTGGACCAAGAGTTCAGAAGCCTCCACTTGAGTCCTGTCCTCATCAGGTGTGGTGGCTCCTGCCTTGAATCCAGTTCTTGGGAGGCCTATGAGGAGAATTAAAAGTTCAAGGCCAACTTTGGGGCATCAGAGACAGAAGGATCCCTGGAATGTGCCTGCCAGCTAGCCTAGCATACTTGGTGAGTTAGAGGCCCATAAAAGACCCTGTCACTAAGTAGGCGGACTACGTCTGAGGAATAACATATGTTTTCTTGTGGCCCCCACATGCACAGAAGTAACTTGTTCAGACACCGGCTCACAAATGAGTATCTGAACACATAGGAAGGTACACATGTACTCAAGCACATCCCTCAAAAGAATTCCAAGGCAGAGGCACTATCCCAGAAATAAGCAAAGAACCTCTTAATGCCTTAAAATTCCGTACTCTAGTGGTCCAGTTCATAATGCTGACATTTGTAAAGAACCTAAATTCAAGACAGGCAGGTACTCTAATAAATCATCGTCCCACAGGGACACATACAGCAGCGGTTCCTGAACTGCCCGAGGCTACCCCTCAACAAAACTTTCCTCTGGGACAATATTATTTGGTGTGAAGTATCCGCTGTCCCATTCAGCATCCCAACTTCACCTCTCGGAACCTTCTTATTTCTTCTCTTCACACAGAAGAAATTTAGGCATTTAAAACTTCAACCTTAGAAATAGGTGGCCAAGAGAGAGCAACACTGTAATGGAGAATTGCTAATTCACCGCAGACTAACTGAAATTCTGCTAGTATAATTTATTTATCTTTTATGCTTGAAGTTCACGAATGTATGAGTGTGTGTGTGTGTGTGTGTGTGTGTGTGTGTGAGAGAGAGAGAGAGAGAGAGAGAGAGAGAGAGAAAGAGAGAGAGAGAGAGAGAGAGAACAACTGGAGGAGTGAGGTTTTCCCCTTCCACTCCATGGATTTCAGGAATCACCCTCATGCCATCAGGCCTAGCAGCAAGCAATTTTACCCAGAGAGTCACTTTCCAGGCCCTAATGTAATTCAGACACCATAGAGTAATAGAAGAGATCCTTGAAGCATGGGGCATCCTATAAATGACATCATATCCCCAAGTCCTACTCTTGTCACAACCCAGTCTTCAATTGTCTTACTCGTGGCTAACCTTTTCGGTTTAGCTGTTGAGGTTTGACTATCCAATCAGACATGGCAGTAGTTCCTATTAGCAATCCTACCTCCAAATGAGAAAGCGAGTCTCATACGCTCATGTTTGGATTCCGTCGTCACAGT
This sequence comes from Dicrostonyx torquatus, assembly GCA_028555095.1. NCBI lineage: Eukaryota > Metazoa > Chordata > Mammalia > Rodentia > Cricetidae > Dicrostonyx > Dicrostonyx torquatus. The sequence goes on along the minus strand of JAQHUG010000225.1, from coordinate 2,071,074 downwards.
CACTAAACAGTTTATGCCCTGAGATTAGAGACATGCGCTCATAACTTTGTTTTAAAGCCACAGAATTGGCTAACTAAAAATTCCTTCAAACACAGACACATATACATAAATGATAAAAGGTTAAAAACACAGGATTGACTAGCTATGTCATGCAACACTTACAATGTATTAGCTTTCCGTGAAATATTATTGCTGACTGGCTGATGGAACTATAATTTCACATTTAACCAAGTGTGTGGTGAAGCTAAAGCAATGCTGAAGGCTGATCACCCAGCCCAGGACACACATGTGTTAGGAACAGTCTATACTGGTGCAGGTTAAGTATTAACCAAACTGATTAGCTGGCCCTGTTGAAATCACTTAAACTGTTTTTGTTGTTAAATAAACAGTTGCTACAGTGTCAAACTTTTGGGTTTTGTATCGTGTGGCAGAATTTGCTTCCTGAATATCACCTTTTGCTACTTTGTACATGTACTTTTTCCTTTAACAGGTTTGTTTAGCTTTATGAAAAGGTGGCCAAATTCCGAGCACATTAGGGGCTTAGTTTTGATCTCTGCTCTAATGCTTGCTTTGTTAAAAAGTTGAGCCTGGTGACTCCCACAAAAGGGAAAACAATTAAAGACTCCCCAGAGGAGGGCCTCCTCTTTCAGCAGAAGATCTGGGAACATTCTCTTTCACATCCAGACCCAGTCAAACGCCTCTGAAGAGTGTTAGCTTAGAAATCATAGCAGGATTTGGATTTCTTAAAGTTTCATGTTGTTGGGCTCAAGATTCAAGCAAAGAGTAGAGACAGAGATGAGACTGTCCTACACTCTTTGTGTTGGGAGGACAATGGGTCGTGGTGTTTAAAAAGTCATTGCCTTTGCTAAAAGCCCCAGTGTTTTGTTGCTGTGTTTGGCTGCTGTCTTTTGAGTTCTAGCCTCCCAAATGGACTCATACGTCTTCTGAGCCAGAGAAAACTAGGTTATCGTTACAAAACAATTTAAAATTCATCAAAAAAATCTTTGGGATTTAGGTGATAGGAAGGTAGGATCGTTGGAGTCAGAGGACAAGAAAGAAGAAAGGAGCAATGAAGGGTTGTAAGAGAAGAGGAAGGGAGGAAGGAGGGAGGGAGAAAGAGAGGAAGGGAAAAGGGAGGGAGAGAGGAAGGGCAGGAAGGAGAGAGGGCAGCTCCTTGAACTGATGTGATTTGTTAGGGAAAAGAAAAATGACATTTTATTAGAGGAAAAGAAAGCAAAATTAAATACTATTTAGGAAATAGAGATCCTGCTAAAAATACTTAGGGAAAACAACTATTATCAAGAAGCACAAAATAATTTATACGTTAATATATTTTATATATTTTATAATTTATGTTTTTTGCATATGTAATTGTATTAGAATTAGAAGGACCTGGTCCAGAGAGATTTTTTTTTTTCTTTTCATGAAACGGATCCAACTTGAAGCAGCAGCCGAGCTCTGTTAATGTGTAGCAGCAGAGATGCTATACGGGTAGATACAAAGGTCTAAACACGACATGCCTTTGAGAAAGCTGTCAAAGTAGGACCTCTAAAGGGATAAGCAAAGAGTGACAGCTGATGGGCGTCCCAGTAACTCTAGTCTTGGGGAAATGTGGAGGCTAGTATGCAGACACATGGCTGCAATTACCATCCTCCACAAATACCTAAATATCAACATCTCCAAGTCACTGGGGAAAAACAAGGGGGAAACAAGCATCAAGAAACTACAAATGGAAGCAAGCTCTGCAAAGCTCAACTTTCCTGCTCCACAGCCCACATCTTTTAAGAGGAAAATGCTCCGTGTACACAGAAAGCATGTTTTATTCAGATTTCTTGACTGTATACACTGGTGCTGATTGAGGCCTGTCAATCTACGAATACTTAAATAAATACTTCAGGCAAGCCGTGACACAGCAACGTGCGTTCTTGCTCATAACAAAGCTAGCTACCTCGTGAGGAAAGACCATAGAAGTAAAATTAAAAGTGCAATCTATTTCTTGACTAAAACATAAACATTTCAAAATTCATGAGAAAGCCTAAAATTAAGGCAGCATCTTATCTCTAATATCACATTTGACTTATTGCACTAAAAGTAATGACTATTCCGAAGCAAAAGGCACATGGGAAAACTTCTTTCATTCATGCACCCATGAAGAAAGAAAGAGGCCTTTAGAACTGGAAACGTGAACCAATGGATTATGTGAATGAGTATATTCTGTGAGAGAGAAATGACAGTTTCAGGCCAGAGATGATTTTGAGATTTGTAAGACACTTTGTTACTAGATCACAAAAGTTACCTTAGAATGCTTTGTGCTCCTGAAATGATTAATAAAATATATTGATTTAAATTGTTTCGGCCCTATCGTCTACTATACATGACACATCACCACTCAGGATGTGGTGGTTGAATGAAGAAATGCCTCTACAGTATTCTTTCTCTTTTCTTCCCATGTCATCTGAAGGCTATTTGAAAATCAGTTCAACACAAACACAAGGCCATGCACCAAAGACCTACTCGGGTGTGGGTTCATCTTGGCCACACATTCCAACTGAGTTTAAGTGCACAGGCATTATGTAAATAAGCATTGTAAAATAAAAGGCAGCTCTCACGTATTAATCCAGAGCCTGGGGTGCTTTAGTGCAGGCCTGAGACAATCCTGGACACCTGGTCTCTGAAAGACCCCCAAGGGGATAAGCGAAAGGGGTCCTTGAAAGCAGTTTAAAATTAAATCAAACTTGAATACGCGAATTAGGTGTGTTTTGCTCAGCAATTTTTGATCTTTATTTTAGTGACTTATAACAAAAATTCTCACCTTGAAGACAGTCAACTCTTCCAACTAAGCACGGACTTGAGAATTAAAATCATATAAAGGACAGGATTGAAAAGCTTGTATTATTCCTTTAAAATACATTTTATTCATACCAGTACTGACTTTGAGGACGAAATATTTAATGTTAAAAATCTGCAAGTCTGCACAGGTGGAGAATTAGAACCCCACTAACATAGGGAAACTAGAGAAAACAAAAGATCATACAAGGCTTAATTTTTCTCAGGACAAAAATACACAATCATGAATGTGGGGCAAGTTGGAAGTCTAAGGACACCATAGGAAAGTGATTATGAAGTTGTTTAATTATTTTTGAAGAAATAAGGAGCTACTAAGTTTAATCTTTTTTCAAAATGTTTCACTAAAACATTGTGCAGGTAACAAAATTGTTATCACATTTAGAAAAGAAACATGCATTGCTATAGGAAATTAGATGTAAAACAAGAGAATTCCTGAACACACCACACATGGGTTTAGGCAGGGTTTATACGCTTATCTGTGGGTCAACATTCCTTTAATTCTATTACACCGGTCCCTGGGTGTGGCTACCGCCCCTTGTCTGAACCACTACAGAAGCCTCAGAGGCCAACAGTGTTTTGAAGGTAATGATCTCTCCTTGGCCTCAAAGGAACTGGTTGTAAAATTTATAAGGGAAGGCCTATTTCTGGTCCACATAATTTTTTGGTGAGGCATTAGAAATTGATGACATCTTTCTCGGAGAATAAAACTTGGTTATCTGAATGTTCTCAGTTGCCACAAATCTTGGAGACATTTGGGCTTATCAAAGACATAGGAGTTTGGAGCGATGTATGTGATGGCTGTGTGAAATCAACCTTGTGTTTATTTAACAGTTGATATGTATTACATATTAAATGCGATGCTCTGCCTTGCGGAATGAAGTAATTATAAAATATAGCTCCTGCCTATGGGGTAGCTAGGAGTGTCAGAAAGACTCACACACTCCAAATCCATTAAGTACATGAATGTTTTTGAAGGATCTCTACACACACAAAAAAAAGGTACCAGAATACATAAATAATTGAACAAAAGTCTGTATGTCTTGCCCTTGGATTAACTCCCTCAGAACCATTAGATTCTTGTCTTTAACTGTTAAACTGCAAAGCTTTCAACAACTAGAACCGATTTAGGTAGTTTTGAGAAAAGAGCCTAAGTAAATATATATGTTAAATAGTATATGTTTAAACAATATTAGCAATAATTAAAACCTACAAAGTGGTTAACTCCTGGCATTTTCACCTTTAAGGGTGAAGGGTGACCCCGGCTAGCTCCTCCCTCCCACTTCCTCACAGCTTTTTAACCAGGTCTCACGTAGCCCAGGCTGGCCTCAAACTTCACGTGTTGTTAAAGATGACCTCGAACGCCTGATCCTAGCCGTGTGTCCTCCGCACACCTTGTTTGATAAAGCCCTGGGGATTAAGGCCAGGGTTTTGCGCATAGACAAGCCCTTTCGAAAGTGCCTTCACTTTGACAAATGAGCTGTACCTCCAGCCTCACGCAGAGACACTTGGAGACAACACACTACAGCCCGGACTGTAGGTCCCCTCATCTCCACGTTGGAAGCAACAGTCCCAAACCATGAAAAGCAAAGAAAATAACCCACAATACACAAAAAAATAGATGACAGAGCTACAATTCAAAACAAAATTTTAAAAATGCGTTTTTATGGAAGCCCACAGTTTTAAGTACTAGACTCTACTGTCTCTCAAGTGGGCCACTTATGCAGCCATTCATTCATTCCTTCTCTAGAATTACTACTCACATGCCCACCTTAAACCACACCCTCTACTAAGCTTGTCTTCTATGGATAGAGAGGCTGTGAGTTTAGGAAATCATGTTTACCCGGTAATGAACCAAATAAAGCATCATTAATTATAACTAAACCACAAAACAAAATATTGATTAACCTTATTAATTAGCAACTAATACATCAATTTTGAGCAAATGAGTATTCTCTGCCGCAGCAAAAAGCGGTTGAGGGTGCGATGCAGCAAAGTATTCTGAGTGGCAGGAGGCCATTTCACCGGTGTCACCAAGACCCTCATTTCATGCCACCAAGAATGCTCAGTGTCCCAAAGGCAGACATTGTGTGAAAGCTCAAAGCGACCTGCAAGCTGATCGTCGTCTCTGAAAGACGATTGACAACAGTGGGAACAAGTGCTGGCCTAACACACAGGAGGCCATGGGTTCCATCCCCAGCACTGAGTCTCTCAGGCATGGCTGTCCTTGCCTGCATTCACACCATTTAGAAGGCAGAAGCAGAATGACCAGGAGTTCAAGGTCATGTTCAGCGAAGTTTGAGTTTAGGACCAGCTCAGGGAACATAAGACTCTATCGACTTTTAAAAAGAGAAGACAAGAAGAGTAACTGGCTTTTCCCACTTCAGATCTCAGTAAACCAACAACACTGGTTCTTTCTATGTGCTCCAGGAAGAGAGACCCGGACCTGTCTAGAGAAGCGATCACTGTCCATGGACGCCATCTTGCAGCACTAACTGTCTTCACACCAGAGGAGAAGCTCACACTCAAACAGCTAGATGTTTTCTTGTGTTGTCAGTGTCTCAGCAGAAGATAAAGGAGGGGGGTCATCCTGGAAGTTATTTTCAGATGTTTTAAATAGGCCATGCACCTAAGGGCCTGCCTCTTTGTTCTGGTGGTGTGCCTGAAAGAACACTGTGGGATTTTTGAGTTGGATTTAGAGTTATGCAGTGGAATAATGACCCTCCCTTTATTAAAAGTATTTAAAAATACTACTGTGTTTACTAGCATATTGAGTTTTCTGTTTTTTTTTTTTTTTTTTTTTTAAATTGGGCTGAGTTAAGACCCGAGGTAACAAAGGTAAAACCAACTCTTGCTTCAAATGCTAACAGGCTTTCAGTATAGTGCCAGGGCTGACCACCTGCCAATGAAATTCTTCAAAACAAAAGCAAACAAAAAACAATTGCTTGTGAGGAACTACTGACAAAATTAATTTCTAACACAGGAAGCAATATAAAATCTGTTATGATCATGTTAGCCGCTTTCAACTGCAATTCCTGAAATGCTGCCCCAGGCCAGTTCTTCCTAAACAAATTGAATCCTCACCTGGAGAACAGATGCACATTCAGTTCTTTTGCCTTTAAAGGCTCTCTTTCTCCCTCTTCTTAGAGATAGTGTGTTATAAACTAAATATCACAGTTGGAATAATGAAAATGTCAATACTTGGAATAAAAAACTTTTCTAAAAAAAATTTTAAAAAATGAAAATGAGTGGAGAGAAAATTTCCCCTTCCCTTTAGACATTCTTTCAATTAAAAGGAAACCAAATTTAAATTATAGCTGCCAATTAATTTTTCTGCTCTGGAAAGTGAAATAAGCATCTTTCATTAAATTGGATATCAAAGCTCATTGGCCATACCAGGAACCTCCAGATTAATGGACCAGAATTCTCCAGTTTCAATTATTTTCCTGATTTCCCAATAACTATCCTCCTGCACTCCTCTCCCTGGTGAGGCTACATCTGCTGCCAAATGTTCTGCCTGTGATATTGTGTTTCCTCTGGGTAGCATGAGCGGAAGGGGCTATCAGCTCCGTGTTAAGATGTGAAGGGGAGATGCAGAGAAAGAGACAGAGAGACACGCTGAGTTCCCACCGAAGGAGGCTTTCTCTACATGAGTTCCTGGGTAGTGAGAACCATAGCTGAGCGCTGGATCTGAAACAGAAGCGAGTAGTCCCGGGCTTTTGTGTCACCACTATATCACACACACCCACATTTGTCTCTCAAGACTTCCTCCCCAAATACGAAGAAAACAAGGAATCAGCTCCCGGTTAGTTCTACAGATACATTTCTAAGTATATATTTTGTATATTTTATTGTATTTTTTATGAATCTATTAATTCAGCACACAGCTCTTACTTTCATGGAAACTATCCCTTGGTGTCCAAATTTACTCTGTAGAATCATAAACATTTTTGGGATCAGCACAACTTCATCGTCAAGGTGAACAGATCACTATGTATGAGCTAATATCATTTCTGGAAGGACAGTTCATAGTTATCAAGTTTGTGTAAGTTCTGTTCTTTGAATGATGTGTTACAGGTTACAGAAAAGGTGGCTACAATGTTCTCGATTAAAATAAAAAAAAAAATCTGTGTCTCTGAGTAACGTCAGAAGCTATGCCTGTAAAGTCTCCTCAACAAGAGGGCATGACTTTGGAAAAGACCAAGGAGAGGCACATGAGAGGGTATGGTGGGTGGAAAGGGAAGGGAGAAAGGATGTGATTGTCTTATACTCTCAAAAATAAAAGAAAAAAGTATAGTATATATGGCCCTGGGAATGAAACAACCCCAAAGCCAGCAGTCAGAGACTCACTGTAAACGTCCCCATTTAAACTTTAGCACAGCTAAGGAAAAGTTGTTTGAGACCATTAGCCACACGTTACTATTACTCTGGAGCCCTTTCCAGCATTCTACTTCCTGTCATTGTTAGAGTAACAACATGCTTTGTAAGTGATTTTAAAGTTTTATTTTACACACTCTGTGTCCCATTTGTCACCTACTGTGTCTTTGTGTCAATGGGCAGACAGCGGCTTTCTCCTGCTCAGACACAAAAGTTGCTCATACAAACTTTAGTTCCCACATTCCGTAGCAGTCATCCTAGTTTGGAACCTTCTGGTCCCTCGGGCTAATGACTGTGGCCATTGCTGTCTCCATTTCTCCCAACATCCATAAACATGGCTCTCATTCCTAATACTGGCTTCTCAAGCTTACATTGCTTCCCAATTGAAAGCCTTACACCAATTTTTGTTTGTAAGCTCTTTCTTCACGTCTTCTGAGAGTTCTCTGGGTTTAACCATGACTTCTAAATGCATAATACCAAAAACTTCTGATGCAGTTCACCAGACTTTGGACACGAACTTCAAATCCTACTGGATTTTACTCCAATAGCCCACAGACATCTCACGTGCACGAGAGAAGAGCCGGTCTGTCTTGAGAGAGATCGATGTCCAAGAGCAGTTTCTTAGGTGCCGGATCCTTAGGTGTGTGGCACAGAAAAAACATTTGTTGACTAAACGAATTTATGAATATTTTAAAACTTCATGTCACTCTTCATTTTCATTGGATAGAAACATAAAATTTATTAAGAGAGTCACACTGGGAATATAAAGTAGCTTTTCACAAAAGTATTTATTCTCGGCATTCAGGACAAAGATTTCAGCAGCTTTTCTTTAGACACTCCCTATTTCTTTGTCTCTTTATTCATACACACGTGGTCACAGTTTCCTCAACTGTTCATGTTTATTAATGTTTCCATGCAGGAAAGGATTATTAAATTTACTCCACAGTGGGCATTTCCACTTCTTAATATTGCAGTGCGGAGTCTCCAGGTTCTAGCACGAGCTGGATAAAAATTCACCAGAATACTATAGGCTTGCTTTAAGTCTAAATTCTGCTCATGTATTTTATTTACTTCACCGCCCTGTTTCTGAGTGGCAGCCCCTCCCCAATACTTTTTGTATTTATTGTAACACGGTCTTTATATATCATAGGACTGAATCACTAATGAATGCCTTTATCAGTAATGTTATTAAGATTTATTATTTATCTCAGGGGGTGTTGGTGCAAGCACATGCAGTGACCATAGAGGCCAGAAGAGGGCATCAGATCCCCCAGAGCTGGAGTTACAGGTGGTTTCAATCCACCTGACCTGGATGCTGGGAATTGAACTCAGGTCCTGTGCATGAGCAGTAAATGCTCTTAACCGCTGAGCCATCTCTCTAGCCCTGAGTAAAGATTTTTTTTTTTATTGAACCAATAGTTATTTTTTTTCTTTGTGATGTGTGTATTATATGTATGCATGTCACACGTGTCCAGCTGTGCCTGCCCATGCCTACGTCTGTGGAAACAGAGACTGACTTCAAGTGTTTCCTTTCAATCATGAGACACCGTTATCTTTCTTAAAGACAGAGCCTCTTGCTAGACTTGGGAGCACCCTGATTTGGGTAGACTGGAAGGCCAGGGAGGACCTGGTCCTGCTTCCTTCCTCTCCTCCACAGCGGTGGCTTTACTTATGTGGATGCTGGAGAAACACACTCGGGGCCTCTCACTTACACAGTGAGCACGAACTTACTGAGTCATCTCTCCAGACCTTCTTTGCTTTTGTTTTCAGAGTTTCTTGGTGTAGAGTCCAGACTTGACTCCTTCGTCCATCGACAGTGCCAGCATCACAGCCATGCGTCACCACACTGTGTTCACCCGCAACCCTGACTGTAGTTTCTTGGCCTTCGGCATGCAGTAGTGCACAAATATAACCAGTAGAAACACTTTGGGCGTAGGGATAGGCTGCAATATAATAGACTAAATTATATTAATTTATTAAGCAATATTCTGTGCATGAACAAAATCTTTTTATAGCCAAGTAGCTGGTAAAAGTTAAATTTGTGCAAAATTAAGAACCAAACTAAGGATGAATGCTCACTGTCTCAGAAACTGCCTAAGGCAACAAGCCCACCGCATCTTTTATTAAGTCTCTCTCGTTTGCCAGCTAATTACGTCATTTTTGTATTGCTAACTTTAACAAGCGTGTCATATGTCACTTCGAAGACGGTGGACATGGCAGTGGGTGCTGCAGCCAGTCTTCAGTCTGTGCATCTTCCACTGTTTCGTGCCGTGGACCCACTAGGCCCTCAGGTCACACCTCTTGAGCAAATAGGCAGTGTGAGCACCAGAGTTAGCACATGTACCCGGAAAGGTTGTTCTATGAAGAAAACAAAAAACAAGAACCCAAAACCAAAAACATGTGCAGAACACCAAAGACACTTCACAAAGATCTAAATAACTATTTATAATGGTGTACTATAAAAGCCAATTGAGATGTCTTGGTTAATATTTTTAATTATGTCAGTCCATGAATATTTTATGTCAGACCACTCCTTTCTCCTTGCCAAATGGAAATGTTCACAACAGAAGACCTCTTTTGAAGTCAAAACAGGCCCTTTACTAATAAAGGAGAATATTATCAAGAAGCATAAAATTTAAATATTTTCTATATGTTGCTTGTAAACTTAAGCTCAGCTTATAAACTCGGTTATTCAGCTGTAAAATTTTATTTCAGACTGTGTAATAGCCTTGTGATAGCGGCTAAGCTGCTCTTTGTGAGACCCTGCTTTCTATACTCAACATTCTTTACTGGACGTTTCATTTTTCTATAAAAACGTTCTAAAGCCAAAAGCCTAATGATGACATATATAATTTTTGGTGTAGAAAACACACACATGGGTCTGGAATCTTATTGTGGATTACAGCCAATCCGTCCAGATCATAAACTTTCAGTTAAAAGCAGCAATGAATCTTGCGGGGAGGGATGACAAACCTGCTGAACGTTTGTTTTTACAGTCACAAATGAGACATAACTTTATGCACGTGAGGAAAGAGGAGTTTCTGGTCCAGAAGACAACTGGAAGAAGCGGAGGAAATGCTGCAACTCTGGTTTTTTTTTTTTTTTTTTTCAAATTTGTCTTGGATAGATCAGGTAAGTATCCCTGCATCGGTAACCCACAAAGGCATTACATCCTAATTCATAAACGTAGTTATTTTAAAGCTGTTGTAGTCTGAGCAGATAAAGAATATCTGTGTAGAGTCGCGTCATCGGTGAAAGCTACTTTTTATTTTGTCAGAAGTAAGCAAACCGTAAGACATTTGGAATAAAGGAGAGAGAGCTGGGAGACACTGCAGCTTGTACTAAGTGACTCTTTAAATTGTGTGAGATCTCAGTAAACCAAATGTCATTTTCCAGTGTCTTACTACAGTGTCACTGACTTGTAAAGCAGGTGCTAACGCTGAGCACCCAACTACAGCTTTTCCACGAGAAACAGCATATTGGATCTGCATGTCAAAGTTCAGAGAGCACACTTTACACAGCCTCAGTAGAAATCCACTTTAGGAGTGGAGAGATGGCTTAGCCGTTAGGAGCACTGGTTGCTCTTCCAGGCGACCTGGGTTCAAGTCCCAGCCCCTACATGGCGGCTCACAACTATGTATCTGTCACTCTAGTTCCGGGGGATCTGACACCCTCAGACAGCATACATACAGGCAAAACACCAATGCACATAAAATAAAAACAAGTAAATATTTTTTAAAAGATAAATTTACTTTAAAATAGTTTATGTACCATTAACAGGACACAGTACATCAACAATGAAATTTTACTTTGTCTTTTAACATATTCCACGATTTGCCTAATGAAGTTAGCTGATGGGATTTCAGTACCGTTATTTCTGTTCTAAGACTTACAGTGGTATTTCCTTTTTTCTTCTTCTTAACTTGGAAAAAGATCAAAATGCTTGTATATTTCAGATTGCTATTAGAGGTAATAATTATGCACTAAACTAATTACTACTAAACCAAAACCTGAGCTACAACTAATTAAATTTTATTACATCAGCATAGAACATAGACTTTCAATTTAACACAGGGCACAGCTATAAACACAACAGCCTGTACATTTATTTCAAGTAAATTGTCTAGGTCAGATTTATAAAGTTGGGAACCTGGCAGGGTTTGCAGCCCAATTTGTCAGTTTCACAGATCTGCTAATTTGCCGGCTTCAGTGGTGAGGGAAAGGTGCTCCTCGCAAAATGAAAACCCTGGGTTTCATCTGCCGCCGTAGCTCACACAACAGTGCGTGTTCTGCGGAGACCACTTGGCTACAGAAAACATGCAGACAGCAATGAGGACACCGTTTCTTTTCAGTGCGGATGTGCGTTTTCATTTGCGACATCGTTTATCTGGAGACAAGTGACATACAACATCTCGGAGTCCTGGTCTCTTCAGGGCGAGGCGGGGGGGGGGCGGTGGGTGGGTTGGTGGTGGTGACAGAAATAGTAAAAACATGCACGCTGTCTTCCGGGAACGCAGAAAGCACGAAACGCGGACACTGGAGCTGAAAGCGCCACCTTGGTTCCTGTTTAAGGAACCAATGTCCAGTAAGCCGCACCATCAGCCGCCTCCCACTTGGAAACACAGGCCGAATCTCCACTTAGTCCCCACTGAAAGTACGTGAACATTTGTCATTTGCAACAATTGGAAAGTGCAAGTGATTCACTTTACAAACTTTAATTTTATAAAAAATGTTTACTTTCTACCAGATGGTAGGATTAAATTACATAAACACTGTCAGCAAGTTGAATCCTCGGATGTATTCATCCCTACCACAGAAGCTTCGAAACCTGTCTATAATTTTGTTACGATGTTCAGAAACAGCTGGAGCTGACATAACTACACGCTGGATATGTCAGCTTTAAGAGATTCAATATTCTGAACCCTCAGTGCAGTGAAGGGGTCTTCTGCTGTAAACAGAATCCAAGGTAAGTCATGCCAAAGTTCTGCAGCCAATGGACAGTTCTTACAATGGGTATTTGGTAAACAAAATGGCCAAGAGTCATACATTTCTCATTATTGCGGAAAATTCTGGTTTGGTGAAGCCGAAGAAAGGTTTCAAATCCACAGCACTTTCTGATAAGAAATAGAAGATAAATTCTCCTCTCAGAAGCCCCTCATTTATAGCTTCATTAATTTCTTAGGCGGTAGTAAATTATATATTTTTCTCTTCAGAAGAATTCAACATGCCTCAAGAGACCCCTCCCTCTCTCTCTTTCCTAAGGGCACAGATTTTTTAACTTGAATTTGGGGTGAAATCCTGCTGTCTCTCCCATTAGAGTGTGAAAGTACATTTACAAGAGATACTCAGAGGGGCTGGTGGGATCAGCAGGGTCTCCTGGAGCCCTGCACTGGTGGCTTTGTACTCAGCCACTGTATCAAAGGGAACAGAATTAACCACTCTAACTGTAACTAACCAGGTGAGAGGCTTCAAAACCATTTGATGGATGAGTTAATCTCATTAATTTTTCAGATCCACTGATTAATAGTAGTCTGATATACAGCACTTTGGAGATGGTTCATTAATACAAAGTGTGTCGCTGTGTAGAAATATATGTATATATGCATCTCCACTATATCATTAATATATGCATTATTATGTATATATTTCACTTGCCTTTCTCCAAATAACTGGTCCTTTTAATTTGTTACTCATTTAGGACTAACTGAATGTTTTTTAAACTATAAATATACATAGAAAGAATGTTCTAAAATTTGGGCATAGTAATAATACATGATGTTCTTTTTTTTTAAGACTTGTAAATGAAAAATGGCTGGATAGAAAGAAAGGATAAAAATGGGCTGACTCATTAGCAGGGATAAGAAAGACAGCTATTTGAAGATAATTCAAGGCAAATTCCCAAAAGTCGGGCAGTTTCTCAAGCTGAGGCTTGGTGTGACATTCGAAGTTGCACGTTCTATATCGCTACATGGCACAATGACTTTACAGATGTGACAACTGTCTTCATCATGTAAGCCACAGCAACACATCCATGAGACATCTTTAGATGCTGAAGGGCCCTATAAGATGTCATGCTTAATTCCACGTCTGACTTTTAAGTCTAGTAGTCCTTTCCATTTTTAAATCTATGTAACCCACACAGTTCTGAGAGGGATAGCAGCATGAGCAGAAATTCAAGCTTGCCTTTAATACTAAATATCATAAAAATGACATCAAAATTGAATGCAAGAGTTATCATTAAGCAAGTGGTGCGCTGCAAGAGACATTATAAGTCAGGTCTTTGAAAGACATGAGTCTGCACCCAAATCCGTTTGCCTCTTGTATCATCGCCATTCTTTATGCTGTTCTACCACTGCCATAAATGTCTCTTTAATTAAGAGTCTAGATCATGAGTTAGCATAGCAGATGCACTGAGACATGACACAGCAGAAAGACAAAGTTAGGCTGACATTTAATACGAGAGAAATATTCCTGTCCATCCTCTGCCACCCTTTCACTTTTGTTTTCAACTGATTAGGTGAAATTTCTCCTCTGAAACAAGATGGGACGCCACAGACGTTTTGCAGCTCGGAAGAGGGGAAAATGGCATCCTTTTGATAAATGTCTTCATTTTGTGTTACCAGATGTCTTTTTGCATCCTCTCCTGCTTTCTGATTTTATTTTTGTACGTGTGAGAACATGGAAAATGCCAGCCATTGTAGTTAGTCAGCTCGAGCCCAGCAAGTGTTCCATGGTGAGATGTTGTGACCGTTCTGGGTTTCCATAAGTCCTGACCGTGAAGGACACTGAGCTCCTTGAGTCCCTTCGTCCACAACACACACCAAAACCTGTACGTGATCATGTCCACCTACTTCAATAAGCCCCTTTGATTTCAGCACAGACTTATTACCCATAAAACAAATTTGGCTTAAGTTCTAAACAGAGCCTGCTTTTCCTCTTTTACTTTCTGATGCTCCAACTCTTACAGAAACTTGATATTAAAGATTACAATAAATAATTATGCATGAGCAAAACATCTGGATGTTTTTAGGGCCAGCAGGAACTTGGTAAGAAATGAATTTCCAAGTTTATCATAGACTACTCAAAATATTGGTTTGGTTCCACACTGTGGACTTATTTCTGACAACCGTAAAATGATGCCAAGATCTACTCTACTCGATGAGGCCACTAAAAGGAAATATTAAGATTCTTCTAGGCTGTGCAGTTGTGGCTCTGAAGGACCCCGTCCCTGTCTCATATCAGAAGCAATGGGGTCTCCCCAGACACAATGCCTCCTCCTCAGTTCATCTCTGAGTGTCTAAGCCCTGAGGACAATGATCCCACCCTCCTCTCTTGTTCCTTGAGGAAAGTACCAAACATGTGTAAAGACATAGTTTCAAACCTGCCATTTGACTAGCCCCGAGGGAGATACTTAGAAAGTGACCACCCTGAAACAGTGGTCCAATGGGTCCATGTAGTAAGCACACCAGCAAGCATACACACACTTCAGACAATGCTTTCATACCTGCCCAGTCACCAAGGACAGCTCAATAGAGAAGTTAGTGTTCATTTTAGACTTCACAGTAGTCAAATGGATCCAAGGAAGTTTACACTGTTCAAGAGACTTCAGGTCCTGGGGAAAGTTGACTTTCTGAGGAGGAGTATAAGATACATGTTCGCCCCCTTCTTGTAAAGACTTTGAATTCAGCAGAACACCTGATACATCAGGAACACAATGTAACAGACGAGAAACTGTTGGCTGTCAAGTCATGCCGGCAGTCACCGATCAAAAGTTGATTTATAAATACTGAGTTTGCTTATCTCCCCAAGCCTTTGCCAAGTGACAAATGGACACAGGTCAAATCAAAGGAAGTAATTATAAAGGAACTTTTTGGTCCTCAGCAAGTTCCTAATGTGATGCCCAAGCTTAGCCCTAATGGATATAAGAGCGCAGCCATCTTAAAATAATGAAATAAGTATTGATCAGATAATCACTTCACCGCATGCTACTAAACGCTGAGGAAAAATGAAGGATCCTGGTATTTCCCTAGAGGACAGGGTGTTTGAGATGGGGCTGGAGTGATGAGGAGGTTGAAACCTGTGGTCTCTCAACTACGACTGCCTCAGAAACCAAGGAGACGTTTCAAAAGTCCCCGGATTGTGACCGGAGTTCAATCTTAGGGATTCTAAATTCGTTCGTTTTAAGGAAAATCCTAGCACCGGTCCTTTTTGAGTGCTCTCTATGTAAGTGTAGAGGGAGGCATGATTGAAAGTGATGAATAAAAAAGGCAAACAGTCAAAAAAAAAAAAA